>OY751331.1:28648322-29248322 GCA_963564715.1 Catocala sponsa
TTAATACTTGATAATAAAAATTTGTACGTACCTACCTCTTTTTACGCACAATAGAGTATGAGATTTGGCAAAGTTAAAATTTATATGAAAAATAAGTGCAGAAAGCTAAAATCTATAAAAAATTATTACGGTAAATGTTCAACAACTGACCGCCTAGTACGTATAATTATGTAACACAAGTCGTAACTGGATACCTACTGACCCGTATGGTGTCATATGATCGATGGATATAAAGAATGGCTCAGCTTGCAGATATGTCAGCGAGGGACAGATCACTTTCTGAATAAGAGTCCCATTATATATCTGTGTAAGTATAAACAACATTTTCTCACGTATCGTTATGAATACCATTTTTAGTACTTAATATTGTCCTATGTTTACGCGAATGTTATACATTGAAATTAAATATAAATGTACCACCAGCTTGGGATACAGTAATTCAAATAGTCAACCCCAGGAATAAGCAAACCACAGCTAGACTTCATGATACTTTGAGCTCATTCTGCGTAAATAGAAACACCCATGATTAAATTATGTTCGGGTACTTTGAAATAACTACACTGGATCATTGAGACAACTGCCATCTTAGTCTCCCCGTGACCATGACTGCTGAAAAGCAACCGAAACGTCGGGGAAAGTGTAAAATTAAATCTAAATAGTTGTATCATTTAAATAGCTGAAATAGAAGTAAACAGTAACTAGTAAAAGTGTTTAAACAATAGTAGTTTAAAGTTTCAAAATTATGTAATAATAGTATTTTATAAAATAAACAACGCGATATAATCCGTATAAAGTTTGTTTCATTTTTAATACTGTCAAATATTATTTCAATTATGAGCTCTTTAAGAAACCATAATATTTTCCTATTGGGTGACAGCGATACACCGGCAGCCAGAAACAATAGGATTTCAATTTCGTCTGGCATTTCAACAATTGTCAGGTTAAGCAACATTCGCTAAAATTCGTTTTTGCCATAGATTTTACTAATTAAGCGTAAGTAATTTTGATTTTGGATTTATGTTCCCATTGGGTATCGTTCGCACAAACTGTAAAATGTAAAACTGCTGTGTCGTAGGAAACCTTTATATTTGAGTGTTCTCCGTAATATTTTGAAAATACACACATAATTACATATATGAAGTCTATCAACCCGCAATGGGGCACGCTCCTAGAGAGAAGACCCATGTTCGGCAGTAAGGTCATTTATAAATACATACATAGATTCACGCCTGTTGCCCAGAGGGGTAGGCTGAGACTACGAATTTCCATTTGCTACGAACCTGACACACTTCTCTGGCTTCATTCACTTTCAATACATGCTCGCCGGTTTAAGGTGCTCTTAACCTGGCCTTTGTCCAGAACGTCTCCGATCTGATCAAGAAACGTTCGCCTAGGTCTTCCCCTTGCGACTGTTCCATTCACACTAGCCTTATAAACTTTCATTTATAAACAGTATTGATATTAGATTATTACAAATCAATAACAGGATACGTTAATTTTAAAAAATCTATCTATAACGCATAAATTCTCATCCACGCCGCTGAACCGATACTGAAGCAACTTTATTAAGAACATAGGTATCTCTACCTCTTGACAACGGGCAAACCTAGATTTTATCATCCATCATCACAAAGGTACCAAGTCCACGCGAACTAAATTAGAACTACTTAAGTCAAAAGGTAACAACTTCATCTAAATGTCGGATGACATTCTAAAAGCTACCAACGTTATCCAAATCTTAACTCACATCAAGAATACTACTTAGTAACTTTGTATAAAATATTATTATATAGAGAAGTTCCAAGAATGCATCGTGAACAGCTTAGCACAAGTGAGAACATTGTAAATATCTAACTAACTGTGTCCCACGGTATCGCCCGCTTCGGTGGTAAAGGTTCTGACGTGAAGTTAATCCTAATTCTAATCCTAACTAATATTATAAAAGCGAAAATGAGTTTGTTTGTTTGTTTGTTACCTTTTCACGCCTAATCCACTGAACCGATCATCCTGAAATTTTGCATATACGTTGTCAGGTGTACAGAAACGGACATAGGCTACCTTTCATCCCGAAAAAAATTACTGTTCTCGAGGAAAACAATAATAACTTTCTTATAGATGGCGCCACGTGTCTTTCGAATCATGATTGAATTATATTATTACAAGTAGAGTACAACCCGAATTGATTGTCAAATTCTAAATTAACGCGAGCGAAACCGCGGGCAAAAGCTAGTTGCATATAAACTTACAACTTTCCAATAAAATTGAATAATGTATAGGCTATCTAAGATTTGGACTTGGGCTAGACCTCTAGTAGCAGATAGCGAGTTCAAACTAACAATATCTTTAGCCTTTTAATAATGAATATAAACAATTGGTCGCCCAGTAATTGAAATTCGACAGCTTTCATATTTTTTTATTAATTTAGCTTTCTACTTTCCTTCTCCGTATAAACTTTAACTATGACAAATATCACATTCATCTGTGTGTGCACTATACTTAAAAAGGATTAAGTTATAATTGTAAAAATTAGAAGTGTGTCAGGATCATTGCAAATGGAAATCCGTAGTCTCTGCCTACCCCTCTGGGAAACAGGCGTGAATCTATGTATGTATGTAACGATTATAGCCACAGAATACTGCACGGGTGACAATGGCTTAAATAGTCACTACCACTGACACTGCGCCGAGTGGGTTCGACCTCCGCACGAGACAAAAAATTGTGTGATCCATAAATTGATGAAAAAAAGGAATTAATTTATTCCCGTTTCAGTTTAAGATACAAGGATCCTAGCATGACTTATACTATAACAAAAACCATTTGAACAGCCATATGACGTTTCATTCAGTGCACAGATGCAAAAGCTACGCCCGCTAGGTGCAATAATTTGCAAATGGCGTGCACGGATTTTATTTATTTATTTTTATTAAGAAAACCAACAGCGATACAGTTTGTTTAACAAATCGAGTATAGTACAAATTTATATGGCCGATAACAGATTTCCCTAAACTAGCGGTCGCCTAGTGCTCGAAATTCAACCAACTGATATATATGTCATTATACTCGTATATTGATATATGTAACCATAGTTACGCGCTTCGACTGCGTGTGTCAAATGCATGGTTGTGTGCGTGTAGTGTTTTTTAATTAATTTAATGTATTTATTATACATATTTTATATAAATATTAGCATTCGTCACTTCTTCTCTGTATAAACTATAAGTGTGCGAAATTTCATACTCCTCCGTCCGCCCAATTTTCGTAAAAAGGGATCCAAAGTTTTCGCTTCACATATTAATATATAGATAACCTAATTTATACAAATTTAGCGTATAAATAGGTCACTACTTACAACCTCTTATGTAAACATGGAATATAATACAAACTTAGTCAGTTTATAAATATAAAAATAAACACATTGGTTATATATAAAAAAGAGTAAGAGATGAAATTAAGTTGGGCGTAGTTGCCTATCTTTCAATATCTTTATTACTTGTATTATATAACTAGCTTTTGCCCGCGGCTTCGCTCGCGTTAATTTAGAATTTGACAATCGATTCGGGTTGTACTCTGCTTGTAATAATATAATTCAATCATGATTTGAAAGACAGTGGCGCCATCTATTATCATAAGAACGTTATTGTTGTTTTCCTCGGGAACAGTAATTTTTTCAGGATGAAAGATAGCCTATGTCCGTTTCTGTACACTTGACAACGTATATGCAAAATTTCAGGATGATCGGTTAAGTGGTTTAGACGTGAAAAGGTAACAAACAAACAAACTCACTTTCGCTTTTATAATATTAGTTAGGATTAAACTCTAAGCTACTAACCCTAAAAGGCCCTAATCACATTACAAGGTCCTTTAAATGACGTACGTCTCTACAGTGTAACGGTCCATTAATACCTATCAGGTACATCTCACTACATACCCTAGCTTACAACCGAACTTCCTTTTAACCTATATTACACACAATCGAATTCTAACCTTACCATCTAAAAATAGGACTCAGTTTACAACAATCGAAGTTTCCAACTAACCTACATTACTAACAATAGATTTTAGACCTTATTGCCTATCGGATAAGTTTCGTTTCCCAAATAAGCGGTGGTCGAAACACTAATAACTACATATGACGAAAGCAGTCTAATTCGGATACGATACAAATAGAGCGCCGGCGCATATCTTCGGTCACAAAATAATGATTTTTTATGATATATAAATTGTTGTCGGTGTCTGGAGACGTAACACACGTTGTAAATGATTGGAGATTGGTTATTAAATGTGATGTTTTGACGACGAATATTGTTTTAAATGAATGCTAGCTGCTGCCTGCTATCATTCAGCATTACAGTTTCATTTTTGCGAAATTCTGAATGAAACTTGATGCGTCAAGAACCTTATAGCCTAGATAGTGGAATGCAATAAATATATTGAGTATTGAGTATCAATTATACTTTTGAATTTACCAAAGTATTACCATTCCGACGACCTGGCAAGGGTCGCGGGTGTACCAAGACCGGTGTGTGTGGAAAACCTTGGGAAAGGCCTATGTTCAGAAATGGACGTCTTTCGGCTGAGATGATGACCATTCCGAAAATTAGACAGACAGGCCATTTTTCTGAAATGGTTGTTTATGTAAGCCCGCAGATAGATGTTTGAGCTTAATCTATACATATAATAAAATCGTAGGAAAGTCAAAACTGTACATTGAATATTTTTTTTAAAGAATACTTGGGGCGTGATCTACAATCGATATCGAAGCCAAAAACATAGTTTTTAGAATTTTTGTCTGTTTGTCTGTATGTATGTCCGGGCTAAACTCAAAAAGTACTGCATGGATTTACTTCAAATTTTGCATGAATATTACTAACAGGTCGGGTCAACATATAGGCTACATATTATCACGCTATCACCTACGGGGGAGGAGCTGTGAATCTTTATTTTTCTTACGCATTCTGTGACAGCGTGTAATCTAACGACGCATATTTAAATGTAGTTTTTGAGTAGGCCATGCTATTATCTAGCTTTACACTATAAAAACTACGCCATTTAAGTAACTTGGGCAGAGAAATATAGTTGGGTTCCGCGGCGACAAACACTTTTTAGTTAAAATCTACGCGGACGAAGTCGCAGGTAACAGCTAGTATAACATAATATGTTTATGTAACGGCATTTATCTTTATATGATTATAGAGGGATGTTAGTTCATGGATAGATAATTTATAAGCATATATATGTTATTAAGGGAATTGCAGATATTTATGTCAAGAATAATACCGTAACTTTCCTGCACAACATCTTATCTTATGTGGGGGCCAATCAGTGCAGACCGGCGACACTTCGACCCAATGGGATCTTTTGTGTCGACACTCTTCCAATAACAACTACCATAGATGTTCATGGCAGCCGGGACCGACGGCTTAACGTGCTCTCCGAGGCACGGACCAGGTGATAATTGTCAATCAATACGCACATAATTTCGAAAAGTCATATAACTTCCGAAAGTCAGAGGTGCGCGACGTGGGTTCGAACCCGAGACCCTCTGCATTGCAGTCTGTGGGTCACCCCACTGAGCTATCACTGCTCCTTCCTGTACAATATCTGTATGTATTAATTTCGACATGTCCTAATCAAGGTCTATGATGATGTGTTTTACAGAAGATCCCAGCTAAAAGACCTGTGTGTGGGATATATTCCTGCGGTGAATAGGAATACCAGATCTGGAGAAGACTACCATAATATCTAATGGTACCATCGGTCAGATCATACGTTTATTAGCCACATCTATATTCTTATGATAATAGATGGCGCCACGTGTCTTTCGAATCATTATTGAATTATATTATTACAAGCAGAGTACAACCCGAATTGATTGTCAAATTCTAAATTAACGCGAGTGGAGCCGCGGGCAAAAGCTAGTAGGTTATATAATTAAACTCCAAGTCACAGGAGCGAAGCAATAATCATAAACATAGGTGAAATCGTAGGAGACAGCTGCTTAGACTTCTATATATCATAGACTTCTAGCTTTATTTATGACGCTATCAAATACCTACCTTTTCTTTTTTTTTTACGTGGGGAATGCATTGACGCATACCCCTCCGCGGGGGCGGGCGGAGGGGTTATGTCGGACTCGCCGGGGTACAAAAAGATGTTACAACGATAAAATGGTCCTCCCGCGGAATACCGACTAAACCTACCACGGTGTTCCTCGACAAACCACTATCGGCGGTGTCGCGCGAATCACTTTCACATGCGGTCGCGACACCGCCGAGATTTCAGCCCGTCGTATGAAACGGCAGGCCACTACACAATAGACATACCCAATGGTCATCTCTACAAAAATGCCTACTGCCCCCCCCCCCTCCCCCCAGAGGGGAGACGGACACGACACAGAGGCGCGCGTGGGAACACGCACGCCGCCTCTCGGACCTGGTGCTGAACGGATGGCGGGCAGGCCCACAAAGCCCGCCACCATCAAATACCTACCTAATACAACGTAAATTAACGTAATCTAAGAAAATTTTAAGTATAAGTGCACAGTAACCATGCGCTCTTAGAGCTCTCGAATAATGATTAGAGGCCTTATCTAATGAGGCTAAGTTAATTGTTACATGAAAGGCGTTTATTGCAAAATATTATTGCCTCATTTCACTGTAAGTTATTGGCAATAAAGTTTTGCATAATTTATTATTTCTAGAAAGCATCGCTTAGTATTTATCAACAATGTCTGCGGGAGATACTAGGCTAGCAATATCTTCTGGAATGTTGCCGATTTTGAATATAATATATCTACCTACAGTAAATAAGAAAATATAATTAAAATATAAAACCAAAATATAATTGTGTTTTTTTAATTGCCGTTGGTGGCAGACGAGCAGGTGGCCCACCTGATGGAAAGTGGTAACCGCTGCTCATGGACTTCAGCAATATCAGGACACAGCAAAGCCGCTGCCTACCAAGAATAACTCTCTTTAAACCTCGTTTGAACAAGGACAAATCATAGCGCTTTCGTATTTTTGAAATGTGACGACCTCGATGGCGTAGTGGTTAATGTAACCGACTGCCACGCCTAAGGTCGCGGGTTCGATTCCCGCACAAGTCAAACATTTGTGTGCATGAACATGGATGTTTGTCTTGGTCTGGGTGTTTCTATGTATAATATGTACGTATTTACGAAAAAAAAAAGTATAAGTATGTTTATCCATTGTCTAGTACCCATAGTACAAGCTCTGCTTAGTTTGGACTAGATGGTGTTGTGTGTATGTGGTAGAATATTATTATTATTTTTGACTTAACGATACGTCTTCTGCTCTGGGAATAATTTGTGTCGCGGGGGACATTACAAACATTCAAACAACGAATACAAGGAAGACTCAGACGCTGACCACACTAATTGTTATCCCGGGTTGGAACCAAACACACAATACTCAACGCAGCGGCAGTACATATTATAAATAATATACTTGTATTATATAACAATTTTATTAATACAATTATAATTAATTTTATGTAGTAACAAAATGTGATATTAGATTAGATCGATAATATAATCACAATTTTAATAATACAATTTGCACACAATTTTAATATACTTAATAATAATAATATACATACGTCAACATTTCAATATAATTTATTTAATTTATTAAATCTCTCATTAATTATATTTATTAAATAATTAAGAATCAAAACCTGCAATTCAGTGTATAACTCAGCAATCGACTAAAACAAAGCATACATTGATATTTATTATGAAATTAACATATCTATAGAATATGATATTATTATATCGGAATAGTTTATGTTTCCTCTCTCCTACGTTGCTGCGCCCGACAGGGTCCATAATGAACTGTTATACTATTTAAATTACCACCTAAGCCTACATTGTGGAACGCAATAAACAATTCAGTATTGAGTATTGAGTATTGAGTGGCGAAGCGACCACTTAAGACGAAACACTAAGGGCGAGAGAATTGAAAAATATGTATTTGTAAAATATATTGCTGTCGCGCAGTGCCCACAGAGCGCGATAGAAACTACTGCAGCTTGAGGATTCCGGCGACTGGGACCGCAATTAACTCGGACCGCGGTCCTAGTTGCCGGATCCATTTAATTTTAATATTTTTCTTCCGGCAACTGGGACCACCCATAAATAAATACAAAAATCTATTGTTCAAACCCAAAGCTGTCAAAAATCAAAAATATCATTGGCAATCCTCTGCAGCTTGAACCGAAAATACCTATTGAAATTACACAAAATCAACGTTTCGTACATTCCTTCTCCAAAACTTGACCGATTTAACTACATACATTGTTCATTAAAAATAAAAAAAGGCTTTGGCCGTGTTTCTGTTTTCTTTTTTTATATAATCTAGTCAAATTTGTTTTCTGGATGTTTGAACACAGCAGAAAGTATCGACAAGTTTTCAGAGGCTTTGAAGGCTTATGTCTCTTTTAATAATTAATTTATGAAAAAGGAAACCATAGGGACATGCCAAAAGAGGCCATACATTTTATGGGAAAAATTTATTGCTCTAACTGCATTATCCAGGGAAGAAACAGGGGACTACGTTTATATGGAAAAACGACCCTTGTGCGCTCTCCGAGAGAAATCTGAGTACCAGATGATGATAATATGTTTTAATACTCGATTAGAACAAGTCTCCTGTGTTACCTCACTTAAAATCTTCCTACTAATTCGTCCATTACCTGTGTCTCATACAATTTTACAACCCAAGCTTCCTACATCTATTTTTATCTAGAATACTTGTCCATAAACGAGATAATGATTGTATTTAAAGTAAGTAATGCAAGGTTATACCGCGCTTCAGTGGGCCCGTCAGTTCGCGTGTTGTAAATGAACGAAGGACGCGTCCATTCATTCATTCACTCATTCATTCAGCGATTAGGTTACTCCCTACTGGCCTGTTACAAAAGATTAGGTCAGGATGTCAGTGTCGTAAAATTGGTTTCAGCGCCCTTTCAATGATTTGTACCAGTTCCTGCACGCAGGTTCGCCTGTGTGAATGCTATTAAAACGCATACGGGGATAAAAAGTAGGTATCCTGCGTATTAATCCAGGACATGATCTATATGTATGCTAAGTTTTATGCAAATCTGTTGAACGGTTTTCGCAGGGCTGAGTAGCAAATATGCAAACATCTTTATAATCTTTCAAGTTACTAGTAATACTAGTTTCTAGTCGCAGTTTTGCCTATGTGAATTCCACTGAAATACATGTAAGGATAATACATAATAATATAACTAGTTTCTGTTCGCAACTTTGCCTGCATGAATCCCAGGAACGTATGAGTAGCATGACATATTTGTCGCATGCTGGTGGCGCCAAGGGCGAAAAATACTATGTACTTATTAGACTCCAAATGGCAGGAAACGGCAATGCGACAGACATGGTACCAATATATATTATGACGGGATGAGCTTGACTACTTTCTAAAAGACTGGACCCAACTTAAGCAGACTGGGAAGAATACAAAGGAGAAAGGAAGCCTTTCTAGAGTTCGAAAAACTCTTATACAACAGCTTTGTCCGTCTGTCTGTTATACAACTTTCAACTCAAGAACCATAAGAGCTAGAGACTCGCGGTCAACAGGCGCGTGCGCTTCATACAAGCAAATAAGCACTGCATACCGTAGTCCGCTGGCCTATGTAAATCTATATAATCGAAATCTATTTATTAAATACTACAAGCTGAATAATAATAAATACAATATAAAATTATCAGATACAATAAGAGCTTGTACCACTGCCATCTATTGGTCCGTGAGCGAACTACAAAACACTAACAGTAAACCATAGAAATTAACCGCCGCACCACTGAGGTGTCTGGAAGCAGAAGTTGTCTTTTGATGACAAAAGTAAAATAATTTCTCTTGGACGCTGTGTTCGCGTGTCGCTGTGCTGTGTATCCATGGTGGCCTTGTAATACCTACAAGGCCACAATGGATATCATTTAGGTGACTTGTTCTCAACATCAGTCACTTATTTGGATATTCATGGTGGCCACACACACAATCGTCAATGGTGCCATGTCGAAAAGTCGCTGAATTGAATTTGGTAAGATATTTCATTTATTTATTGTACACAGATATATAAACACACAAAAACATTTATAAATGAAATGTAGTGCCCTCGCAGAGGTTTCGGGTAGGGCGTGCATACCCTACCAGAAATCTTTGTGCACGCTCCTAGCGATCAACGCCATTTGACTGAGCATAATCGATATACCCACGAAATTACTATTACCTTTAACTCAAGGTCACGTGATACCATTTTTTCGAACTCTAAGGCTTAAATCTAACGGTAACAAATAAATTTAACCAAAAAGCAAATGAATAATGAATGAAATGAATAATAAATGCATAAACTATTACCGATTATCAGCTCAGGAGTGCGGTCCCCATTCGATTAAAGGATAATTGGGCTTGGAATTCTAAGTAGAAGCTCAACGTCTACTGTGTTCTAGACGGGCATAAAGGGTCTCTAATAATAAGATTTAAACACAGCTGGAGAAGTGTAGGTGTTTCATATATCTTTGCATGACTTTACAAACACAGAGGCGTGATGCAAATGCCTCAATACAAGTCACTATTAATACAACATTTCCCGAAACCGTCCGAGTAGCATAATTCGGTGTTTTCATTTAACATTCTGCTGAGCCTAGATTTGCAGGTGTTCGTGGCAACATGCTGGTTTATATGTATAGGTATCTGCTCGAAAATAAGGCTAGTGTGAATGAAACAGTCGCAAGAGGAAAACCTAGGCGAACGTTTCTCGATCAGATCGGAGGCGTTCTGGACAGAGGCCAGGTTAAGAGCTCCTTGAACGGACGGGCGTGTATGAGGAATCTGATGAAAGTGAATGAAGCCAGAGACGTGTGTCAGGATCGTAGCAAATGGAAATCCGTAGTCTCTGCCTACCCCTCTGGGAAACAGGCGTGAATCTATGTATGTATGTATCTGCTAAAAAACCGTACCCACAAAATTGTATTGTAATCATGCTTATATGCGTCTTACTTTCAAACAATTCCGAAAACAGGAACTCATTCAAATGCTTCTTCCAAAATCACGCAGACATTAGAGACGCTTATGATACAAAAATATATTTCAGTCGTTTTTACCCGCGGCTTCGCTCGCTTGGATACAGTATGTAACGTTATAGAGGGTCTAACCCGCTTTAGAGGCGTGGTTGACCCAGTAATTAACTAAGAGGAGACAATTAAAATATTATTCAACACGATTAAAGGGTTATATTTAAGATAAACACTTTTACAAGTATATTTCCTGAATTATATAAAACAAACGACTAGATATTAAGTAGTAAATCAGGGCGTGGTTCGTGGAAGGCTGTGTTTCGTGGTCTGGATAGTTCCAAAGGCCACTTAACTTAGACAGGACAGCGCAGCGGATGGAGACAGCATCTGGGTGCGGTCTTGCTTATATAGGAGCTACCGCCGGGCAGGAGGGGGTAGAGGGACGCCACCACCACATAGACTCGCGCGCAGTCGTCATGGCGCGAGCGGTCCCCGTGACAAGTACCTTTTTAGAATGAACCTCACTCTATGTCCATTTCTCTCCAGTTCTGGCTCAAAAGCCTTATTTAGGACTAGCTGTTACCTGCGACTTCATCCACGTAGAACTAAAAAGTGTTTGTCGCCGCGGAACCGAACTATATTTCTCTGCCCAAGTTACTTAAATGGCGTAGTTTTTATAGTGTAAAGCTAGATAATAGCATGGCTTACTCAAAAACAACATTTAAATATGCGTCGTTAGATTACACGCTGTCACAGAATGCGTAAGAAAAATAAAGATTCACAGCTCCTCCCCCGTAGGTGATAGCGTGATAATATGTAGCCTATATGTTGACCCGACCTGTTAGTAATATTAATGCAAAATTTGAAGTAAATCCATGCAGTACTTTTTGAGTTTAGCTCGGACATACATACAGACAAACAGACAAACAGACAAAAATTCTACTAACTATATTTTTGGCTTCGATATCGATTGTAGATCACGAAGCAAGTATTCTTTGAAAAAAATATTCAATGTACAGTTTTGACTTTCCCACGATATTATTATACATATGTATAGATGGCCGTATTCATAATGGAAATCGCTAACTACCGCCTATGGGTTTGGCTATATTTCTGAAATATTGCTTCTGTCTCGCATTAGCCATGCGGCAGCAAATTTTGCGAGATGACCAACGCACGATTGATGGTGTCGTAACCGCTTACCAAGTGGCATATGCTTATTTTATTGAATAAATAGCGAATGTCCGGCGTACCTTGCAATGACTCATAATATTTTTTGGCTTACGTTATCCTTATCACGGCACTAATACCTACTCCTAGCGCTACACAAGTATCCTACCTTAGCTAGAGGGATTCACAAGAACACTATGCGTAAAAATGATTTGTGAACAAAATTATTCGCAAAATTTTAATCAAAACTTATCAAAACGACAGAAAAGTATCGGAATACATAATTTACAAAGATACAAAGAAACTCGGAGTTGTTTGGTTAAAGATAGCAAATCCGTTAATCGGTAGTGTGTCTAGAGTTTCAAATACTCCAATCATGATATGTTTTGAACGGTTTATTAATACTAGCGGTCGCCTAGTGGTCAAAATTCCACCAAAATTCCTAAGCTTGCTACTTTGTTTTCTGTTTTTCTTTATTACATATAAATAAGGTATAGGTAACCATAGTTACAAAGAATTGTACGACGTCAGACGAACAATGCCAAAATACTATGAACGCGATTCGACTGTGTGTGTCAAATGCATGGTTGTGTGCGTGTAGTGTTTTTTCATTAATTTAATGAATATCTAATGCATATTTTATAAAAATATTAGGATTCGCCCCTCCTTCTCCATATAAACTTTAACTGTGCCAAATTTCATACTCCTCCGACCGCGCAATTTTCTTCAAAAGGGGTACAAAGTTTTTGCTTCACGTATTAATATATAGATTCTGTTTTTACGCGACTCATGATTTACTTGCTTGACGTTATTGATCTTACCAAAGCAAACTGAAGGCAAGTTAGTTTTAGATCAAATTTAATGCAGCATATACTGTTTCAAGCGTCTTAGTAATGCAAGCCAGGCTTTTAGGTTTTAGGGACACCGTCATTGCCACTGATTGAGTTGTCATGATTAGTGAGTTCCTGAAGTTACATTTATGTTAGTCGTTAGGTCCAGACAACCTCAGAACAAAGTAAGATAGTTTAATGCCTTATCTTATCTTATGTGGGGGCCAGTCAGTGCCGACCGGCGACTCTTCGACCCAGTGGGATCTTTTGTGTCGACAACTCTCCCAATAACTGCCATAGATGTTCATGACAGCCGGTACCGACGGCTTAACGTGCTTTCCGAGGCACGGAGCAGGCGATACGCACATAATCTCGAAAAGTCATATAACTTCCGAAAGTCAGAGGTGCGCGACGTAGGTTCGAACTCGAGACCCTCTGCATTGCAGTCTGTTGGTCTCCCCACTGAGCTATCGCTGTTCTAGTTTAATGCTTACTAAAGTTGTTAATTCTTCTCAAATATAAAAAAGACTGATCGAATTAACACTTCCTCTACCAAACATCGAAATGCAAAGATGGCTGCCAAATTAACAAGTAAATGGACCAATTTGACAATAATTTTTAAAATGATTTATCCTCTTCCAATTGCCGTTATTAGGAAATTAGTGTAGGCACTTTAATGGTACATTAGCTTTGTAGGGCAACTAATAAATAGGCAAGTATTTATGTATTATCGCAGCACCGCAAGAATTTCCACATTTAAGTAACTATGGATTGCGGTTGACCAAACTTTTTCTAAACCTTTTCTTTTTTATTATACCTTCTTTTAGATCATAAACGACAACTGAAGTAGAATATCACGATCATAAATTTAAAAAATACTAAAATCTTGATTCACTCGCTGATGGACAGATGGCGCATGGCGTAGTGGTTTAATTGGTCGCCTATCTACTGCCGCCATTCGAAGTGTTGTGGATTTGATTCCCACATGGGACAAACGTTTTAGTGCTCCACAAATTGTTGTTCCAGACCTACAAACATTCAAACATACAAACAACGGACACAAAGAACACCTCAGACTCAGAACAACCATTTATGGACACACAATTTTTTGTTTCGTGTGGAGTCGAACCCACAACAGTCGGCGCGGCAGAAAGGCAAGGCGACCACCTAAGCCTGCTGTACCCTTCGGATACACAGACATGAAGGTCACTATAAACTGAGCTACATCTAGACCAGGATCTACACAGATTAAGGTCCCAGACGTTTTCGCTTTAATAAATGACCTTAATGACTTCCAGACGTTTCCGCCGACAGGGGGCGCGCACCAGGTGGTAATTTTTATTTCCTCTTCCTTTATCGCCTCCTAAACTAGTTCTATTTATATCATAGACTTCCTTGGGGGGACCTCCGTTCCTTAGGGAGACTCGCCTAAGTGGCTTGTCGCTGGGGGATCTTGGGACCTCGTTATGAATGATGTAATACCTATCTCGCTACATCAGCTGATCGTTCTCTTGACCCCTTTATACGGCGGAGATTGAGATCGTTGGATACATATTGAACTAACGTTTTGTATGAATAATTTTGTGTTTTTTACATATGTATCTGCTTCACACAGGCGAAGAAGTTACGGCATATGACAATAGATGGCGTCGTATATAATAACACATTACTCCATAGTCAAAGTCCAAAAATATTTATTTATTTAAGTCACAAAGTAACATTTATGAACTTCAAACATACAATTCTAAATCTTGCAAGCTGACTTTACAGTATGAAGTATTCTATATGCAGGTTGATTTTGAAATCGTGTAATTACTTTTAACCATGCATTCTACTGGTGGTAAAGAATAACCCTGACCATATTTCTTTTTATTAGAATTATGTTTTAAAGGAGAAGAAATTAATGTACCGAATTTTTTCGTGAAATGGTTTCAGATAGTCATTATGTTAACCACCCGTCACAATTTTAATATTTTTCTAATTTAAAAAAATAACATATCAATAACTGACGTCCTAAATAATAAGGGGCAATAAAAAGGACCGCCCATTATTATTTACGATTAATTATTGATATGTTATTTTCTTAAATTATGAAAAATTAAAATAGCCTAATTTTTAATTGCAAAAATAAATAACTCTAATAAAAAAATATATGGTCAGGGTTATTCTATACTTACCACCAGTCGAATGCGTGGTTAAAAAAATTACACGATTTCAAAATCATTCTGTATAGTGATCACTTCGACGTGATCTAGCATCCGACGTGATTGGAATAAGCCTTCACGGAGCAAATCAGCAACAATCCTTCAGTCCAAATTTCGGTCACAATTTGTACACAAGTGTTTGTGCATACATAAGTACACTCTTTATTTCCTCTCATAGCCCGATGGAACGGCAATTCATCATAACCAAAGAACGATCATGCGCAGAACCAACGCCTTTACGTATTTGCCGAGGGCCGAGGCACAAGGATGTGCACTACCGCCAACTGCCCAACTTCAGGGAGAATGAGAATTTCTTGACAGAAAAAGCCAATCATTTTTGTTGACCCGACATTAACATACACACAACACCATCTAGCCCTAAACTAAGCAGAACTTGTACTATGGGTACTAGACAATGGATAAACATACATATAATATACTTTTTTTTTGTAAATACATTCATATAATATATAGAAACACCCAGAACAAGATAAACATCCATGTTCATGCACACAAATGTTTGACTTGTGCGGGAATCGAACCCGCGACCTCAGGCGTGGCAGTCGGTTACACTGACCACTACGCCATTGAGGCATTCATACATAGTAATTATGTACATAGTCTTACGCTTATTATCTCCGACAGGGTAGGCAGAAATAGTTTGCAAGTCTTACGAGATAAGGAGAGAGCCTATTGCGCACCGTCTACAGGGCACAGACTCCATTCTGCTATTAAAAAACTCTTAAGAGGAAACATTAAGGGCGAGAGAATTGAAAATAGGTATTTGTAAAATCTATTGCTGTCGCGCAGTGCCCGCAGAACGCGATAGAGACAACTGCAGCTTGGCCCTAAAATACCTATTAAAAGTACACAAAATCAATGTTTCGAAGTCCCCGGATTCCTTCTCCAATACTTGACTACCAATTTAACAACTTTCTTCATTAAAATTAAAGAAAGGCTTTGGCCGTGTTCCTATGTTTTCCTTTTTTATATAATCAAGTCAAATTTTTTTTTGGATGTTTGGACACAGCAGAAAATCTGGCCAATTTTTGAGGTTATTGAAGGCTCATGTCTCTTTTAATAATTGATTTATGAAAAAAAAAGAAAACATAGGGACATGCCAATAGAAGCCATACATTTTACGGAAAAAAATGTTTGCTCTACTGGCATTACTTAGAGAGGAAACAGAGGACTACGTTTGTATGGAAAAACGGCCTTTGTGTTTCCTCATAAGGTTTCTGTCTGTATTCCCATCATACATGTTGAGTTGCTTTGCTTTGTCCACTGTTGGACATAGGCCTTTCTTTAAGTGCGTTATGCTTCTACGCTAATCTCATCCAGGCTCAGCCCACGGTCGCAACAATATCGTCCACTCATCTCGACACCAGACGACGTTATCTCTACATGTAATAGAATCCTTTTGCCGGTCTGTGCACTTTAATATCTACGACTGAATCTATTTCAATTTAGTTTCTAATTATGTATACTGTTTCATATGATACATTATCACGACTCTCATAGCTATAGCTCTATAGGTGTTCATAGCTAGTTGCAGTCACTGATCGGTAAACGATTAGCGAGGTTAAGCAACGTTGGGTGCGGTCAGTCTATAGATGGGTGACCGCTTAGTGGTATTTCATCTAAGCGTCTCCGTGCTTCGGAGGGCACTTAAAAAGTCGGTCTCGGTTGTTGTCAAATTGACAGCAGGCGTTAAGCCATGTCAGAGGCCTACGGGCGGCTTGAACAACTCTTGACAACAGGTTGGCCACTAACCACACGAAAAAGAAAAGAAGAATCACGACTTAAATTAGTGGGCGATCGTTGAACTACTACGCTAAAATCCCAATAACAATTTTCTTTACCCGATAATCGAAACTGAGACGTCAGAATTCGTATTCACTGCCGCTGCCAACAAGGCAATAGGCAATTGTACACTGAATAATAATAATATAAATAATCATTTAGTCTACTATAAAAAATGCAATGCTACAGCACTCCCGTCGACAGTTTCCGGTCAACAGCGATGCTGAGGAATTTTACGACGCTGCCTAAGGGACTTACGTTTATTTATTTACTAGCTGTGCCCGCGGTCTTACCCGCGCCAGTGGTATTTCTAGTTACTACGCCGCTCCCGTAAGCCGTAGCGTGATGTTATATAAATTATGTCCCTCCCAAGGTCTCATACTATCTTCATTCCAAATTTCATCTAAATCGGTTTTTTGTTTTCTTTCTATTTAGCTTAGTAATTCCATACTTATCCAACACCACATTTTAAATGACGCCGTTTTTGTACTATTCTGTATCGAGCATTTAAAGAGGGCATGCCATGCTTTTGGGCCAGTATAAAATACTGCCATTACAGATTTCTGTAACTTTTCTCCCTAGTCTTTTATTATTCCCAAGTCACTTGGGGTCGGCTTTCTAGTCTAACCGGATTTGACCGGATATCAGTATTTACATGGAGCCACTGCCATCTGACCTCCGCAACCCGAAGGCTAACGATACCCTAAGGCTAGACCAGTGTCAGGATATTAGAGGGCACTGACTTCCCAATAACGACTGCTATAGATGTTCATGGCAGCCGGGACTGACGGCTTAACGTGCTCTCCGAGGCACGGCGCAGGCGATAATTGTCAATCAATACGCACATAATTTCGAAAAGTCATATAACTTCCGAAAGTCAGAGGTGCGCAACGTGGGTTCGAACCCTAGACCCTCTGCATTGCACAGATTTCTACAACTACTAAATAATAATAAGTCTTTATGTACCGGATAATCTCACGGCAGATCACAGTTTCTATCGGACCCCTCGTCCTTGAGTTCCCATACATAAACTCGCATGAAAGGACACAAACGCTTTGCATTTGAATGCAGACTCAATAGCTATTGAGCAATGACCCTTTCAGTACCAACTGGTTTGTTTGCTTTACCTTCAATCTGGTACCGCTTATTTATATATTGAATAGGCACAGAAGCAGACTGGGTTACGTATAACTTAACGAAATATATGTATTTAGTAAACAATTTTAAACCGAGAAACTTTGACTAGTGGAATATCTTTGGGCCGCCTATCCTTACTAATCCTAATCCTAACTAATATTATAAAACCGAAAATGAGTTTGTTTGTTTGTTACCTTTTCACGCTTAAACCACTGAACCGATCATCCTGAAATTTTGCATTTACGTTGTCCGGTGTACAGAAAAGGATATAGGCTACCTTTCATCCCGAAAAAAATTACTCTTCCCGAGGAAAATAACAATAACGTTTTTATGATAATAGATGGCGCCACGTGTCTTTCGAATCATGATTGAATTATATTATTATACAAGCAGAGTACAACCCGAATTGATTGTCAAATTTTAAATTAACGCGAGCGAAGCCGCGGGCAAAAGCTAGTACATACTTACTATAAATTCGAAAGTAGAGTTACTTTTAGTTGTCTGCCTATCTGTAACCTTTTCACGGCTAAACCACTCAACCGATTTAGATGCAACCTGGTACAGATATAGTTTAAAACCTGGGGAAGGACATAGGCTACTTTTATTGATGTAGGTACCACGTAGGCGAGGCCGCGCAAAAGTTAGTATACCTATAACTTCTTGATGATGATGATAAATAGCATTGACAGATCCCGAGTTCCAAAATTTTCCATCTTGGAACCGAATGTACCAAAGATCGCTTAACCTTGAACGTTGTCAATTAAAGAGAGAAGTGATTACAAGCCACGCATTGCATCACATACTTGTATTAACAATCGGTCACAGTTAAGTATCTATTGTTGTGATTGTATATTGACATTCAATTGATTAACATTCTATCAATCATTAACATGTAGCAGACTGCATCATCTATGTAGATCAGTTTTATTGATTGCTTATGGAACATTGACGACCTCCTTAAAACAGTACCGATATAGAAAGCAAAATCATTATGAATGTCCCCTTCTCGCTAAACGCTCCCGGTTGCGCGTTGTAAGAAAGATTATATATTTTATATCATAAGGGAGATATGTATATTCTAATCCTAACTAATATTATAAATGCGAAAATGAGTTTGTTTGTTTGTTACGCTTTCACGCCTTAACTACTCAACTGATCAACATGAAACGTTGCATATACGTTGTCAGGGGTACAGAATAGGACATAGGGTACCTTTCATCCAGAAAAAATAACTGTTGCAAACCTAACCTAACCAAACCTACATGTACGCGAGCGAAGCCGCTGGTGAAAACTAGTATTTTATAAAACATCAACATAATGCAATCAAAAGGTAATGTAACTTCGAATTAGCTAAACATTATCATTGTTATATCTATACAGAACGAGCTCAAAGTATAATAAAAGTAAAAGGGTAAATATTAATAATTCACAACTAAATAAACTGCGATAAAATCGTCATAAATTGTTTAATTTCATAATCATAAAACATTCTTGAGATTTAAAACAATAATAAATGTTTTTGCTATATTCATTAGAACCCGCGAAGAAGCAGCGATAGTGGGAACCGTTGGACTGCCACAAAGAGATCTCGAGTTCGATCCCAAGACGCGTATCTCTGAGTTTTCGAAGTTATATGCGTATTAAATAATTAATTATCGCTTGCTTTAACGGTGAAGAAAAACATCGTGAGGAAACCTGCGTGTCTGAGTGTTCTCTATAAAATTCATGTTGTTTCATAATGTGAAGTCTGCCAATCCGCACTAGGCCAGCGTGGTGGACTATGGCCTAACCCTTCTCACACTGAGAAGAGGCCCGTGCCCAGCAGTGGGACAGTTTAATACAGGGCTGGTATTATTATTAGAACCGACAGCCTAACAAGAGGCAAATTAGTTAGATATTTAGACGTGTATCCGCACTTTGGCTCACAATTAGGCTACTGTGCGCATGGGCGCCGGTAGCAGGGTGCACTTGCACCCCTCTGTCAAGAAAGAAAATAAATAGAAAATATTTTTTTTTTTGTTGCACAAAATATATTCAATCCAATACCCACGCGATTTGAATTTGACATTACATTAATCTACATAATAATAATAATATAATAAACGCCTCTATTAACAATCTTATATGTTAAATTTCATCTTATAACTACTAAAACTAATATTAAACATGGTTGTTTATGAAAGCATGTTATTATTTGTATTAGACACCGGTCTCGTGATTGTCTTGCTCTTTGGCATAGGCCTCCTCAAGTGTTCTCCACAATGATCTATCCCTTGCTATCCTCATCCAGCATCCTCAATCTACATAATATACATATATTATTCCACATTTTATATCAATTAATAGTAAAATGTATAGATGTAAGTGCATCTCCCTGAAAGTAATCCTGGCTGCGCCCATGACTGTGCGTAAGTGACCGATGCGAAAAAAGTGGAAGAAGCAAAACGCACATAGATTGGAAGGTAAAAGCCTTACGGACTGTTTATTTTTGCTAATGAGTGGCATGAAGTCGCTGTAATTATTATCTAAAGTTTGTAATGAGGTGAGTATTTATTATCTTTGTTTTGAGTTATTGAACTATCACAAATCTATTTTTGTTGTTAATTATTGCATAAGGAACGATAATAATACACAAAACTTGAATAATAACACAATATAATATTATAGACGACAATTTCTATATTGAAATTAAACTACTATATACGGATATTATCGCGTTGTTTATTTGACACTTTATTACATACTTTAGAAACGGTCCCCGTGACCATGGCTGCTGAAAAGCAACTGAAACGTCGGGGAAAGTGTAAACATAAATATAAATAGTATAATAGTATAGTAATAGTATAAATAGTTTTAATAGTTTCAATAATTTAATTAGCAAATTAGTAAAGTTTAATAGTAATAGTAGTGTAACAGTTTCTAAATTTTGTAATAAAGTGTCAAATAAACAACGCGATAAAATCCGTATATAGTAGTTTAATTTCAATGAATGACATTCGCAATTTTTTTTTTGTATTGCCTTTGTTGGCATCCGAACAAGTGGCCCACCTGATGGAAAGTGGTAACCGCTGCTCATGGACTACAGAAATGTCAGGACACAGCAAAGCTGCTGCCTACCGTGAAAGAAGAACTCTCTTTAAACCTCGTTTGAAGAAGGACATATCATAGCACTCGGAAAACACCTAAGCAGGTAGTTCCTTCCAGAGCTTGCACGTACATGGGAGAAATGATCGCTGGTAAGCGATTATCGCCGATCATGGACACCCGCAACACCCGAGAAGTTACAAATGCGTTACCGGCCTTTTAAAAAGGAATACGCTCTTTTCTTGAAGGTTTATAGGTCGTATTAGTCCTGAAATTACTCCAGGAACTCCATCATGGTGGTTTAGCAGACACAAATTAGATGAGCAACCTCGATGTATAACTGGATCGATCAGACAGCCGCGCGTGTGAAGGTAATAAACTCCCAGCTCGGATGCATTCATTGATGTTTACAACTATGTGTTTTGAATGAATTATTGCTATTATTACATCACTTTAATGACTATTTTGAAAATGTGGTTAATCTTCTGAAATGGCCTCCAGACTATAATTCCTACGGAATTAGGTCACGGTTGCCAATCTCAACACAGACAAGCTATCTGCGCAAGAGATATTATACATAGATTATTATACTGCACTAAGTGTACGCGCAAACGCAACTACACACTCTATTGGCTCACGCAAAGTCCGATGGAACGTCCAAAGAAATCAAGTGCGAAACTACGTCAGACTTTACGTAGCTTCCTATTAATTATAGTGATGAAACATCGCCAACTTCCAAATTCCAGGATGCTCTTGCCAATTCCTTGTAACAGAAAAATGGGATAACTTTTTTGGCCCATCCGGGATTGGCCTAAATGGGACCTCATGATCTACATTTTTAACACGCTTTTATTAGCTTGGTATGAATCTATGTAACGAAATCTTTGAACGTGATTTTCACCCCTTTCAAACCGACACGGATTGATTTAAAACTTTGCACACTTATCGAGGACTGATGACAATACAATAATTTATAAAAATAAATAAAAATAAAGAATAGTTTAAAAAACTAAAAAACACATTAAAAAAAGCAGAAAATAATTAAATAATTTTAATGTCAAAATGCGTGGGGTTGCAGTTATCAAAATATCTTAGAGAGCACCTTTTATAAGTAAGTACACTAGACACTATTTAATTTGGTTTTATGTTGTTAATATATTTTTACATATTATTTATTATTGTTAAAAGCAATTTGATCAAAGGAACTGTCGAAATAGCAGATTACCGCATACGTCAGTCATTTATTTGTCATGTCATTTTGTACGAGATTACCATTCTATGCCTTTTTTTTAATGGAGGATCAGTGGTTGACCATCGGAAAGTCATAATGACGCCATTATATTAGTAGATTATCAAATTTGTCAAAATCAACAATTATGAAATCAATGATAGACCATTCTGACACTACTGTAGTAGCAGACTTGGGCCCCAGTACGGATGGCGTGGTGTAGTGATTTAAGTGAGCGCCTCGCCATAGTTATTACGTCAAGTATTATGGGTTTGACCCTACCCACACAAGACAAACAATTGTGTGATCCACAATAGATTTCCTGAGACTGCTTTTATTTGTAAACATTCAAATAACGACACAAAGAACACCTAGACTCGAAAAAACCATTTGTGAATCACACTTTTTGCCCGTGTGGGGTTTTTGCCCGTGTGGGGTTTTTACCCACAGCGACGGCGAGGAGAGCCCTCAAACAACAACGCCAGCCGTGCAGTCAGTGCTTGGTCTTAGTGTCCGTTGTTTGAATGTTTGTAAAGACAGGATTCCTTCCTAATGCGGGCGTTGTGTATTTCAGAACAAGAATAATAAAACTAAAATTGAAAGCTCCTTAAAAACCTGGAAGCTCTATTCACTGCAGTAACACTACAAAAATTGTATGGCTGCGATTCTGCGAAACTCATACCATATGGGGATGTCCATTAATTGCGTGAGCTCAAAATAGGGGGAGAGGGGTCCAGTAAAATCTCATAAAATCTCGTTTAAACTGTGGGGAGGCATAATTGAAAATCTAACGTCAACTTTCGAAAAACATAAATTATTATAGGTATTTAAATAAAATAAAAAATTGCTTTTGTTTTTCATAGAATATCCCATTTTGTACGTTAAAAAAATCTCATGGCTGTTAAAAATATTTACTTCGAGAATAAGAAAACAGTAAAAAAAAATCTCACATAAGGAGGTCGGGAGGTTCCACCAAATCTCACTAAATCTCACCAAGGGGGAGAGAGGAGTCTAAATTAAAAGAAAAACAGCTCAAGTAATAATGGATGCCCCCTATCTACATACGTAGTCAGACCTACTGGCTACAAATATGCGCAAAAAACGTCACAGGTCATAACTAGTGTAACACAAGCTGCAAATAAACCAATCGGATGTCGATGCCCTCTCGCCTGAGGGCTCCAATAATAGAAAGGGTTGCTGGCAGTCTGTCAACATGGCGACAACCAACTTACCTGTAAATGATTTAAGCTTTACAATCACTCGTCGATCTTATATTGTCGTATTGAAAGCATAATCTTTGGAAAAGGAAAGTATATTAGATTAGCTTTTGCTCGCGACTTCGCTTGCCTAAAATATGCCTACGTTCCACGGTGATACTGATAATATACCTTTTTAATGGTGAAAGAATTTTTGAAATCGGTTTCTAGTTTTGGAGGTAAACCCTTACAAACAAACATAAATCAAATCTTTCCTCTTTATAATATTACTAGCTTTTGCTCGCAGCTTCGCTCGCGTAAATGTAGGCTAGGCTATGTTAGCTACAGTACTTTTTTAAAATAAAATATAGCCTATGTTACTCGGTAATAATGATAACAGATTACTAATGGCGAAAGAATTTTCAAAATCTGTTACACAGTTTTTGCGTTAAATCGTTACAAACAAACAAAATATTAATATTTTCTTCTTAATATATATAAATTACGTGTCACGTTGTTTGTCCGCTATGAACTCCTAAACTACTGAACCGATTTTGATCAAACTTCGTAACCATCTGTAATTTGGTCCAACTTAAAAGATAGGAGAGATTTTTTTTTAAAAGGTTAATATTTATCTACTGTGAAGCAGACGAAGTTACGTGGGACAGTTAGTATTAGTATAGATTATTCCTGTCCCTGGTCTATTTGTAAACTATTTATACCAAAAGGTTAATGAGAACCAGGAATTTGAAATGCGCTTTCTGAGCGTTTTACGAACGCGACGAGAGGAAACAGTTATTGTTAGTCTTAGATTAAATAAATATAAATGCTACATAATTATGTTACAACAATGTTTTTATATTCCATTACTAAAGGTTAAAATAAAAGCATTTATTTCTGAAGTCTACGGCGCTGACAAGTTGCAAAACACGAGTTCTAAAGTTTCTCCCATAGTTTCCTGAAAGCGTGCGATAAGGCTTGCGATTTTATAAATGAAGTTCAAAAATAATCCATTTCAGTCAAAAAGTAAGGGATTAAATATAATGATCAGCAAAAATACTAATTGCGCAGCAAAATATGCTTACTAAAAATATATCATAACGAGCACGTATACGCCTCAAATCACTGCATTCCGTCTCAGAAGGCTTAGGTTATGTAAGGGTCCTTCTTAAACCCACCCAAAAATAGGAGCCCCGCGAAGCGAAGCTCCATCGACTTAGTTTGATCTCTTTAAATATATTTTGGTGTGCAATTAGTATTTTTGGTAAGCATATTTTGCTGTGCAATTAGTATTTTTTTGCTGTGCAGTTAAATACTACCCAAAAAGTAATACTTATAAGTTATTAACGACTAAATTTAGTTTGAGTGAGTTTAAAAAATATTCTATATATACCTCAAGCTATTACATAATGTTTTAGTGTATAATTAAGGTTTATCCATCAATCTGTACTACTAATATTATAAAGCCGAAGAATTTGTTTGAACGCGGTAATCTCAGGAACTACTAGTTCGTATTGAAAAATTATTTTCTTGTTGGATAGCTTATTTATCGAGGAAGGTTATATGCTATATAACATCACGCTACGACCCACGGGGGCGGCGCTGTGACGATAAACGCTGGTGAAACCGCGGGCACATCTAGTTTATCATAAGCAAAATACATTTTATACTAATGTGCGGGGGCAGCCAACTGGATAAGAAACAGTAGACACGAGATCGAGAGATCGCGGGTTCGAATCCTACCCATTACCATATCGACTTATACTCACTTGTATCATATGGTAAACAAACAATAGTATAGTACCGAGTCTGGATATTTTCTATGTCCGTTGTTTGGATGTTTGTAAAATCCTGGAATTATCCCTAATTCAGAAGTAGTATACTATCTTATCTTATCTTATGCGGGGGCCAGTCAGTGCAGACCGGCGACACTTCGACCCAGTGGGATCTTTTGTGTCGACACTCTCCCAATAACGACTGCCATAGATGTTCATGGCAGCCGGGACCAACGGCTTAACGTGCTTTCCGAGGCACGGAGCAGGCGATACGCACATAATTTCGAAAAGTCATATAACTTCCGAAAGTCAGAGGTGCGCGACGTGGGTTCGAACCCGAGACCCTCTGCATTGCAGTCTGTTGGTCTCCCCACTGAGCTATCGCTGCTGCTAAGTAGTATACTAACTAATATAATAAATGCGAATGTGAGTTTGTTTGATATGGTTTCACGCTTTAACTACTCAACCGATTATTATGAAATTTCTCATACACGTTGTCAGGAAAACAGAATAGGACAGAGGACTGTTACTAACCTAACGTAAACTACATGTACGCAAGCAAAGCTGTAGGCACAATCTAATCTATACTAATATTAGAAAGCTGAAGAGTTTGTTTATTTGTTTGAACGCGCTAATCTCAGGAACTACTGGTCCGAATTGAAAAACTATTTTAGTGTTGGATAGCCCATATATCGAGAAAGGCTATAGACTATATTACTTCACGCTACGACCCTCGGTGGCGGCGCAGTATTCATAAACGCGGGTGAAACCGCGGGCACATCTAGTTTTTAATAAAGAACAAAAACGGATTCAAGTTTCAACTATATAAAGACCACACACATTCGGGGATCGAACCCAAGGCCAACCAACGACCAATTAAACCATTGCACCATCCGGCCAGCCAATTGGCTCCGTGTAACTTCCTTTTAACTCAGGGCCGTGGGTTTCTTCCTAAACCGGAACCGAACCTATATTATTATGGCCTACAGACGTCTCTGAGTGACCAGGACGCGCGCTATGATTTATATATACCACCCACGACAGTTCATTTCCTACTGAGGCAATACCTACGTTGGGCATTAGTGAGTTAGGTACTACACGACCGCGATACGAATGGCCGTGAAACATATTATTTACTAGCTTTTGCCCGCGGCTTCGCTCGCTTTCATTTAGAATTTGACAATCAATTCGGGTTGTACTCTGCTTCTAATAATATAATTCAATCATGATTCGAAAGACACGTGGCGCCATCTATTATCATAAGAAAGTTATTATTTTTTCCTCGGGAACAGTAATTTTTTTCGGGATGAAAGGTAGCCTATGTCCGTTTCTGTACACCTGACAAAGTATATGCAAAATTTCAGGATGATCGGTTCAGTGGTTTAGGCGTGAAAAGGTAACAAACAAACAAACTCATTTTTGCTTTTATTATATTAGTTAGGATTAATCGTGTGACTTATTGCTAAGCGGTGATAGATCAGTGGAATGCCACGCAAAAGTCACGAGATCAAACCCATGGCGCGCATCTTTCCCTTTTTAAAGTTATGTAGTACGTACGAGGTACATTGTCCAGCAAAAGTGCCGCGTCAGCAATTTACGCGATGCACGATTCGTGCATCGCGTAAATTGCTGACGTAACACATAAGATAAGATACGCGATGCACGATTCGTGCATCGCGTATCTTATCTTATGCGGGGATCAGTCAGTGTAGACCGGCGACACTTCGACCCAGTGGGATCTTTTGTGTCGACACTCTCCCAATAACGACTGCCATAGATGTTCATGGCAGCCGGGACCAACGGCTTAACGTGCTTTTCGAAGCACGGAGCAGGCGATAATTGTCAATCAATACGCACATGATTTCGATAAGTCATATAACTTCCGAAAGTCAGAGATGCGCGACGTGGGTTCGAACCCGAAACCCTCTGCATTGCAGTCTGTTGGTCTCCCCACTGAGCTATCGCTGCCCTTGTGCATCGCGTAAATTGCTGACCGTGCAGCACGATGTTTGGGCTTAGTAGTCGTTTCGCACGAATTTGTTCGCACACATCGTGCGACAAGACACTTTTTAAAATAATATTTTTTTGTTGTCGTTTCGCACACATGGAATATATTTTCGTGCGAATCGTTCCCGTCTGAAAACGTAGATGTCCTTTCGCATGTTTTCTTTTTTATAGGACACCTGCGTTTTTATATTATTTAAATAAAGTGTCCATTCGCACGATTTGTGCGAAAAAAATCGTGCGGAACGACTACTAAGCCGATTTTATATAATTTTTTTTATATGATTTTATATAATGCGATGTAGTTCAATCAGTGTTCACGTAAACCGCGTCGTGTTCACTCATATTATTTAGCAACAATTAAGTCTTATTGTACGGTTTCGTACACTTGATAGTTGTTGCGGTTTGGTGAGTGCGGAGAAAAGAGAAAAGATACAAGTTGCACTAAAATATAGTCACGTATAATCACGTATAGGTTACGACAACACGAGTTAGATTTAGCAATTCGTCTTTTTTTTTTATTTTGCTCGTCAAAATGACTACACTCCACCTGATGGTAAGCAGTCGTGTGGTCTAAGAGCAGTGGCCTCCACACCTCCTTCATAGCAGCCGAGGCGATGTTGAGGTCTCTACTTTGACGGCCTGAGAAAGTGCTCTTTCACGCCCCGCTTAAAGGACCCAGGATTCAAGGAAGAAGGAAACACGTGCTTTGGCAGAGAATTCCATGCCTTGGTCGTTCGGTAGAGGTATGAGGACCCAAACTTGTTGGTACGCGCTCTAATCGACTCTACCCTGTAAGGATGGCATCTGAGCCCAGCACGCGTTGTTCTGGATATGAAAGGGGAGGGCGGGATAAGGTGGAATAACTGTTCAGAGAATTCCCCGTGGTATATTCTGTAGAAACATGCCAATGAGGCAATGTCCCTACGGAGTTGCAGAGGTTCCAGTGAAGTCGTGACCTCTGGATCTCCGATGATACGGACAGCCCGCCGCTGTAACCTGTCGAGAGCGTCCAGCAAGTACTGCGCGGAGCCATCCCAAGGATGAGAACAGTACTCCACGCAAGGGCGCACTTGTGCCTTATATAATGTCTCTCTAATGCAGGGACACACATTGGTTATACTTGCACCAATGTAGCTTATTGCGTCCAATACTCCAATGTGTGAATCAGTCTTTGACACAATGTGAACATTGCGTCCAATCACCGTCTTATGTCCAACACCGACGCGCTAAGTCAGTTTTTCAACAACTTCAAAAGCGAGGGGAATGGAAGGGGAGTGCGCGCGGGCATCTTGGACAGAATGTATGGTGCAAAGTTGGTATTGAAGCCAATTTGTGGTGCAGTAGTTTGATTTAATATTGGCCATTCCAAATTAGAGCCAAGCTTGGACGCAAAGTTGAATCCAATGTGTAGCCGCGGTATAATGTATGTACGTCGATACAGTATAGTTAGCACTGAGTTGCTTTTATAATAATTTACATAATTTCTGATGATTAAGGAAATGACACGCGACCGATAGGTCGCGGTCGCGTTGTCAGCAAATGCAATGTACAGTTTAATGAGACTATACACATATCATTGTATCAATTACGTTGAATTCAATACATCAGTTTTCTATCATAACTTGCGGTATTATCGATACTAATATTATAAAGCTGAAGAGTTTGTTTGTTTGTTTGAAAGCGCTAATCTCAGAAACTAATGGTTCGAATTGAAAATTATTTTAGTGTTGGATAGCCCATTTATCGAGGAATACTATAGGCTGTATAACATCACGCTACGACCCACGGGGCGGCGGCGCAGTAACGATAAACGCGAGTGAAACCGCGGGAATATCTAGTATTAATATAGAAGTATAGGTAATAAAATATGTGGGCTATGGCGATCGATGCGTATTCATTATATTGTCATAAAGAAAACTTTGGAAAAGATAAGTCTTCTAGAAATTATTTTTAAAAACACATTCATTCCCGAAGGTGTAACCAGAGCTGTATTACGTCCACAAAGTCTGCACCGAACGTTTTTTAATAATCCTATTGTTTAGGGTACCGTACCCAAAGGGTAAAACGGGACCTTATTACTAAAACTCCGCTGTCCGTCTGTCAACAGGTTGTATCTCATGAACCGTGATAGTTAGACAGTTGAAATTTTCACAAATGATGTATTTCTGTAGCCGCTATAACACCAAATACTAAAAAACAATAAAATAAATATTTAAGGGGGCTCCCATACAACAAACGTGATCTTTTTGCTCGTTTTTGCTCGACAATAAACGTGATTTTTTTGACGTTTTTATAGATAATGGTACGGAACCCTTCGTGCGCGAGTCCGACTCGCACTTGACCAGTTTTATTATGTATGCCAACAGACACATTAATATTTCATTCGTGCGCGACATTTATGAGTCGAGTGCGATCTAATATAAAAATATTGAAGATGATTGATTACAAAGACATCTATTTTTTCGATATTAGTATTAGACATGTATACTGGACACTGACCGATAGTTGTAAAGTTGTTGTTTAACTACTTGTCTGGTGGCATAAGTTTGTCAGGCAAAGTCTTATTAAATTCTCCTATCAGGAAAATGTAAGAAGCAGTAATCTAATAGTATCTTTTAGATACACACATATTCTCACGCCTTTGTTCTCGAATATAAATCCACATTAAGTCAACTATGATGTTCGGTCCTATAGAATCATCACAAAAACAAATATTCAGTTTACAATTTATCACCAACAAAGTATTTATATTTAGTTATTCACTTGAGAAGTTGTGATACAAAGTCAATGTAAATGAACATTCAATTTAACATACATTATATTGACGTAATGAGGCATAAGGTGCATTCTTGTATTCGAAGCGACTAGGTACCGCGGCTACGCGTATCTAATTACCTATTTGATTGTAAGATTATTGATATCGTTTTGCTTTACGGGTAGTTCCAGAAAAAGGTATTGACTCGCTAATGGCACAAACGATATTTTTTCATTTTGACAAAGATTACTTACTTAATTATAACACATATAATAAATATGCCCTTAACTAATATTATAAAGCTGAAGAGTTTGTTTGTTTGTTTGCTTGCTTGAACGCGCTAATCTCAGGAACTATTGGTTCGATTTGAAAAATTCTTTTAGTGTTGGGTAGCCTATTTATCGAGGCAGGCTATAGGCTATAGAACATCACGCTACGACCCACGGGAGCGGCACAGTAACGAATAAACGCGGGTGAAACCGCGGGAACATCTAGTGTGGAATAAAATATAGTCGACTTATTTTGATCTCTTTAAATATATTTTGCTGTGCAATTTGGTGATCATTTACTATTTTTGACTGTTATATTTTACTATATCTGGTGATAAGTTAAACATAAGCCCAAAGAAAAACACTCGCATTTATAGATAATATTATAAATTACATGCGATACTATACCTAGGTAGGCTATATGTAGGTAGGATTTATTTTGTCTATAAGGTTAATTTACGAGCGCAGAGCGAAATATCGTACAGCTTATTTCGTAAGCGAGATAACCGACTTGAATATAATTTCTACGAATTGAATTAACATCAAGGTGTACCTGAGTAAAGCTGATAAGTAAATATTATTGAATCCTAAATTTAGTCTAAGATACGTTTACAAATATAACGCGCATTGACCCCGGTGTTGGCACTAACAACTGTTGAAAACAAAAATAAAGAACTGAAATGCAATTTCTTATGCAATTACACATTTCAAACGAGCTTTCTTGTGAGACAAATACATTGTTATTTTATATGAAAGCTACACAAAGTACGATAAAAATTGGACAACGTTTTAGCTAACATTATTATCAAGAATCATATTTATATATTACATACTATAAATATGTAATTTAATGTGTTTTTTGCATAGTAAATTTATTGTTACCCAAAAGAATGTTTGGCAAGATTTTGCTGTCCGAATATTATTCAAATAACTAAGAAATATCATAATATAATACATACCCCATCGTTTCGGCGTTCTTCCTAAGAAGCTTTTTTCTTCAGGATTGTAGATCACATTACCGAGTCTTTGACAGAAAGACCCTTGAGGGGGTGGGGTGCGAACCCAATCGTCCTCCATGTTACCGTTAACTTTAGCTGCCATTATTTTATTAACACGTAACTTCGGTATAGGAGCGTAAATAAAACGCGACCGTCATTCGTGACGGTGTCCGATACACTGCGCGTACGCAAGTGTGTGTTGCAGTCATTGTGATGTATTCGTAGTTATTGTGAAACGTCTAGCCTTTGTTTTGTTAAGTGATGAAGATTGATTTGTTTTGTTGAATAATTTGTTTAGTGTCATTAGTTATGCTTTGCTTACATGTTAGTAAATTGTGTTTATATTAAAATTTGTAATTCGTTATGAAGTCACAGATACTTATGTTGGGAAAACTTGGATGATAAATTGATATGACTACTTCATAGTAGTTGTATCTATACACATTATTCTCAGACATTTGTTTATAGCTATTATTAAGTACCTACCTTTGTAAAATGAACAATATAATTACTATTATAACCCTTTAAATAACTCGAAAGTCGACAATGACGGCGAACTATAAAAGTCTACGAAAGTTAATGTTTTGAAACCACAGTTGTAACATTTGTTATGTGCTAAATACAAGACACAAATATTTGTTTTCGTACACATGTATTTAGCCGCAGCCAGTTATTATTATCTATTATTTAGGTTTACTGCAGTACAGTCATTATGAACCATCAACACAGCAATGAATTACGTGCATTAAACATAACGACGATGTAAACACAGAAGTAGTCTGTTCCAAAATACTTGCGGAATTATGACGTCACTAGTCGTTTTGTTAAAATCCCGATATAGCAGCATACCTGCGGCATAGAATGCCGCACGTGCAAGGGGACCATGTGTGAAAGATCACCGCAGTTTACCAGATGAGGTTTTTGTGAGATATTTATTATTACGTATGCATTTCGACGATGATAACGTCGGGTTGTTTTGTTTTTGTATGAACGCAGCGTCAGATTGGTAATGAAACTGATTCCGATTAGCTCATTAGTTCGGTATACGTTTGCGCTTATGCTTGCGTGTGATCGCTAATTTTTGGGATTGATTTCTGGTTCAGTTAACGTGTTATTAAAATTTCTAAGGAAAATTTCAGTAGCAGTACGAAAACTAATGGAAACGGTACCCGCCAAAGCTCGACTCGTTACATACACTGTGAAGTACGTGTCTGCTTAACTATACCTCCTCCGCCTCGCGTCGTATTCCTCATTACTGAGGGTCGTGACTCCCCCGCTGAATCACTTTCTCATGGACTAATTCCCTCCATCTGTTCCCGTCTTTTCCTTCGTGGAGGGCTTTGTGGAGATTGGTATTAAGCGACGATCGGATTTGGTCCGACCATCTCGTTGGACTGCGGCCTCTTGGTCTTTTGCCGTCAACCTTGCCTGTCACCATCAGCTGTTCGATGTTGTGACCGTCTTAACTATACCTACCTAGACAATAAGTTCTTAGATTTCAACATGTACATTGAGTAACAATGCTTTTATTTTAATCAGGTATATTGTTATCGTATTATTTATTTTGTAAATGGGAGACCGTTGGACTGCTACGTAGAGGTCTCGAGTTCGTTACCAAGGCACGCATCTCTGAGTTTTCGAAGTTATGTTCGTATTCAACGGATAATTACCTATCGCTCGCTTTAACAGTGAAGCATCGTGATGACACCTTTATATGGTATCTTATATGGATCTACATAATGCTCTCAAGGACATGTGAAGTATGCCAACCCGCACTAGACCAGCTTGCTAGACTATGGCCTTAACCTTCTCACACTGAGAAGTCGGTGCCCAGCGGTGGAACAGTTTATAGACATGGCTGATATTATTATCTAGATATATAATATCCCATCACATACACATAACACCATCTAGCCCAAACTAAGCAGAGCTTGTACTAGATAATGGATAAAAATACATAGGTAGGTATATACTTTTTTTTGTAAATACATACATATTATACATAGAAAGACTCAGACCAAGACAAACATCCATCTTCATGCACACAAATGTTTGACTTGTGCGGGATTCGAACCCGAGACCTCAGGCGTGGCAGTCAGTTACACTAACCACTACGCCATCGAGGCCGACTTTATACTTATGTTAGGACATATAAGACTACCTCATAGTGTGTCCCCTATGGTCATAAAAGGTTGCACATATTCGCGAGGCAACAACTGTCATTTTAAGTGGTCAGTACGGTCCTTTCCCTTGAATGGCATCATACAATACCTCCAAGACGTTGTCGACAGGCTGCGCCGACGCCGCGGTGTGCTGTCCGTGGTGCTTGGTAATTCTAAGGCTTATAGGACCCATGAGTCTGCAGTACCTACAACTGTTAAATTTCGTCGCTAGCTGTCTTCACCGTAAGATGGGTGGCACAATCTAATAAAATGACTCCGAACAATATAAAAACCAGCCAAGTGCGAGTCTGACTCGCGCACGAAGGGTTCCGTACCATTATCTATAAAAACGCCAAAAAATATCACGTTTGTTATATTATGGGAGCTCCGCTTAAATATTTGTTTTATTTTAATTTAATTATTTATTTTTAAAGTGAATATATAACTAAATATTCTGTGAATATTTCAAGCGTCTACCTATTGCCGTTATCAAATTTATCAATATCGAGCAAAAACGAGCAAAAAATCACGTTTGTTGTATGGGAGCGCCTTAAATATTTATTTTATTCTGTATTTTAGTATTTGTTGTTATAGCGGCAACAGAAATACATCATCTGTGAAAATTTCAACTGTCTAACTATCACGGCTCATGAGATACAGCCTGGTGACAGACGGACAGACGGACGGACAGCAGAGTCTTAGTAATAGGGTCCCGTTTTACCCTTTGGGTACGAAACCCTAAAAATGCATTCGAATATTTCACAAAGTTTCGAATATTTCGATTTGCTTGAATATTCGAATAATTAGATTTTTTATCGATAAAGATGATACGCACTCACAAAACTATCCCTCTAATGATTACCTACCAGTTACTCAAACATATAGAACTTGTAATAAGCACATGTGTGACCTTCCTCTTTCAATCCTGGGTCATGAAAACCTTGGTAGGCTGTAAAACTAAGGTCTGACATGCCATTTACTCATTATCAACAATTGATAGGACCTTCAATGTCTGCTTACATCGGAGAGTGGAGGCAATTTAAAAACAGATACTTAGGAACCTATGTAAAATAGGGATTGTGGTTTCGATCGATTGCGATGTCTCGGGTTCGAGTTTCGAGTCATGAATTAAAGTCTACTTTTCTTACTTATCTTAGTAAACAAATATGGCATACTTTTAGCTAAAGTCATATGCAGAGTGTTAGGCACACGGTTGTACAAATGAAATAGAGATCTGGTTTGGGCTATTGGCAACGTGTTGGACTCAGGCAAATTAAATATTATTATTATTTTTGTTAATCATGCAAAGTCGAACTTTGTTCTGTTTTTAGCTCTTACCGAAACTTTGACAGCCTGTTATAATTTTTTTACAATGTGTCTATAGGAAATAATATTTTTAATGAAATGTAGCAATAGTAAACTAAAATAAAAAATATCATTATGACAGCTTAACCCATATTCGTTTAACAATTTTAGGTACAGTTTTCGTCCAAATTACCGACCTTTTATTTTAAAAATTGAAAAATGACATATCGCCGAAACTGTGAGACAAAATTTAATTTGCCCGAGTCCAACGCGTTGGCAATAGCCCAAACCAGATCTCTATTTAATTTGGACAACCGTGTGCCTAACATCCTGTATAACTAACGTCCATCCTAATCCTAACTAGTAGGTAGGTACTAGAAATATTGAATGTCAATGTCAGTTTGTTTGTTTTTTACGTATTCACGCTTTAACTACTTGACCGATCGTCATGCAATTTCTCATACACGTTATACAGGGGTACAGAAAAAGACATACATTCCCGAGAGTTAGAAATTTATTGACAAAATCTACATTCATGTGAGCGAAGACGCGGGCGCAATCTAGTCTATTAACAAAAAGGTGCTTCCTAGCAAAGTGTCGTGAGTCCATGGCTTCCTGGGATTATTCGATGCGACCATCAAGTAAACATTGGATTTCGATCACAAAGAAATGAAAAAGTTATAGTGTTAGTATTAGTATTTGTTTTATTTATTTGTTAGTTACGTATTGTTCTGCTTTTTATGTTGTATTTTTTTTTATTTCTTCATGTTTTAGGTGTGCTCTTTTATGTGCCAAAATAAAAAATATTTCTTTCTTTCTTTTCTTTCTTCTAAAGTGAATCCTAACTAATACCTACTATATGCGAATGTGAGTTTGTTTGTTTGTTAACTTGCCTTAACTACTCGATTGATCATCATGAAGCTTCGCATACATGTTGTGGGGGGAACAGAAAAGGACGTAGGGTACCTTTCATATAGAAAAAAGTAGGTACTGTTACTAACTTAACCTACCTACATATTCGCGAGCGGAGCCGCGGGCAAAATCTAGTGCCGTATAAATTTAAATCTTAGAGTTATATGTTAAAAAATAAACAAACATTTCCAAAATTGTCTTTTATTTATTGCTTTCAAATACATTCGCAGGCACTTCAATATGGACGAAATATCATTCACACTAACATTACTCATCTCCATTATTTTACATTTTGGGATATTGCCTACTTAAATACATTAAAAAAAACAACATATCATTTGGACGGATTTGTATTGAGATTAAATTATATATAAAAAAATATAAATGTTGTATAAGTTAAATATATATTTTTCGCTTTTATGATATGTTATTTTAAGGTAATCGATTATTCTATCATTAGTAAAATATAATTTAAATGTAAAATTATAAAATAATATAATTATAACAAAAAAATACCATAAACAACTGTATATTATACTTTAAGTATATATTGGACATCGACAAAACAGTTTTTACTTATATCAGATCATAATTATGTCAAAATAAGTACTTACTTACTTATTGCATTGTATAAAAAAATCAATAGAAAAGTTTATGAAATATCGTTCATCAGTCTTAATAATATCTATTAAGTAGTTATAACGTAAAGGTACAAGAAGCAATAATTGCTAATAATAAAAAAATATACGCCATAAAATAATACCGGCGGCGAGTCACAGAACTAAAACTTTCCAGTATAAAATCTATGCAAGTCTTCAGACACTAGCGCCAAAGCCGTGGGTCTTATATTATGGCGGCCATTATTTTTATGAATTTGTCATTTTAAAAGCGATAATTTAGAACCGAAGCAGAAACGCTACCATTAGTATCAACATTTTGACCAGCGGTAATTCAATTATCACTGTCTTGTCCAATCGCAATTTCAAAGTGGCGCATTTTAGTGACCACTTGAAATATCCATCGAGCTTCTGTAAGGCGACTCAATCGCTGTGATAAGCGTTCGTTCACTCTACCTAGCTACCGAAAGGTAGGCATATAATAGAGATAATTTTCGACTTTATAATTCCTTTATCACTGGGTACTTCACAAAATATATTAACACTAAAGTCCTCGAAATTTGAATCAGTAGTAGTTGACGCATTTTATCCTGTAAGTGAACACTGTATGTCCAAAAATTGGTGACGTGGTCAACACTAATCACCCTTGCATTCAGTAACTGAAATCACTAGGCATGGATACTATATGCGGTATGTCCTCGGTCCTAAAACTATTTGGAATTTTCGGTACTATCTACAAAAAAATGCTGATAAATGCTTAAAAATATACACACTGCACAGTACATACCTGATATTTACTTACAAACTAACACAAAACCACACTTAAATATAGATATACAAAATATCAATATCATATAAAATATAGTCATTTTATAAATATGGACGGACTTATAATTAAGTAGATACCTTGTAAATATGCTCATGGTTATGAAAACTGATATGTGTATAAATCATTGTAAAAAATAATATTTAAAAAAAACAGAACACTGTACCCATTTAAAACCTGGATCACTCCAGGCAAGTATTTCGATTGTAGCCAGATAAGATTCTATACAGCTTGTCACAGAAAATTGTGGTCATATTTAAGCGTCGCATAACATAGTCAACAACGGGAAACTGCGATAAATAAATCCGTATACACTATCTTCAGTAACATATTGCATTTTCTTTTTTATCGACTTGCAGCTTATTCGAGTTTTTTATCGAATGTCAACACATTTCTAGTCGATACTTAAACAACACTAATAGCTGACTCAGTGACCACCATGCACCCGAAAATGACGAGACGCAATTTTGATAGTTGTTTTTATGCTAAAATAATATATAAAAAATAATATTACAAATTGTCATAAAATTTAAAATAATATGTTTTGATCCGAGGACAGGGCACATGGGCTTTATTTTTCAGATATACATTATGGCTCTAAAATATCACACCTTTCTATAACTGCTGTGTATACATACTTCCATGTATACTGCAAAATTTTAAATCATAGATGCGCCATACTTCTTTTAAATATAGTCACTTTTCTGGACGTTTAATTGTCATCCGACACACAATGCCATCATGACATAATAATAAGAATTGTAAAAAAGAAAAAAAGAATATCGTACAGCTTACTCATATTGCAAATTGTAAACTTTATTCTCTATGTAGTTAGTCTGTCACGTCTTAAAATACAAGACATAAATAAAAGTCTATTGTGTGGCCACTGGTGTGCCGCTGTGACTCAATAAGTTTATGTGTGAACTTCTCCTTCTTAATGAGGTGTCTAAGTACAATGAAAGTACATCTATGATTTAAATCTTTACCATATTGTCCACTATTGTATATGATATTACAATATAGCAAAGCATACGTTAAAGTCTATTTTAATAATTTAGAAATGTAAATATACAAGGTACAGGGTTCGAGCCTAGTTTACGCACAAGTCTCCCACATTAAGGTACTTATGAAATGGAATGTTTTATTGTGTCGAGGGAATAAATTATTATATTATAATGTTTGTATGGTAAGTAGGATTTCTAGAAGTCATATGCAGTGACGCTGTGTTACCAACAACGTATGTATGAGTTATTCGTGGGCCATTCATTTATTACGTAAGACGATTTAGGGGGTCGACCATGTCTTAAGGCGCGTTCCCACTATGTCGTGACGATTAAGTTATCGTTGGACGACTGTCGTCTCTAGCTGTTCTCATTATATCGACTGTTTATCGTCACTGTGTCGTCGCAATATTTTATCGTCGAACGTATAAACGACGAGACGATATTTTTATCGTGGCTACGATGGATAGTTGCAACAATGACACACGATTTGCCGTCATGATTAGTCGTGACGTTATTTTATCGTTTTACGACTATCGTGCTAGCAGTTCCAATTGACTTGACAATCTGTCGTCACTGCGAAAAAAAGCCGTGGACGATAGTTAATCGTGTCGTCCTGTATGTGAAAACCTCTATTTAAATACACAAGCCACGACGCTTTAAACGACACGATAATCTATCGTTACGACATAGTGGGAACGCACCCTTATTTCTTTTTACAAGGGGGTGGGAGGGAGTCTCGATAGTTCTTACGTAACATTACAAATATACGCAAAGTTAAGATTTGAAAAAGCGCGGGCAACCGCGCGAGTGCCGAGGTGCGCTCGGATGCGTATAGGTAACCTATTTCCATGGCAACGTGCCCGCGCTACCCGCACTGCGCCTCCCGGGAACTCCCCGCTTGTGAACTAGACGTCACTTGTTTGCGTAAACGACACTCGTTATTGCGTTGATGATTTAATATTGATTATATCCAAATGATTAAAATGATTCCATCCAACATGATTGTAAACGTTCCTAAAAATTGTTACTTTTAAAAATAAACATCAAAACCAACCAAACGTACCTATATTAATTTTTCCTTTAGATTCTTACGTAATAAATATTAAACGGGGGGGAGGGATCGGCCTATTCTTATTTTTTCTTATTTAGGAAGGGGAGAGGGTCAAAAACTAGTAAAAATCGTCTTACGTAATAAATGAATGGCCCCTAATAACTGGCAGTACTTCGTTATTATTCACACAAGCAACTATAGAGTAATGCATATATAGTCTCATATCTATATCACTAAAAGTTAGTTAGGCAGTGATGTGGCATGCTCAAATCCGCAAGGTGTGATCCGGTCCCAAGTAATGGAGAGCGGACCTATTGCCGTGTACCGGAGACAATTCAAGACCCTGTGCTGCTGCTAAGCATTTCTTGGCAGGAAAACTCAATGACAGTTTATTCGTCATAGAGATCAAACATGAGACCTCATAGACAACGAATGCTACTCATTCAATACCGCTGCACCACAGAGGCAGTAACATAAAATAATAATAGGGCCTCTTCTTGACCACTTATGTAAATGATGAGCCCATTGATTCGACAAGCTTTGGCTTCAATTATACATAAATATTCTATAAACTATTTAAGAAGGTATAATATTGCAAAAAGCTGCAGTACAAGCTACCAGAGATTCGAACAGATTCAAGTTTAACATTGTTTGATACCTTGCCTGTATTGCCTGAAAGGATAGGCACACACGTATAACACTCACGATTTAGTTAATTTCATGATTTTAATACCGAGTTTATTTTAAGAGAAAATACCTATTAGATTTTATCATAGATTTCCTCTATCCATAAATGATAGCGCCTGCACTTACACCAATAGCAAGCAATCAAAATTAATTTTAAAACATGGAAACTAGCAGCTTATATAAAAATACAGGTTCTTTTCTACCTAAATGTCCGGTCTACTGAAAAGACCAAGACTTAACATAATTTCTTACACACAATTCCAATAATACTTCATAATGTCTGCAAGCTATATGTAAAAACGGCTGGTCTTCTATGGTCTACTGGGAAGACCAAGCACAATATATCATTTTTATACTTGCAGTAGAGAAGCTGACGTCAAAAATTATATTTATACATATATATAATACTTCTCTAGTATTTATTCGACAAAAATCACTGATCAAAAAACGCCAGACTCTTTTTAAGTTAGATGTACTTAACTTTTTATGTAGATTATACTTTACTGGTAGTCTATTCGATCATTATTTCAAAATGCACGACGCCCAATCGTTCTCTCCTGTCGTATTTGATGTTCTTGGCCCAAGCGCGACACTCAATATTGATCACTATACCGGCTGAAAAGTAAGGCAAAAAATATAATTTTTACTATATTCGTCTAATGTATAAGGATTTTTTTTTATGAGATCGGAGGCAAACGAGTGGACGGATCACCTAATGGAAAGCGATTACCGCCGCCCATGGACACCCGCAACACCAGAGCAGTCACAAAAGCGTTGCCGGCCTTTTAAAAAGGAGTACGTTATTTTCGTGAAGGTTTGTAGGTTGTATTGGTCGTAATTAAACTTGCAGTCGAGGTTGTAAGTTTGAATGCCACCAATTACACGATTTTCTTTTATTCGTTTCGCTTTAGAAGAAGATTCGAGGTATCAAACCCTGTAGTGTCTCAGGAGACTTTACAATTAACGGACTTGAGTGCGTTAATTGTAAAGTCTTTCAACATTATTGTTATGAGTCTGGACTCATAACAATAATTTGCACACATAATTGGCCCGTGTGGGATTTACAAACACACTACACTCAGCGCAGCGACTGCGACGACGCGACCTCTGTCCTGTTACGTCGTCCATATTTTCTAACACTGACGTGAACCCACTCCTAGCACAAAAATTACACTTAATTAGCAATCCAAATTGCTAATAATTAATCCTCATAAAATAAAAAGGAATGCAATTTCTCGCTTTTGCTTGAGGATCTTAAGATCGAGAAAGATCATTCACTGCATTTTTCTGAGATAAAATAGGTAAGTCTATGTCATATTAGTCATGTGCCTTTGGGTAGGTCTCTTCGTGTAGTGGCCTGCCGTTTCATACGGCGCGGGTGGGCCGAAACCTCGGTGGGGTCGCGACCGAATGTGCAAGTGATTCGCGTGGCCTTGTCGATAACGGTTTTGTCGAGGAACACCGTGGTACGTTTAGTCGGTATTCCGTCCATTATCATTTCAACATCTCTTTCTTTTACCCCGGCGAATCCGACATAACCCCTCCGCCCGACCCCGCAGAGGGATATGCGTCAATGCATTCCGACCGTTAAAAAAAAAAAAGAAGAATTCATATTAGTCATAGAAATTAATACATTCAAAAATCTAAAACCTCATAACCAGCAGCAAAACTTATGACACGCGAACAACAAAGAACGCCTAGCCACCACAACCATTTCTGTATCACACAAATCTTTGTTTCATGAGGGCATAGAGCCCTATTCCTCAATCTCATTGCAGCATTGCATAGCAGAAGTAAGGCGATCACTTCAACCAGTACACTCTCATTTTTACTTTTTTATTTTATCGCTCGCTCTAGGTATCACGCCCTATCCCCCGGTTTCTAAATCGAGAATTACATATGAATGACTCAAACTCTACTTAAGTATTACGTCGAGCAGCGATAGCTCAGTGGGGAGACCAACAGACTGCAATGCAGAGGGTCTCGGGTTCGAACCCACGTCGCGCACCTCTGACTTTCGGAAGTTATATGACTTTTCGAAATTATGTGCGTATTGATTGACAATTATCGCCTGCTCCGTGCCTCGGAGAGCACGTTAAGCCGTCGGTCCCGGCTGCCATGAACATCTATGGCAGTCGTTATTGGGAGAGTGTCGACACAAAAGATCCCACTGGGTCGAAGTGTCGCCGGTCTACACTGACTGGCCCCGACATAAGATAAGTATTACATCAACAGTTTTGTTTCTATATCAAGATTCTCTAGACAGTAAAAAATTTGAGTAGGTATTTGAACATCATATATACTTAAGTTGATAGTGGTTTGATGAAATTCGATCCGCTAATAATTTCTTTCTTTCTTTCTTTTCTTCTTTCTAATAATATTTGGGAATTCTCTCTCAGTTGAGGTTTGTTACTTTTCTCCATTCAGAAACCAGAGGTATTTTAAATCTCAGGAGACTTTACAGACATACTTATAACCGTCATAAAGAACACACAGACTCAAAGAATAAATTTGCGCAAGTAATTTGCGCAAGTAATTTGCGCAAGTAATTTGCGCAAGTAATTTGCGCAAGTAATTTGCGCAAGTAATTTGCGCAAGTAATTTGCGCAAGTAATTTGCGCAAGTAATTTGCGCAAGTAATTTGCGCAAGTAATTTGCGCAAGTAATTTGCGCAAGTAATTTGCGCAAGTAATTTGCGCAAGTAATTTGCGCAAGTAATTTGCGCAAGTAATTTGCGCAAGTAATTTGCGCAAGTAATTTGCGCAAGTAATTTGCGCAAGTAATTTGCGCAAGTAATTTTCCAATATGGCATTCAAACCCACAACACCCAACGTGACGGCCATAACCATCTGTGTATCATACAAATCTTTGTTCCCTGAGAGAATCGAACCCACTGCCATTACATTGAATGTTTCCAATGGCTGTGGCGAGGCGATCACTTCAATCACTAATCTCTCATTTTTACTCACTTCTAGGTTTCTGCAGATGTATAGCCACTAGAGGACTGAGATATCCCTCCGCGTTCTCATACGGGTAGAAGTATCCCGGGAAGCCAGGGAACGGCAGATAGCTGACGGGGCCGATGTTCTCCTTGTCCGCCGGGGTCTCGCCATGGCACGATACCCATACCATGTTCGCCTGAAATGAAATAAAATCATACAGTAATCTAGATAAATCTCCTAACCTATCGGGTGGCAGCGGCACACCGATGGCCGGGAACAACAAATTTTTGATTATGTTTGGTATTGTAAGACTTGACAGATTAATCTATACTAATATTATGAAGCTGGAGAGTTTGTTTGAACGCGCTAATCTCAGGAACTACTGGTTCGATTTGAAAAATTCTTTTAGTGTTGGATAGCCTATTTATCGAGGAAGGCTAAAAGCTATATAACATCACGCTACGACCCACGGGAGCAGTGCAGTAACCATAAACGCGGGTAAAACCGCGGGAACATCTAGTCATTTTATAATTGCTAAGTAGGGAATCAACTAGGGAAATAGGGTAATCCAGATGCTACCAAAAATATTATACATACCTACATACATAGATTCACGCCTGTTTCCCAGAGGGGTAGGCAGAGACTACGGATTTCCATTTGATACGATCCTGACACAGGTCTCAAAAAAAAAATTAAAGTACCAAAAATATTATATATCTTCATAATATGAGTACTCACATAGTCTCTGTTATAAGTGGTGATGTTCCTGATATGAGTCTGCAGATCCATCGGCATGTCTCCCGGCAGGTTCTGGGTGTCGTTGTAGAATTCTGGCCGCCACCCGTATATTCTATAATAGTAAAAATGTATATCAGCTTTATTTTACAAATCTCTGCTCCATAGTGAATGCGACTGCTGTATCTGGTAGTTCTTGGCTTCGATTTCCAGACTCCGAAAAGTGTATCTGGGTTTTTCTGTTAAGAAAATTTCAGTAACAACACAAGATCTGGGATAGTGCCCAGGAGACGCCAATAGACTTTCCGTGTTACGTGAGTACATAATTTAACTCTACCAACCTAGGCATTTCATGGTTGACTGGTAGATAACACCTTAGGTATTATGTCTATATCTGTGCCTGCTGTGATACAAGTCAAAAATCAACACTTTACAGGAGAACAGAAACAAGATTTAAACTTTTGGACGCCATTGTCACATATACGTGACAAACGAAATCTTGCCCTCAACGCCAACGTCACATATGTATGACAAAAAATACGTCGCACCTTAACATAAAAATAAACAATGAAACTAAATAAAACATTACTTTTGCGGTTAAATAAATATCAGTGTCATGAGTAGGGTTTTTTATTAGAAAATGTAAGACGAAAATAAAAACACAGTTGATATTCGATAAAGTTTTGGAATCCCTATACTTCTGAAGGTCATTTTACAGAAAAAGTGGCTTGGCGTCGGGGGTACGGCGATGCGTTTATACTCTGACGTTCAAAAGGTTAAAAATCTAGTTCGCGTTCTAAGTGGCCTAAGTTAAACTTGAGTACTGTTTTTGTTGATAAAAACATTCACTTTTACTGTTCATTTCTGACAGACGAACAACAATTTGATCCTAAAAGACTCTTTTATCCATTTTGAGGTAAAGAATATGACTAAAGTCTTACCGGTTCAACTTAAGGAATATGCATGGTGAGGACTTGTGGAAGGAGAAGTGGTTCTCCTCGATGCAAGGATCCCAGCCGCGGATGTCCACATCACACACCTTGCCAGGTGGAGGCAGCTGCTTGAAGTTACAGTTGAAGATGTTCTGACCTGCGCCGGCGGTCTGACCTTTCTTCTTATATACTGTAAAAATACCACAATGTTTTTTAGGTTTTAGGTAAATTAAATATATAAATATGCTAAAATAGACTTATGCCTAAATATGCATCTTCATGACCGTTCGGCAGGCTCATTCGTTGCCAAACGGCCCTGATGATGTTTCGCGCTAAGGCAAAACACGTGTCGACGCATATTTTGTGTCCGTAGCAGCATAGCAGCAAGTTGGAGTACACCCGGGTCCCACGACGTGGCTGTCCAGAAGATTCCGGTGTTGTCATCCTCTTTCTATTGCAATAGTGGGATGGGCAATGCGAGGGTGCGTGGCGGGTTTCTCCCTCCCAATCGTTGTATTACTATGGATTTCCGCTAAATAACGGCCAATTAGTTTCGATTTTGCTGAATATCCAAGATGGAGAAGCCAGTTATGTATTTAGCTACCACATAGTAAAGAGCGAGCTTATTACCTCTATTTAAAGGATTCTTACAATTACTAGAATTTTTTAACTGAAAATCTTTACATTTTGCACGGCCTAGGGAATCGATTACTACTCGTCATTATTGCACAGAAGCGTAAGAGTAAAGGCATAGACAAAACAAACACTTACATTTTTGACATTCATGGTTTTCTTATATGTTAGATACCTAATTATTCCCCAACTTTTGATCTTGACGTACAACGTGCTTTATTAATGTGCCTTTATTGTATTGTGTCTTTTATGTACTAACTAGCTTTTGCCCGCGGCTTCGCTAGCGTTAATTTAGAGTTTGACAATCAATTCGGGTTGTACTCTGCTTGTAATAATATATAATAATATAATTCAATCATGATTCGAAAGACACGTGGCGCCATCTATTATCATAAGAACGTTATTATAGTTTTCCTCGGGAACAGTAATTTTTTTCGAGATGAAAGGTAGCCTATGTCCGTTTCTGTACACTTGACAACGTATATGCAAAATTTCAGGATGATCGGTTCAGGGGTTTAGGCGTGAAAAGGTAACAAACACACAAACAAACAAACTCATTTTCGCTTTTAATTAGTTAGGAAGTTAGGATTAGGATTAATTAGGATGTTTGAATTTTTTTTTATACAACTAAATTGGCAAACTAGCATACGGCCCCCCACCTGATGGTAAGTGGTCAACGTAGCCTATGGACGCCTGCAACACCAGAGGCATCACTAGCGCGTTGCCGACCCTTTAGGAAAGGAAGTGAGAAGGAGAAGGAGTGGGAAGGGGGAACAGGTGATTGGGCCTCCGACACTCTCAGTTACCAAACAAAACACAACAGTAGGAATACTGCTATTTCACGTCGATATTCTGTGAGGGTAGTCCTTCCCCGGTCAAGCCGGCTCATTCATGCTGAAATCAGCGAAGCTCTACTATATATATTATAAGTCACAGAGATACCGACGAATTAGTGATATGCTTGATCCTTTTAGTTTTTGAAAGTTTGCGAGCCTACATTCCCACGTATGCTACCTGATTCGAGTACCCATACGCGTACTCAACCTCTAGATGCCGCTTTACACTATTTTGGGAGCACCTGCATTAAAGTAACTACTTAAAACCATATGGCCCTAAGAAACTATTTACAATAAGTTCTGTTCAATTATAATGCGGCCATGTGGTTGAACCGTACAAGCTATGCATAGATATGTCAATTTAAAACTTCTAAGAAATTACACTTACGGCATAGTGGTAGTCAGTCGACAAATAAGTACCTAATGGCAAACACTCCGTGCGTTTGTAGGTTCGATGTCACAATTTTGTGTGTTTAACAATTTTATTTCACAACTAGCCTTTTTTCGCGCCACTCTCTTTTTCTAAAATAAAAGTAGCTTAAGTTACTCCTTATACATACATACATAGATTCACGCCTGTTTCCCAGAGGGGTAGGCAGAGACTACGGATTTCCATTTGCTACGATCCTGACACACTTCTCTGGCTTCATTCACTTTCATCACATTCCTTATACACGCCCGTCGGTTCAAAGAGCTCTTAATCTGGCCTTTGTCCAGAACGCCTCCGATCTGATCGAGAAACGTTCGCCTATGTGGTCCTCTTGCGACTGTTCCATTCACACTAGCCGTATAAACTTTCTTAGTCAGTCTTTCCTTGTCCATTCTTTCTACATGTCCAAACCAGCTTAACATACCCTTATAACATCAGCTATCTGCCTGTGAAAGCCCCGTAGTGTCCGACCGAAACTAGTTTTTACGACCGAAACCGAAACCGAATTTTGACTTTGGCCTCAGTTTCGGCCGAAACCGAAACTTCCATATAAGGTCATGTTATCATGGGAAAACAAATAGTCAGTCATAATCAGTTTTATTTTTAAATTATATCATTATTATACTTTATACGGATATATATATATTTTATACGGAAGCGACTGACGTCTGACCTCTCAGCCCTAAAAAGGGAAAGCCTGCGCCAGAGCCTCGTCCGTTGTCCGACAGGTGCACCGCTCGTAGGTGAGGTTGGCTTGGGCCCCGAAGATGTTGGTGGGGCCCCTAAGCACCCAAAGATATCAGACCGAGTCACAGTAAAGCGCAGCCGAATTTAGCTAGTACTAAAATAAAATCAAAATGCTTACCAGATAGAAAATCAATAAGCTGGTCCTCCCAGTACTTATAGCTGTCATAACCAGTACCCTTGTACCAGATGAGCGTGCTCCTCACATCTTGCGGTAGCGGCCGGAAGCCCAGTCCTGGGCTGGTGCCAATGACGCTGTATTCTTGCTGGAGACGAGGCACTCGAGGGTTGATGAAGTGCTGAAGGAACGTCCCCATACAGATTGCTAATAGAGCAATCAGCGCAGCGTAGAATATTATGTAGAAGATGATGAGTTTACCTGTAAGAAAATATATATATATAAGATTTACATAAATTAATGGGGTAAGCAGAGATATATTATAACATTTATAACACACATTTCGCCAGCTATGGTTACAGATCCCACTTAATACGTGCGAGCCTAATGCCGTCAAACACTTTTACTTGATGTCGGTATCGAATTCGACACGTCAAGATCAAGACCGCGCGCTGTCATAAACGTTAACTTATGATACGAGTAACGAAGCTTTTCGAGTTTTTCAGAAGCAGTAGTGTAGATTCTGAAATAAAAGAGTTCCTACAATAGTAAGAAAATAAAATAAAATTAATTCCAAAGGGGCTTTACAAATTTCGAAATAAGGCATCTCTCAGATAACCTAGCGGCTGATAGGGACGCAATATTATAAACTTGATAGAGTTAGAGGAGGCTGCACTTCTTACATGAAGCCTCAAACTAAATCGGTCTTTCTGTCTGTTCATTAACAACTGAACAGAATTTAGACATGCATAAAGAAAAGTAGCCAAAGCTTTTATTGATAGCAATTATTTGTAAAATACTAGTATCCGACTGGATCTCGAAATTCGACCATTATCTGTTTTACCTACATACATATAAAAAAAGTTTCCATTTTTTTATTGAATCCATGGAAGCATGTCAAGATCTTCTAAACAAAAAGAAAATCAACTGGCAAACAAATGACAAAAAAGTACTAAACTGTTTTGTCTTTGCCTATTTATTTATAGCTGTGGTTTCCTATAATTGAGGGACTATACACGCTAAGAACTTTATTACTGCTATATAATGTATGTTATTGTATATTCCTTTGTTGGAAATCCTTAAATAAATAAATAAAAATCAGTGTATTCATACAAGATATTACGTAAATTTTGGAGGACATTGGACATTAGAGGACACGGTATCAGCATATTTCCGATTGAACCAGACTATTGTAGTATGGCTTCTAAGTAGCTTAGCAACTATGTCAAATAGTTTCAAACAGATTATTTAGCAAGCAGACACTTTTAATTAATTGGATTAAGATTTATTTGTATGATATTGGCAAAGATTTTGTGTTGTATGAAATATTCCAGAATGAAAGACTGTATCCCAAAACACAAGCTTTACCTTAGTTTGGAATGCAGGTATAGCAACTTCTGTACCACACAATTTATATTAATAAAGTTGTGAAATAGTCTATGCCTGTCAATGTGTTTGTGTCAGTATTTTTTTTATTATTTTGTCTGTGTACTTACTTCAATGAATTAAACATTTTTAGATTAAAGTTGGCACACAGACAGAGTGTGATCTGGATTAACACATATGATACTGACATTCCCATGCGATACATAAGAGCAAATCTGGAGATGGAATATTGTGCATTAATAAATATGCCATGCCCATATATTCCTAAACGGGCAGACATAAATGTATTTTATCTACATTTCAGCAGAATGTTAACTCTTTATCTTCACTGAGATTTTGCCAAATAGACATGTTTTAAAATATACTTCAGGATATGTCTTGCTTTGAAGCTGGGTTAGTTTCATTATATACTAGTACTGTGGTAACCAGTTCCCAAGGCCTATAGGTGACCAAAGCAGCAGGTCTATCAATTGATTTTAAAGACTACAAAAAGCAGTTGGTCTGTTGTACATCCAAGTGACAAAGATCACAATGGCTTCCTGTCTGGCAGCCATGCAATGTTTTCCAAAGGAGCCTGGCAGTCTTTATAACCACGGCAACAACAGGTTAACTCACCTCAATATTCAGAAGAGTTACTTTGTGACATAAATCAATAAATGGTTTTTGATTATGACTTGGACAAATGCATGGTTATTTGGTTGCAATCATATGGAGGGTAAAGATACTACTCCATTCAGGTACTTTGAAAAATCCAAGAAATACTAAATCTATGGAGATTTGAGTTATAGTCTTAAGAACTCTATTAAAACTGTAGTGACATTTTGTAGCAATATTGAATGTTTGTTACTCAATCATACACAAGATAGGCCATGTCCTGGATTAGGAGGATTCGTTATACCCAGGTATGTGTTGCTAAGAAATTCAGACAAGGGTAAACATATACAGAATCTAAAAATAAAACAAATTACCAATGATTTGCTGGTAATGAATGTGAAAGCAAGACATAACAGACCTGAATGATTTTGTATAGATTTTATTTCATGGCATTGCACCAGTAATACTCAAAACCATAACTATCCCACAGGAATGACATACATTTTCAGAAATAAAAAGTTAGTGAAATCTTCCAGTCCACAAATTATATCTATCCAATAAATCATATGAATCCTTTGCTTTGTTGCTACGTGCAAAAGGACAAAACAACAAACACGCTTACGTATTTATATTATTTATTAGTAAGGCAACCAGTGTTAAATGCCTTTCGGCGTTTCGGCTTTCACTATTAGTAACTAAAGCGTTTCGTAGTTTGTGATATTGGGTCCAGCAACACGCTGTGATTAGTCAACTATATTGTTTGTAGATAATTTATGAAGCCGGATTTATAAATCGCCTGTACAAAAGTTTTGTGATTAACTTTTGTTTGACGGTTTCTAAACATACAACCAAGCCACGCCCTCAAAATTTGATCGTAGAATTTTTGAAATTATGAGTGATAATACAAGAGTTTTGAGAGAAAAATCAAGACGAGACAATTATTTTTAGTATCTTATAAGTTTCTAATAAAAACCACTAACCCCAACGGTCAGGCGTCCGTCCCAAAAACTCTCCTGTATCATCGTTGTAAAAATAACTTTGTTTGCCGGACCGATGCGAAGGCTTCGTATCCATCTGGAACTCCTCTAGTCTAGGATTTCTAATCATTTTGTTTTCAACAAGGCACTTTCTTTCATAAAAACATGAAATTAACTAAACAATAAACACAATACACACGCCCAGCCGCTACCGCAAATTTGAAATAACTAGTGATGTCTGAGTCAGTCTGAGCTTCATACTAATTCATAGCTCGCCTTTCATTCTAGTCTAGAACGAAGAGTACTACCTAGTCGAGTTCTAGTAGAAGTCGACTAGGTAGATATTAATCGTTTAAGAAAGAATAAGAATATATTGTTGACATTTATACGGAATGTAATAATAAGACTGATCATCATTTAGAGTCATAAAGTATTCATGACCATATATCGTCAGCTAAAAACATGATTCTTTGGATGCTCATCCTTTATTTTATCAAATTTTCATATTTCGCTCAATTGTTTACAGTTTATGAGTTGTATGATTTTGTGGCATATGGGTAAATTTTCGGAGCGGGCTTTTTTACGTCATTGCGGTGGCGAATTATTTTCCTCACATTTCATCCAAACCAAATGCTTTAGATAATTGATAATGATGCTGTGAATATAATAATTTGTGAGGCGCCCTTTGAAACACAGTACTTTTGGAGAAATATCTTTTTAGAATTTTGCGCCACCGTAATGACTATGAAAGCCACTGAAATGACTCTTAATGAGTTAAGTAAGCAAATGTTCTTTCTTAAATATTCAAATAAAAAGCACAGAAGATTTCTGGGGTCTTTGCAGGCTTCGCGGAGTGACCTCGGGTTATTGAGGATTTCCTTACGTTATGCTGTTATTCCCACACGTTCCAGGACTACATGGACAGTAGATTCTTCTTCAGTCAGACATCCCCTACAGAGTGGGCTGTCTGTCGCTCCAATATTGTACAGATGTTTGTTCAGGGGACAGTGTCCTGTTAGGATCCCCGCGATGGTCCGAAGGTCCAATCCTTGTAGGTTGAGCAGGCGGTGTGTCAGACGTGGTGAGATGGCCGGTAGAGCTGCTCTCGACTGTCTGCAGTCCGTTGTCCGTGCCCAGCGTTTATTATGTTGGCTCTGAGTGTGAAGCCGCATCCATGTTCTTAGTTATGAGAATGGTAGAGGGAGGAATGGAGGAGGACCTTCCGTGGTGGTAGCCGACTCATACAAAATATGCTTAGGCCAGACATTACATACACCGTCATTTAGCCCCAAAGTAAGTCACATATACATAATTGTGTTTTAGGATTAAATAAATATTAAATATTGAAAATGTGTGTATTTAAAGTACATTAAGTATTGATTGTACAGGCATTCCTCATTACGGTGGCTCATTCGTCATTCCGGTGGCCCACTGCGCCACCGCAATGACGCCACCGTAATGACGACAAAATGGTTTTCCCATGATAATTACCCACCTACCGAATTAATTTAGTGGACATTTACAGGTCCTAATATCTAGGCAATTATCTACAACATACTAACTTGACGATAAAATACATCACTCTGTTCATTATTTAACACATGCCACCGAACTGACCGCACACGGTAACCAAAACACATTTCATGGAAAACTTACCTCGGGAGCATGTTAAAACTTGCGTAAACACCGTCTACTCTATACACAAGTTGGGGCCCGACTAACGCTTAGTTGGTCCGATACAAAAATTTGGCGAGACATCGCTTGACCAATAAGAAACAAGTAGTCAAATGCGAGCATCGAAAGCGCAGCTTTAAGCGGGACAAATACATATTGGCGTCTCAGCTTATTAATTTAATAATTAGTAAAGTTTTTGTTTTTCAAAATATGAAATGGAGTAAATATCTTTAAAATGAGACATTTTAATAAAAGTTACGTTAAAATTTCGTGTAATAGTGAGTAGTTTTGTGAGCGCAATTTGAAGTGGGACAAGCCTCCCAGTGGTAGGCCGCCTATACAAGTCGGATATTCAACGTGGAATTTCTTGTAAGTTTGTAATATTCATCCTAATCTGGTTTTAATATACGTTTATGGTACGAAGTATATTTTCAAAAAAGCATGGTTTAGTCTGTTTTGAATTATAATTTCTTTATAAAGGTCAAAGGACGCTTAAAAAGTACGTTCGAAAATTTACCCATATGTTACTCCTAGTATAGTCGATAAAATATTGTAGCCACCGCACGTATGTACCCATAAACAGCACAAGCGCGACACCATAGGACTTCATATTCACTATAGAAACAGCAGATAGTGTCGAAAATAACTCTTTGATACGACTTTGTGTTGAATATAGAACCGGCAGTACTTTTGTGGTATCGCGCTTGTGCTGTTCATGGCTACAATATAAATACAATCGTCCCAGCTTGCCCTATATTTTTCTATTTAGAAGACAACTGTTGCACTAGAAATCAAGCTCTGCTATCAATTTCAAACATAAATAATGGACACAAAGTATATTCAGACTCAGAACAATACTTTAATTTGCGGTAAAATTCCGTATTTAAACTACAGTGATGGCAGCGGCAAGAGGAACGCTTGCCCGTTGCGCTTGTAGCCAAAGACCACGCACGACACCACAAGACATTAGACAAGACTCAAGGGCAATGGTTTCAAATTGCGCGGGAAACTGCTCTCTCTGACGTTAGTGCCGCGCACGGAAGTTAGCGTAAACTAGACTCTTTTGTGATTCATCGAATGTTGTTATTATGTTTACATTTCTGTGTAAATATTTTATACGTTTTTATTGGCTAACGCAATATTTTGTCTAGTATAAATTAAGGTTTCAAAATCAAATATATACCTACATAAATTACACTCCATCTAGGATATCGAAAGTTAGGAGACCTAGGCACTTGTTAGATGAATCAGATGATAGGATTGCACTCGTTCAAGACAAAGCCTTAGATGCACGTTGCCGACAACGCCCCAAGCCGAGGTCCGTGGTAGTCCGCCCTTAGGGGCTAACGTAGTTTAGTTTACTTTATAACGGGTTGGGAACCTTCTGCAATCACCCACAGTCAGCGTAAAGTTGTAGAAGCCATCTGAGGCCAACAACTAACACACACAAAAAAAACGAATATCTTCAACCTCTAAAATACCTCCAAAGAGTAACCTCTAAACGGCTTTCCGCAATCAAAAACTTAGATTTCAGATTAACTCAGTATTAAAGTTTTGATGCGTTACCGATGTCAATACGTATAATATATAATAATAATAATAATAAGCAAGCTGACAAGCAGCATCGGGTCTTTTATTTTATGAATTTTTTAAATATATTTTCAACATTTCGGAGCGGGGGTTTGTGTAAATAAGTATAAAGCGTCTGGGGTCGCAGTGGGAATGTGTATTTGATGGAACTCTTTGGAGAATCTGGTATTTAATATAATTTTTACAAAATGACATGTGTGACAAGTGTGGTACGTCACAAGAGAAAATTCCAAAACAGTTTATTTTAACTATGACATGTGCAAATAAATTAAGATGTTGACCAGGGCTAAGGCCAAAGCACTTACAGCACGCCTTCCATCTCCGAACTCGTCGCATAGCTCCGCCTCGCAGTCACCAGGACACGCATCAGCGCCACCGGACACTGCAGAGGCGTCGAGCAGCGACGAGTACTTCTCTCCGCCGTCGTCGCCAACACCTATACGTCGGCGGGGAAGAGGCCGGCCACCGACTTGCTTGGGACCCAGAGGCCAACCGGCCTCGGGAGGGGTCCCCGCTATTGGTGGTAATGTGCGCCGCATGAAATGGACAAACTCAATGAATGAGAACGTCATGCGGGCATATTTTGTGGCTACAGAGGGGGGAACAAACCTTAGTGCGTATCGTGATCGCATGCTGCCTTTGTTTCAGGTACTTGAGCCAGCTGTCAACGTTTCGGCACAGCGACTATCAGATCAAGTGCGGGCAATCCAACGATGCCATCTGTTGGATGACACTGTACTTGAGAGGTTGCGCTCTGACGTGCAGGGTAGCCTTCCCATCGCTTCTTCGTCGCAAACTGTGGCACGGGTAATAACAACTGCACCACAACCACAGTGTAATCCTGCTGATGGAGTGGCAGATGGAGAGGCTGTTCATGTAGATACCCACTACAACAGCCAATTAAGGAGCGCTTTGGAGTGTGCCATTACGGAATATCGATCCATGGAACGAAATGTAAGGCCTCGTTTGCCACGTTTGCCTACGCATAAAAAGAATATAGCGCTGGTGAGTGCTCTGGATTCACTATTGTCTAGTTATTTAGATAATAGTGAGAATCTCGGTGATACACATTCAATCCTGTACTGTGCGGCCGTAGCAGTATGTCGTGTAGCTGGTGTTAAATTACCATCAAATGAAACTGCTACACGACTGAACTCTGTTGTGCCAGCTTGGCAGTGCAGGATTGAGCGTCGTATTGCTGAGGCTAGAGCACTCATCGGAAAGCTCATATGTTTCAGGTCGGGCAATACACGCCCGAGAGTAATGCGCTTTGTGGTTCGGGCGTTTGCAGGTACTGGGATCAGTACGCAAGATTATACGTCTCGAGTCACAGAGCGCATTGACTTCTTGAAACAGAAGATTTATGCGTGGGCAAACCGTATCCGGCGTTATAAAAAACGGGTGGATCGATATCGCCAGAACCGCACATTCCAAAAGGATGAAAGGTGGGTGTATAGAAAGTGGGAGCGATCTGATTCTGACGTGGGTAATGGATGTCGGCCGGATGATGATGCCACTAGCACTTTTTGGCGCAGCATCTGGTCGACACCTGTCTGCCACACAGAGGGTGATTGGATACGGGATGTAGAAAGAGTGTGTGAGCAATTACCTATAATGGAGCCAATTATAATAACAACAGATGACGTAGCCAGTGCAGTCCGTTCGTTACCAAATTGGAAATCAGCGGGTCCGGACGGACTGCACAATTTTTGGCTAAAATGGCTCCATAGCTCACATGCTCATTTGGCATCTCAATTCCAATCATCCTTAGAATCAGGATCGCTACCACATTTTTTAACAACTGGCATCACCCACCTACTTCATAAGTCTGGTAGTACCCTGGATCCCAAAAACTATAGACCAATTACATGTCTACCAACGGTCTATAAACTTCTTACATCCATTTTGAGAACAAAATTATCTAAGCATATTAGTGATAATTCCATTATATCTGTTTCTCAGAATGGATGTAGGAATGGGGCCCGTGGTACTAAAGAGCTCCTTATTATTGATATGACTATTAGCCAACAGGTTCGCCGTAATCGAAAGGATTTGTCGACATGTTGGATAGATTATAAGAAGGCCTATGATTCCGTGCCACATACGTGGCTTATGAGGGTGCTGGAGTTGTATAAGATTGATACAACCCTATGCACCTTCTTGAAGACATGTATGAGGCAATGGCGGACTGTTCTTTGCTATCCAGGATGTCGAGAAATTCAGGATGGTGTACCGATAAAGATCGAGCGAGGTATATTCCAGGGTGATAGTCTGAGTCCGCTGTGGTTCTGTCTGGCTCTGAACCCTTTAAGCACTCTTTTAGAGAGTTCAGAGCTGGGCTATCGGTTACGGAAAGATGGTCAGGTTATATCCCACCTCCTTTACATGGATGACTTAAAATTGTTTGCCCCCAGCAATTTGCAACTGGCAGCGTTACTTAAGGTAACCGAAACCTTTAGTAACTCTATCAGGATGGAATTTGGTGTGGATAAATGTGCAGTTATGCATGTGAAGCGAGGCAAGATTATGGAATCTGTTGGGGTGCAACTCTCAGATTCCATACAACTTAGATCTCTGTCTGGAACCGAAACCTACAAATATCTGGGTATGTCGCAGGCATTAAATATCTCCGAGGCTGGAATGAAACAAGCGTTGCAGGAGCGCTTCTTTGGCCGCCTGAAGAAAGTACTGAGAAGTCTTTTAACAGGCGGCAATAAGGTGCGAGCCTGTAACGGTTGGGTCATGCCAGTCCTTGCTTACTCCTTCGGCATACTCAGATGGACTCAATCAGAACTGGATGCCCTGGACAGAAAAGTCCGGTCACTGCTAACCTCTCACAGAATGCACCATCCACGTTCTTCTGTAATGAGGTTGTACATCCCGCGGAAATGTGGGGGTCGTGGCTTTTTATGTGCCAAGACCTTCCATAACCGTGAGGTGTGCAATCTCCGAGAATATTTTCTCCACAATAACGTGGATGTTCATCGTGATGTGGTGGCAGTGGATACTGGCCTTACCCCGCTCGCTCTGGCTAAAGAGAACTGGCGCAAACCGGTGGTGCTTACAACTGAGGATCGCAAGGTTGTATGGAAGAGCAAGGAGCTACACGGACGGTTTTATCGGGCTCTATATGGACCCGACGTAGATTTAATATCGTCCGTGTCCTGGTTACGATTCGGTGACCTGTTTGGAGAAACCGAAGGTTTTGTCTGTGCAATTATGGACGAAGTAGTGATGACGAATAACTACCGGAGATATATCCTAAAGGATGGTACGGTTGACATATGTCGGGCGTGTCACCAGCCCGGAGAATCCCTCAGACATATTATCTCTGGATGCTCTCGTCTTGCTAATGGCGAGTACTTGCATAGACACAACCAAGTGGCCAGGATTATACATCAGCAACTTGCTTTAAAATACGATCTCGTGGACTTAGAAGTACCGTACTACAGGTATGTGCCCGACCCCGTTCTCGAAAATGGTCATGCAATGTTGTACTGGGATCGGTCCATCATTACTGACAGGACTGTTGTAGCCAATAGACCTGACATTGTGGTGGTGGACCGATTAGAGCGCCGTGCAATGATCGTCGATATCACCATTCCCCATGACGGAAATCTCGTGAAAGCTGAAAAGGATAAACAAGTTAAATATCTGGATCTGGCGCACGAGATTGTCGACATGTGGGATGTGGATTCGGCGATCATTGTACCGATAGTCGTATCAGTCCATGGACTGATTGCCAAGAGTCTCGATCACAATCTGAAGAGGCTCGCGTTAGACGGCTGGATTAAGTCTCTGATGCAGAAGGCCGTATTGCTTGACACGGCACGCATTGTGAGGAGGTTCCTCTCGCTGGAGCCCTAACCACCGGTAGCTTGGACCTAGTTCCCGATGCCGGTGGGTCTTCATAGTTTTTATATTTTTAAATGTGTTTTTTTATATATTTAAAAATGTAATTACTATTGAAAAATGTGTAAATAAAGAGAATAATAATAATAATAATCATTTATTTCTCTCTCACACAGAAATTGTTACAACAATCAGATGACTTAAATGTAAATTATTTAACAAGTAGTCAGTAAAAACTGTGCGAGAGACTGGTCTCTGTACTAGGTAGACCTGTATGACAGATGACCAGCCTCTCCCGACTGTACAATGTTGATGCACGAGATGATCATCTGGTAGAAATTACATGTATTTAGTTAGGTATGTGAGGGATGTATAAATGCTAATCTAATTTTATGAATGTAATATGTATTAGTGTGTGTGTGTGTGTGTGTGTGTTTGTGTGTGTGTGTGTGTGTGTGTGGGTGCGTGCGTGCGTGCGTGCGTGCGTGCGGGCGTGCGTGCGTGCGTGCGTGCGCGTGTGTGCGTGTATGTGTGTGTGTGTGTGTGTGTGTGTGTGTGTGCGTGCTAGTGTGTTTTTATTTCGGTACATGTAATAGATTTTCTGTTTCCTCATAACTGAGGGATTTTAGCCAGGAAGAAAGCCTTTCTTTGCAGCGATATTTTGTGAGACAATATATTGATAATTCCTTATTTACTTTTTTGTATAAATATCCTCCCAGAAAACCAAAGAACCGACTGGAGAAGGATGTAGACCATTGCTTGTTTAGTGACGAGCAAACGTTGTATGCCCGACGTTTGGCTAGTTGAGCTGGATCAAAAGGGAGCAGAGAGTGCTGTTTTAGAATGGTGTTTAGGATGTACAGTTGGCGGACAGTCAGAACGTCTGCGAGTTGGTAGAGGTCTCTTGTGGGGAATAAGAAAGGCAAGGAGTGACTCACCTTGAGGACTGCTCTTTGCGCTCTTTCCACCTTTATCAGACCTGTTTTGCAGACGCCGCCCCATACTGAAATGCAGTATGTTATCACAGATTGACACAGGGATGTATATACTAATTTTATTATTGTTTTGTCTGCACTTTGGCGTAGATTTTTAAATACATACATTAACTTACGTATTCTGGATGAGAGTAGATCAGTGTGATGCTTGAAACTTAGGGAGCTGTCGATTATTACGCCTAAGTATTTGATGTGTGTGACACGTTCTAAGTGATCACATGTGCAAGTCTCATTAGTTGAGCAAGAGTGGGCTATAATGTAGTAGTTCTCTGAACAATTAAACTGGGTGTTATGTAATGTGAAGGGTATGTATTTAGTTTTGTCACTATTGAGTGTCAGTCCATTGTTCTTGAGCCATGAAGTTACTCTGTCAAGACCAACTTGAGCAATAGCGTACGTGTCATCCCAAGTATCACCGTGAAATATTAGTGCAGTGTCATCCGCAAACGTTACAATTTTGCCATGTGCTAATTGTGTGCTGCACAAGTCGTTTATGTAGGTGAGAAAGAGCGTAGGGCCGAGTACGCTACCTTGCGGCACGCCAAATGCAATTGGTAGGTCATCGCTAGTATCCTCTCCAACTCTAACTCTTTGTTGTCTACCTGTAAGATAGTCGGTGAACAGCTTGTGCTGAGTATCTCGAACACCCAATCGCTCTAATTTGCTTAGTAGGAGTGGGACAGAGACCGTGTCGAACGCTTTTTTTATGTCGAGAAAAACTGCTAAAACTTTTTTCCTTTTATCTAATTTACCCACTATATGATCAGTAAGTTCATGTACTGCATCATTAGTTGATGAACCGGCCCTAAAGCCGAATTGAGATGGGGAAATTAGGTGTTTATTTTCAAGGTAGTCAGTTAAACGCTTATTTATGAGCTTCTCTACCACTCTGGATATGGTAGGTAGGATAGCGATAGGTCTATAATCGTTGACACAAGCTCTGTCTCCACTCTTGAAAATAGGTATTACTTCAGCAAGTTTGAACATCTGCGGAAATACACCAGTACTGAACATAACGTTGAATATGTGGGTTAGTGGGGGAACTAAGATGGAGTGGTATCTTTTCAAGAAAGCGCCAGAGATATTATCTCTTCCTGTTGTGTTGACTTTCTTTAGACCCAGTATACAATTTCTAACCTCTGTTTCAGTGACAGCGTCTAGCACAAACGAGGATAGCTGAGAATCCACGTACGATACGTTGGGTGATCCCCTAGTGTTGATTTTATCCGCTAGGTTTACCAACGGCCCGCAAATTTCACCTCACTGCACTATGTTTACATTGCAATATAATGCATTGTATTTTGCAAGTAAAAAGATACAAAAATTACGAAAGTAAAAAAGATAGTTACAAATATTCCTATATTATTTTTTTAAATATTTTAATTGAATGTTTTGAAACTAAGTCAACTTCAACTTTTCTCAATGTCGAATGGCTCCATCGAATAGGTATCGATGATTCTGCCAACGTCAGGGTGGAAAGAGATAATAAACTTAAAAATAAATAAATAAGTGGTTTGATAAGTAGTCAGTAATGTGACCATTGACCGGTAATTAGAGCGATGGTTCTTCTTTGGGCTACAACAAAAACAACACAAATATTAGTAATATATACATAGTAGTAAGGTTTAGAATATGGGAAGAGATAAGGAAAACCAACGATAAGCATAGAGATTGACTAGAACAAAAGGGGAAGACTATATTTTGATTTTATTAAGAGAAATGAATTTATATAAAGTTTTTATGAATGGGGTGTGTGCCAAAGTTAATAGAAAGGGTATATTGACAGGGCGAGGGATCTGTTTAGGAAGTAGATCATAAAGAGGATAGGATATTTTAGGGCAAAAGAAAATAGATGTTCCAAGGTGCCCTCTTCGAGACCACACTCGCAAAGAGAATGATCTCTGACCCGAATTTTGGCTAAGAAGACTGAAGAGCAAACCTAACCCAGACGGAGACGGATAATTATAGACGTAGCCAGTTTATTTACGTTCTTTTGTCGGTAGAACCACGGTCTGGAAGGGATAGAAGGTTGAATAGAACCATAGAACTTTCCTTTAATCAACTTGGACGCTTGCCACATACTGTTCCACGCACCAGTTAAAGGAGGACGGGCCAAAGAACGAAGTTCACGAGGTAAGCAGTAATTATGGACCGTGCAACCAGATACCGCCTCAGCCTTAGCACAGGAATCTACAAACTCGTTACCTGCTATACCCAAATGACTAGGGATCCATGCCATAGCCACCTCGATGCCCATCAGGTGACACTTATACAATGATGCTTTTGTCCTAAGAGTAATTATAAAGTTGTCATGACAGCGAAATGGATTTTTTTGTAAGTCAGTAAGACAGCTCCGAGGGTCCGAGAGGATAAGAGCCTTGTTCAGCTTGTGAGACTCAATAAATTTCATGGCTTCTAACAAAGCTAAGGCCTCACCAGCAAATATAGAGTTCTGTGGAGGACTCTTAAAATTAAGAATAATGCCATATTTAGGTATCCAAACAGCAGATCCAACAGAATTCTCACTAGATATTTTGGAAGCATCAGTGTATAGGGTCACCCAGTCAGACCATTCTCTTGACAGTTTCAAAGAAAGCTTGTCATTAGCGTCCGAACAGAGCTTACTTATACCGAAGTCAAGGTAAATCTTTGGTTGGAAGATCAGTGACTGGTACTCCATTTCGAAGAGAGGATTGATAGAGGATTGCAAAATAGGAACAGGAAGGTCCTTGTATTTCCTAAAGGAATTAACAAGGAGAGGGGGAGTTTTATGTTTCCAGTATGAGGAGGAGGAGATAAGAGATGACAAGGTATGTAATATGAGGAATAAAGGGTGGGAGTTAGTTCGAATGGAATTGGTGAAGAATCTATCCGCAAGATATTGTCGCCGAAGTTGAAGAGGAGGATCCAAGCACTCCACCTGGAGAGCATTAATCGGAGAACACTTCATAGCTCCCGTAATAATTCGCAGGCACTTAGACTGAACCTTCTCTAGACTGGATAACGCAATTTTATTACATGGCTCAAGTAAAAAACAGCCATAATCAAAATGACTGCGAACCACAGCGTCGTATAGAAGTTTTTGGCTAAAGGGATGAGAACCCACCTGATACGAGATAGCGCCCGCATGACATTCACACCCCTCTCGCCCCTCCGAACAATGTAGTTCAGGTGGTGTATGCCCGAAAGTTTGGAGTCTAGGGTGAGGCCTAGGAATTTGACATGATCTTTGATGGGAATAACTTCATCATCCACCGAAAGATTTATGCCAGGAACGTGTCTTTTACGAGTAAAGATTACAGCACTACACTTGGGCACCGAGATCGAGAGGTTGTGATTTACAAACCAATCATTTAGGTAGTACAGTGCGGAGTTAAGACGAGAAGAAGAATCAGCAAAAGAAGAAGATACAGAATAGAGAACAATATCGTCGGCATATTGTAAAATTTTGCAAAAAGAGGAAACAGTAAGGTCTAGATTAGAGGTGTAGATATTGTACAGAAGGGGACTTAGGACCGACCCTTGCGGCAGACCTATCCAGACGTTACGTGGGGGGAGAATAATACCACGGTGGCGAACTGAAATGGAACGGCTCATTAACATACTGCTGATTATGTTGATCAGTCTCACATGAATACTCAGCTCGTGCATTTTCTGCCTGAGTAAAGGAAGCTGAACACTATCATATGCTGCAGAAATGTCAAGAAATACGCCAATAGCGTGCTTGTCCTGGTAAAACGCGAGGCGAACATCAGAGGTAAAAATACTCAGGCTGTCTAGGGTACCCATACCCTTTCTAAAGCCAAACTGATTTTTCGACAACAGACCTCTGCTTTCCAGAATCCATGCCAGTCTGTTCTTAACCAGATTCTCCATTATTTTGGCAAGCACAGAGGATAGGGCAATCGGGCGATAGGCTAAAGGATCCACTGGATCCTTGCCTGATTTAAGGATTGGGATAATAATCTGGGTTTTCCATGAGGTAGGTATTTCACCAGAAGTGAAAATTGCATTAAAGATACTAAGTAGAAAGGATTTGCTGGAGTTCAACGATTTACAAATAAAAGAGTAGGGGATATCATCGACGCCAGGGGAGGAATCACGGTGGTGGTTAAGAGCTAGGGCAAGTTCATGGAAAGTGAAAGGATCATTCATACTGTCAGAGGAAATAGAAGATGGATTGAGATCAAAGGGAGAAAGACAGTCGAGTTCAGGGACGAAGAGAGGGGCTAGTCTACAATGAAAATCATGAAGAAAGGAATTAGGATCGTTGCTTGTGACGTTCGGATCTTGGAAACTTCTGCGATACGGCTTAATCCTTTTCCACACTAAGGAAAGAGGCGAGCAAGGGGAAAGGGATTCGCAGAATTTACGCCACCCGGTGGACTTCTTTCCAGAGAGGAGTCTGGAAGTGTGGGCAGCAGTTCGTTTGTATGCGATAAAATCTGACATATCTAGGGATGTAGCGAATCTGTTTTCCGCCTCCCTACGTAAGCGGACGCTCTCAGAGAGGAGAGGACACCAATCTGCGGGAAGAGGATTTTAATGAGATAGAAGATTGAGCAGATGCCAATAAGACAGAAATGAATTGATCATATAAGGTAAGAAAGTTAGAATGGTTACATTGGGGGAGTGTATCAATTTCCATATCCAAAAGAGCAGAGAATTGTTCCCAGTTAGCTTGTGCTAGCCGGTACTTAAGAAGAGGTTGATAGGGTTTGGGAGGAGGGATAGTGGAAGGACTGAAATAAGAAATAGAAATAGGGAAGTGATCGCTGCCAAAAGAATTTGGCAGGACTGACCATGAAATAAGTGAAACTATAGAGGGAGAAGAGAAGGAAAGGTCTGGAACACTAATATTTTGGGATGGAGAAACTCTGCGAGTGGCAGATCTATCATTCAAGATACAAAGATTTATCTCATCCAAAAGGTCTAATAAAGAAGAGGAGCAAGGGTCATTATAGTGAGCACCCCAAAGGGTATGACGACAGTTGAAATCACCAAGAATGATTAAAGGAGCAGGGACAGAAGAAAGGATAGAACGTAATTCGGAAAATATGTTAGAATTAGGATGAGGGATGTACACAGACACGAAAGACAAATTTGCAGCCCTAGAACATGAAAGTTAGAATTGTGATCTGGTAGAGGAATTTGGGAAAACTTGATGCATCTATTAATTAGTAGAGCGGCACCCGCTTTACCGTCATCTCTGTCATCGCGGAGACACGAGAAGCCCGAAATCCTAAAATGGGTTCCAGGCCTAAGCTATGTCTCGGAGACAGCAAAGACAGACGGCTTATAGCGATTCACTAGGTAGATAACATCTTGTTTATTACGACGAATGCTTCTACAGTTCCATTGAAGGACCTGCAGAGCCATTGGATGAGTTGTTACGAGAGAGGACCGAAAGTAATTGTTCAACAAGAACAGAGACATTGTACGGTAGGGAATCAGAGAATTTGGATAACATGTTAATAAGGTAACAAAGGAGAAGTTCAACGAGATTATCATTGGGAGTGGCAAGAGGAGTGGTTTCAGTAGGGGAAGGAAGAGCACAGCCATTAGGCTGAGAAGAAGAAGTGAAAGACACAATAGAATTGTGGGAAGCTCTATCATAGGACTTGCCTAAGACGGGATGGGACCGGGGAGGAAGAAACACAGTCTTTCTATAGGAAGTAGTGGGCGAAGTCATAGATGTGGTCAGCTGGGTTTTTTGAGGGGAAGCAGAGGGAGACTGGGTTGTGGCTGCAATTTCAGAAAAAGTCGCTTAGGTAGTGGATATTGGGCTGATACTTCCAGGTAGCTGATATTTTGTTCAGACATGACCATTTTGATGGATTTCTGGCGTGCATGCTCAGTGCATTTGGGATCTATTGCCTTGTGGCTACCTCCACGACAAAGAAAACAAGTAGGATTTGAATCCTTAGTAGGGCAGCTATCCCCACTGTGCCCCTGGGAGCAGATGTAGCAGCGAGGCTGAGACCTACATTGTTTGGCAATATGTCCAAACCTGCAGCAGTTACGACACTGAATGATTGGAAGTTGATACGTTGAAACCGGAAGCGAGGCGTTGTAGCAATATACCTATTCAGGTAGGGTTTGACCAAGAAAAGTTAACACAACCGAATTGGAGGGAATCCAACTCGTGGTATCATCCCTCCGAGACTTAATGTTAAGCCTTCTAGCCCGACTTCACCACAATTTCCAACAGTGGAAATGCCATCCAACAGTTCGGATAGAGTCCAGTCCGTAGGGATATCCCTAACTACTCCCATGCGGAAAATCTGAAATTTAGGAATAAACGCTTCATATTTGTTGCTCTCCAGTAAACTTAAATCAAGGAATTCTTTGGCACTCACAGCTGATTTAAATTCAATTGAAATTTTATTGCGACCTAGATTTTTTATGCCACCATCTTTAACTCCTAAAACATTATTTTTATGCAGAAATTTAGCAAACTTCAAAATTTTAAAAGTATACCCTGAAGAGGGGTCTGGTTCTTTTCTAGAGACATATACCGTAAACGGGCCCTTGTCTGTTGCGGAAAATTTTATTTGGCTGTTTAATTCATACCCAGGCTTTGTGTACACCGATTGATTCGATTCCGCCAGCGAACGGGCCTTTTTAGAATCGATCTCGATCACCAAATCAACATCAGCCGGCCTTTTCGATGATCTAGGCTTATCAGGAGGCAAACCTCCACCCCCGTCCGGGGGTTCCTCCATACCTACTTGACTCCCAAAGGAATCAAGTAGATATGGACGTGCCTAAACGAAACGGAATAAGAGTAAACAGAGGATTACCTTATAAGATTAAACCAGCACCAAAATAACACAAACACACAAGTTAACAGCCACAAATAAAAACAAAACGCATGAAAAAAAGATAACCTATAAACAACTGACACTCTCAACCAAGCGTCAGACAGTCCACCTGAAACTAAGTCGATTAAAAGCAAGCATCACTTTTTTTTTTTTTTTTTCTGTATCCCTTAAGTCGTCACATTGACAATGACAAAGGTGACAGTCATGTCATGTTGACATTTCTTAACTAGGTACTGTCAATTTGCTGTCAATTCATTAATTGACTGGATTTTTGTATTTTGTAGTATTTTCTCGTGCCTAATAGTAATAATTTTAATCGTTATAGACAAAATAATCCGCAATGGGTTCATCGGTACATAAAATAATTGTTATTGTAGGATTCATATCGTTATTCCACTCGGCATTCTCGGCTGCCCAACGTAAGTATTCCACCATTCGCAGCTACTTTATCCTCATAAATCAGGAACTAAATGAATTGTTTGTGTTACAGATCGATCGTACCTTCGCATCACAGCACAAGAATTCACCACTTTGCCATTAGACGTAAGTCAAACGGAGAAATTACAATCTAACATTTTCATTTATTTTATGTGTACAAGTTGCTCTAATATCTTTCTCATTTTCAGATCGTAGTTCAAGCTGTCGTAAGCTTATTTGCGGTCATGTGGGGAGTCCTTAACGTGGCGGGCAATCTGCGAGAGATACAAGCTGCTGCTGAACTCAACACTGTGGGTTGGGAAACCCAAAAGAATCTGCCATCTTTCTACATTTTCAATCATAGAGGCAGAGCTTTGTCAAGTCACTATATACCCAGTAGTGCGGGCAAATCAGAACTAGAGAATATAGAATAATATTGAATATAAGAATAATTTTATTTGTGTTAAAACTATTTTGTTGTTCCATAAATTGTTATGATATAAACATCACTATTAGAAAGGTTTGGTTACGATACCGAGTCCAATTTTAAAGATGATTATTAAATATCAGTACCATTTGTTACACATTTATTTGGATTTTGACTATCCCTACTTACTAAAAGTGTTGTGACTAAATTCCCTTGTATATAGGAAACAACCATATTGTCATGAGCCCTTATAATTAATGAGCAATTTAAGAGCAATATAGGTACTGTCATCTTACCTGAGACCCCAAAATCCATCTAAATGTGTTACAGTGGTATATCATACAGTGACTTACCAATAAGTACTACTGGAAAACATTAAACATATTTATTAGGACAAACCTGTTTCTTTAATCTTCTTCTCCTTAGCCTTTATTATAATCTTCTTCTCCTTAGCCTTTATTATTCCCAAGTCACATGGGTTTGGCTTTCTAATCTAACTGGATGTCAGTTTTTACACGGAGCGACTGCCATCTGACCTCCGCAACCCGATGGCTAATGGTACCCTAAGGCTAGACTAGTCAGGATATTAGAGGGCACTGACTTCCCAATAACGACTGCCATAGATGTTCATGGCAGCCGGGACCAATGGCTTAATTTAAACTTAATCAATAAGCACATAATTTCGAAAATTCATAACTTCTTAAAGTCAGAGGTGCGCCACGTGGGTTCGAACCCGAGACCCTCAGCATTGCAGTCTGTTGGTCTCCCTACTGCTATCGCTGCTTAAAACTTTCTTAAATGAGCAGTTTAAATATTTATTTAGTGCAATAACACTTACTATCAACAATTTATTAGTTTGTTTTGCCCTACTCAAACTTATCACATTACCAATATTTCATAACATCTATAGGCTAATAAAACATCACGCTACGACCAATAGGAGTGGAGCATCAATGAAAATTGTTGCAAAAACAGATAAATTTTTAAATAAATTTGTAAACAGCAAATAAAACAAATTCATCTTATAAAATAGTCTTTATTTCTTAAAATTACATGAAATATTGAGTTTGTACATCTATTTCATACTTCTGGCAGTTATGATAACTGAACAATTTTGGACATGAAGATAATTATTTATCTATAGACACAATTAGTTTTAAATTCTGAACTAAAATAGTTTTGAAATTAGAAACACTATACTAATTGTAGTTTATAATTTGTTAGTCTTGTCTTAACTAATATTGATAAACCAAAAACATTTCCAATATTTTTTTACTCTTAGATTCTATACAAAGATTACTTTATACATATCTATTTAATGAAGAACAACCTGTATTCTTCAATTATCACACATTCATTGAAGAAAATATGCAATTGCTCTGGTATTGTCCAGCATATCTTCAATTAATGTGTTAAATATAATCTAATATCTTAATCCATAAAATAGCTCAAGTCAACCATAAACAACGAAGGGGCAACACAAACTTCTTAATCCTAAATGCACATAACCATTGTCTTTGATTCAACCACATGTGGACTATCGACCGCCACGGCCACCTCTAAAGCCACCGCCTCCTCGGTTGAAGCCACCGCCGCCGCCGCCACGACCAAATCCTCCACGACCACCTCCTCCTCTGTTAAAGCCGCCTCCTCCACCTCGGTTGAAGCCACCTCCGCCGCCGCGACCAAATCCGCCGCCCCCACGACCACCACGTCCTCCGCCTCCTCTACCACCACCGCGACCACCAATCCCACGCTTAGCTCCAGGTGGTTGCGGCAGGAATCTCTTCAGTGGCAACAATTTCGCTGGATCAATGAAAAACTGTTGGCCATCTTTAAAACTATTTGCTTTGAAATTATCACCCATTTTCACAGATACATAGTAGTCCCGAAGGTTACCGAAGATCTCGTCGATTTTTCCGATCTGCTCCTTGTTCTCGAGGAAAATAGGCGCATTGAAGTATGGAACATCTTCGATGTCTACTTTGCAAACTAAGTCATCTTGTACTGTCCAGCCATAATGTCCTAGAGGGATTACGGCTTCGGGAGGGCCTTGGTCTTGTTGCCGGTAGCCTCCACCGCCACCGCCACGACCACGACCGCCACCGCCGCGGCCGCCGAAACCACCCCGGCCGCCGCCGCCTCCACCGCGACCGCCGAAACCACGGCCTCCACCACCGAATCCACCGCCACCTCCGCCAAATCCACCTCGTCCACCGCCGCCGCCACCTCCTCTACCGCGGAACGACATATTTCACTCAATAACGAACAACAAAATAAAGCGTGAATAAAAATAACCTAAAAGCGTGCGTGTTATCACCACGCACGCCAAATTGACAGTTAAGAGCGAAAGCTTGCCAGCTGTAAATTTCATACATCTTAAATATTTTTGATACTCTTAATTTAGGCAATATTCGACTAAATAACATAATTATAGTACTTATGCTACATTTAAGTCTAAATAATTATTATTCTGATGACAACAGACACTCTAATTACTTATAATAATGATATTGATAAATACTGAGAGATCGACATTAATTGACTTGTGACTTAGATATTGTTAACTAAGTATTTTCTTTCTGCTGCTTGTTGAGTGAAGTTGTCCTCCCTCCATGTTATATCGATCAACTTTCAATATTAATCAATCAATTATTGGAATGCCAGATATAAACAATACATTCCTAATCGCAAATTCAAGATTCCTAATCACATAAAAGAATGTAGCAATATTCATGTTTTCAAAAATAAATTATTCAAATTTCTTGTAGAAAATTGTTATTACAATATAGATGAATTTTTATGGAATATAATTTTTTAAATTGATTTATGTGCGCTTAACTATAATTTATTGTTCATCCCAGCTGTGGTCCTTAAAAAATGTGCAGCGGAGTTGTCTCCCACGCTTACGCACCTATACCGGACGTCTTACGCCGCAGGCATTGTGCCTGAGGCTTGGAAGGAGGCGAACGTTCAACCGATTCCCAAAAAGGGGGACCGTTCCGAGCCAAGCAACTATCGACCCATAGCTATCACCTCGGTGCTCTCCAAGGTGTTTGAGCGGATTATAAACACCCAAATTGTCCGCTACCTGGAAGATCAATCGTAGATCAATGATCGCCAATACGGCTTTCGGCCTAAACGATCAACGGGTGATCTTCTAGCGTTCGTCACGCACCTCTGGGGTGAGGCTATGGACAAGCACGGCGAGTCTTTGGCTATCAGCCTTGACATAGCCAAAGCTTTCGACAGAGTCTGGCACCGGTCTCTTCTTTCCAAGCTTCCGGCCTATGGCTTGCCCCCTCAACTGTGCACCTGTATTGCAAGTTTCCTGCAGAAGCGTCGTCTTCGAGTCCTTTGCGACGGTCGCGCTTCCAAATTTATGCAGGTCAATGCAGGAGTACCTCAGGGGTCTGTCTTATCCCCTACACTCTTTTTTTCTACATATCAATGATATGTTGAATCTCGGCAACATACATTGTTATGCGGATGACAGTACCGTGCATGGGTGATATCTCGGACATCCTGGGGCCAAACAGGCTGAGGTTAAGGGGAAAAGGCAGAATCTTGTCGTTGAACTTGACCAGACCTTGGACCGCATCTATGAATGGGGTGCCAAGAACTTGGTCGAGTTCAACGCCAAGAAGACCCAGGCATGCGCGTTCTCAACAAAAAAGTCTCCGTTCCTTCCCCTCCCTTCTCTGAAGAACACTCCACTGGTGATACGTGACAGCCTCTCCATCTTAGGTATGGATCTTTGCCGCTCCCTTAATCAGAAAACCTATATCGAGAGCGTCATTAAGCAAGCTTCGCGAAAACTCGGAGTTCTGAACAGGGTAAGGCAGTTCTTCACGCCTGGGCAACTGTGTCTATTGTATAAGGCACAAGTGCGCCCTTGCGTGGAGTACTGTTCTCATCTTTGGGATGGCTCCGCGCAGTACTTGCTGGACGCTCTCGACCGGTTACAGCGGTGGGCTGTCCGTATCATCGAAGATCCAGAGGTCACGAGTTCACTGGAACCTCTGCAACTCCGTAGGGACATTGCCTTATTGGCATGTTTCTACAGAATATACCACGGGGAGTGCTCTGAAGAGTTATTCCACCTTATTCCGCCCTCCCCTTTCCTATCCAGAACAACGTGTGCTGGGCTCAGATGCCATCCTTACACGGTAGAGTCGATTAGAGCGCGTACCAAAAAGTTTGGGTCCTCATACCTCTGCCGAACGATCAAGGCATGGAATTCTCTGCCAAGGCACGTATTTCCTCCTTCCTTCAATCCTGGGTCCTTTAAGCGGGGCGTGAAAAAGCATCTTCTCAGGTCGTCAAAGTAGAGACCTCAACATCGCCTCGGCTACTGTGGGGGCGGTGTGGAGGCCACTGCTCTTAGATCACACGACTGCTTACCATCAGGTGGAGTGTTGTCAGTTTGAAGAGCAAAATAAAAAGAAAAAAAAAAAAACTTTTGTTTGTCTTGACTAATAGTAATAATATAATTTATGTTTTATCTTAAATGCAGTTTATAATATCAAGACTATAATATAATATTTTGTTTTTTTTGTTGTAATTATTTCTAAATAATTTGTACGCCCAAGTGGCTGATCATGGAATGGACGTTATTAACTACTTATATAATTATGTAATGAACACCTGTATATAACCCATGTATCACAAATAAACTATTTGATTTGATTTGATTTGACATAAATGAAAACCTCTTGTCTTTCCTCTTGTGTCTTGCCCTGTCTTGCCTGTCTGTAATAGTTCATTATTAGTCGACTTGTTATTTTTAGCGAATAATCATTACATGAATTTATCTACGCTGGTAATTTCATTTGTCATTGACAATGTTGAATTGTTGACATTGCCGATTTCAAAATTTATCGAGGAATTAAATGTTACCTTTTTCCTATAATTCTAATTGCTGGTGAAAGTGTGTTATTACAATGCTAACGTGTTGAATTTTACAAAGCGCGTTTCGTAAACATCGTGCTCAGTACTTTAGGTACGGGATAAATACTGGTTATTTAGTTTAAGTGTCTTATGTGCAATGGCGACTTTAGAAGACGAAATAAAAGATTTAAAAGAGAAAAACAATGAGTTGGCGCAAAAGGTGCAGTATTGGAAAATGACGGCGGCCGAAAGAGAAAATGAGAAATTGAATCTCATGAAGGAAATGAATGAATTGAGGCTGAAATTGAGCGTGAGTATTCAATTACATTTCGACGCATTCCGTAAGGAAAACGGTTCCATTGTTGTATTTTACATTAGATCGTTAAAGCTCTGGCTTGTCTTACAGTTATCGTATTACATTTTCTTATATAAACCGCAGAGAATGTAGTTTATTTAATTGTTTGTTACTTGTTTATATACATAGCATGATCTTTTTTTTATTATTTTGTTAAGTGTTCAATATTTGTTTACATAGAACACTTGCAGTGTAAGGTGACATTCTAGTGTCAACTAACTAGAATCTAGATCAATACTCAGATGAGATAGATATTATAACAACTGTTTAACACTTTTCAGGACAGACCGCCTTTCGACGTTATCTCGGTATATCGTTACGTGACAGTACGGCTATGGGCGGCGATCTTTATTTCATGTAATTTGGCAAATCGAACCGTCGATAGTCGTAGCTTTTCCATAACATTTCTAGGTAGAACGTGATCTCGTGTCGCATCATGCGGCTTCATTCGTTCGTAGCTGTCACAGTAAACATTTTTCAAGTAATTTTTCAATACACATATACGCAGTGCATAATGCACCAAAACAAAACATTCACACCGCCGCCCGTAAGGCGTAGACTGAGCCATTTCCGCCCATAGGCGTCAATATCTGTGGACGTAATTGTTGTATGAAAAAAATTCAAAATATATGTAATATGGTAGTATGGTGATAGACGGTATGATAAAATGTATGGGATTTTGTAGTGTCATAATTATCATGACATTTGCATAAAGTCGAGTGTCCCAGAATGTGTTAAAAAAATTCTTAAAGATTGCCGAAAACATACTTTACTAGCTGTCCCACGCAACTTCGTCTGCTTCATATAGGAGAATTTTCCCCGTTTTCGCAACATTTTTCATTGCTGTTCCGCTCCTGTTGGTCGTAGTGTGATGTTATATAGCCTATAGCCTTCCTCGATAAATGGGCTACCCAATACTAAAATCATTTTTCAATTTGAGCCCGCAGTTCCTGAGATTAGTGTGTTCAAACAAACAATCTCTTCAGCTTTATAATATTAGTATAGATTATACATAATATATGTTTTGCATTGTAACTAAAAACGAATGCTTATCATATAGTTATTGTTAGAATGGATATTAAAGAACAAATATAATCACATAAAACTGAAGTTTATAGGTATTACTTTTACTTAAAACAGGTATTAACTTTACAATATGTTCTATAATTATTTTACAAATAAAAAGACATACCAAACAAATTTATTAAAAAAATGCTTGACATTTTAAGAATTGTTATGATTGTTGTTTGTCAGGTAATTTAGTAATTTCTTAGTCAGAAAATCTACTTTTTATATTTATATGATGCATTGCTGGGACAGTCATGAATTCTTTCTATCTTTAAAAACTTAAATGATGAGGTATGTAGTTATTTTGAGAGTATTGCCAGACATCATGTGAATGCCATTGCTATCAAGGTGTTAATAAGTTTGTAAAAGTTACTGACATACAGATTGTGAAAGTAACATACAATTTATTTTATTGTTAGATGAGTGCTAAGGTTTAAATCTTGGGGCCGACACAAAAGATCCCACTGGGTCGAAGTGTCGCCGGCCTGCACTGACTGGCCCCCACACATAAGATAAGATAAGATAGATGAATGTTATTCCATATGTTTTTCAAATATAAATAATATTTAAAATGTCACCTACACTAGGCATAATTCCTAAGTCATGGGGTACATTATAAACATCCAATCACCGAATACAAAGAGCACCCTGACTCAGAACTACTATTTGGGACACAAGATTTAAATAAGGGAAATCCAACTATAATTCTGTCAAGAAAGCCTTCTATTTGCGTCTTAATTTTCTTATCTTATTTTTACTTGTCTTGTCATCTGGTTTAATATAAGTTCTGTAGGACAGACCAAGCCTATAACACAATCATAACAAATTCTTATTATTTGAATATAAAAAAATTAAAGACTATACCTACATATACTTTAGAATATTGACACCCAGTTTCCGAAAAATTATGTCTTTATGTGATTGGTCATTGGTAATAAATCAGCCAATCATAGCAGTGGACATGCATTTGAATATGTAAGAAGTTTTTGTTTTGATCTGTCTTTTAGAAACCATGGTGAAATATGTTCATATTTCTGCTATTTTGTTTGTTCCCACAAACATGTACACTAAATACACAGTAGTTTTTTTTTAATGTCAATTTGTGAGAATGGAGCCAATTTATTGCCAAATTAAGGCCACTTTGAATGTTCAAGTTGCAAAGGTCATTGATAAACACAAGGAAGAGAGTGGGACCTAAAATACTGCCTTGCGGCGCGCCGTATTTGATAGGATGTACGTCGCTGACGTATCCATCCATAGTAACAAACTGAGTTCGGTTAGCTAGATAGTTCCTAATTAGCTCAAGCGGAGAACCCCTGACACCTATACGCTCGAGCTTATTTAAAAGGGTTGTAGTGGGAACCGTGTCAAAGGCTTTCGCAAAATCTAGGAATATGGTCATAACCTTTCTGTTATTATCTAAATTTTCTACTATATGGTCCACCAATTCATGTACAGCATCATTTGTTGATTTATTTTTACGAAATCCGAATGGTTGTGGTGATAAAAGATTATAGTGACCAAAATAATGAATTAGTATATTATTAATTAAACGTTCGAGTATCTTTGACAGAGTCATAAGTACGGCTATAGGGCGGTAGTTATTGACTAGGCTCCCATCGCCTTGAAAATGGGATGAATAGCGGCTTTTGTAAAAGAAGTAGGAAAAATAGCGGTGTCAAAGCAAAGATTGAATATGTGGCATAATATAGGTGCAAGGATGCCGGCATATCGCTTTAGGAACATGTAAGAAATACCTTCCCAGCCTGTAGCGGCATTTGATCTCAGCGTGTTTATAATTGATACAATCACGTCAGGGTCAGTATTTTCTAGCACAAAGGAGTTTTTGAATCTAGCTGTTTGGGGGAGTGTAGTGTAAGAAAGTTTCTGTATTGTTTATTTTATCTGCAAGGGTCTTGCCTATATTCACAAAAACTGATTAACGTCATTGCATGATTGCATGCCTGAGTTGATGATGAACAAGCTGATAATAATTGTGTGTATGTGTGTTTTGTTTTTGCTGTGTTTCTAATAGTTTTTATACAATCGCAGAGCTTTTTCGGGTTGTTCATAGCCTTATTTAATTCTTGTGAGTGTGTGTGTGAGTCTTTTACCTTTTTTTTTAGTAGAATTGTGCAAAATGTTCTGTATCGTTTATGTAATAATAGTTATGAGATTTTCTGGTGATTGCTTAACTTTTTTATGCAGAATGGAAATTAAAATGGCTTAGTCGCAGATAGTCTCTATCACCCTTTTGCAGAATGCTCCTTTCATACACGAGACTTTTGGCGAATAGGACATTTTGCTTAGTATTCTAAGAGTAATTGACATTTCTATGGGAACTTTAGGTTAAAAATATGTATATAAAACACTCTTATTTAGATAATGCAATATTATGTAGATTTTAAATTAATCCATCAACAACCTTTCCACCATTGCATGCACAAACATAATTATGGAAGTTGAATTTTACATAACTATATTTTTAATTTACAGAGGCTCAGAAATACAGGAGGATTTGAAGCACGCAAACTAGATACAGCATTACAACAGGCGAGTGAGAAGGCCATATCTCACATGGTGAAGGCATCCGCAGAAATAGCCAAAGGCATGGAAATAGCTAAAGCATACATGAGGGACAGACAAGAGCTTGATGCTCAGTCACCTTGCTGGAGTACTTTGGGTGGCACACCAACCACGGAAAGGACTGATAAGGTGCATAGAGTGCCTCCGATGATGATGGGTGGGCAATCCATACAGCCAGTGGTGGCGCTTAGCAGAACTTTGTTCAATACAAGTAATCCGAGTGAGTGTTGATGCTATATTTATAGTTATGTAAATTATTCATAAAGAGTATTGACACAGTGATGCATATTGTTTACCCTTAGGGGTTTGAAGTTTGACCAAGTTACATGGGCTGTGGTCACAAACCGACTCCCTTAATGCTTGCAAAGTTATTATCTATACTTCTATAATAATAGCCTTTTATTCAGATAATTCAGCATTGTAGCTTAACAGATTATTATGTTTTATACTAATTATTTGTCACCGAATGATCTCTGCCGCCTCTTTTCGCCATCGTCCTACGCGACAGCATTTTCACTTCCATCATTTAGATGGTTGGCAGTCCACAACTGTGCGTTTCTCCAGGAATTTTCTGCCTCGCACAACAAAACTGTGGAATGAGCTGTCGCCTGCGGTATTTCCGGACCAATACGACCTACAACACTTCAAGAAAAGACGTACTCCTTTTTAAAAGGCCGGCAACGCACTTGTATCTCCTCTGGTGTTGCAGGTGTCCATGGGTGGCGGTAATCGCTTACCATCAGGCGATCCATCTGCTCGTTTGCCCCCTAATCCATGAAAAAAAAAATATCTGTGTGCCATTCAAGGCATAGGCCTAACCCAAATGTCTCCACAACTCTCTATCCAAGGCTGTTCGGGTCCAAGTATGTCCTGCTATCTCTTTTATTTCGTCTATCCATGCTGCATGCATCAGCTGGATGAGTTTCTCTTCATTTCTTGTTCTCTTTCCCGAACAATAAGGATCTATAATTATTTCTTCTCCTGCTCTTTTCATGCCAGTTCGTGCATTAAAATCTCCCATCACTATCAGGTTGTTGTGTGGATAATGTTTCATAGTTTCTGAAAACCCACGGAGGCGGGGCAGTAACTATAAACGCGGGTGAAACCGCGGGCACATTTAGTTCTAGATATCTATATTAATATTATAAAGCTGAAGAGTTTTTTGTTTGTTTGTTTAAACGCGCTAATCTCAGGACCCCTGGTTCGATTTGAAAATTATTTTCGTGTTGGGTAGCCTATTTATCGAGGAAAGCTATAGGCTATATAATATCACGCTACGACCCACGGGGCAGCTCAGTAACAATAAACGCGGGTGAAACCGCGAGAACATCTAGTACTTTATGAAGCAGAAAGATGGAATATTGATTAGAACATTCGAATTATTCTGTTATACCAATTACACCAATTATAATTTATTTATTACTAGATTCTGCCTGCGGTTTCGCATTCGCTATTATCAGATGCCAGCATATCGAGATTAAAAGAATCCTGTGTTAATACCAGACATGGTTCATGTGTATACCAATTTTTTTTTCAAGTCTGTTGTTTTCTTTAGTTTACATGTTATTGAGTATCTAATAAACACCCAAGTCACGAAAAATATTAACATATTTTCATTTACATTTATAATATGGGTAGAATTCAGATTGATGCATTTCATTCAAGATTATATCCAAAGGAAAACGCGAAGATTTAAGTTTCAAGCTCCTTAACGTAGACGCGAAATATATTCTGTGTCAAGTCCCCTCTAGGGGGGCGACAGTAGGGTTTTGTTGAGATGTGACCAAAGGTCTTATCGTGTAGTGGCCTGCCGTTTCATACGGCGCGGGCCGAAACCTCGGCGGGGTCGCGACCGCATGTGCAAGTGATTCGCGCGGCCTCACCGATTGCGGTTATGTCGAGGAACACCGTGGTAGGTTTAGTCGGTATTCCAGGAGGTCTAATATCATCATTTCAACATCTTTCTTTACCCCGGTAAGTCCGACATAACCCCTCCGTCCGTCCCCGCGGAGGGGTACGCGTCAATGCATTACCGCAAGTAAAAAAAAGAGAAGACGCGAAATATACATTCTGAAGCACAAGCACGCCTACTGTCTTTAACCCTTACACTAGCAGTACAATGACGTGGTTTTTGAGGGATCTGTAACGTGTGACTTTAGTGTTCCAAGAGTTGAATTGTTGTTAATAATTACAATATTGTTACAGGAATAGGACCAAGGAGTCCAAATCAGAATCGTAGCATGACTGAGAGAGCTGTGCCCATGCACATGTTACAAGGTATGATTATTGTAAACTCACATATCTAATCATTACTAGATTTTATCCACAACTGAATTGTAATTTACGCGAATGTTATAGGTACATTTAAATTAAACAACTGTACATGGATCGCATTGTTTATTTCTTTTAAAACACTATTATTAGATTACTAGTGAATGAAGCCAGAGAAGTGTGTCAAGATCGTAGCAAATGGAAATCCGTAGTCTCTGCCACCCCTCTGGGAAACAGGCGTGAATCTATGTATGTATTAGATTACTTTGAAACTTACTACTATTGTTAAACACTTATTTAACCTATTTAAATTATATAAACTATTTTGATTTAGGTTACACATTCCTCAACGTTTAGGTCGCTTTTCAGCAGACATGTTCACGGAGAGAGTGTTGACACCCTTTACATAAGGCAATATAGCAGGCTGGCGCTCGACTATGGCTGGCTTTTCTCGGGATAAAAATAAATATAAATAGTATAATAGTATAGTAATAGTATAAATAGTTTTAATAGTTTCAATAATTTAATTACCGTAAAAATTAGTAAAGTTTAATAGTATTAGTAGTGTAACAGTTTTCAAAATTTTGTAATAAAGTGTCAAATAAACAACGCGATGAAATCCGCATGTAGTAGTTTAATTTCAATGGTATAAGACATTGCAAAATGAAACTTTGAAGTGTCCTTGATTTGAGCAGTTCACTGCAAAGTCAAAGTCTAAAGGCTGCTTGTTATTAACGTATCTGACGTTGATAACAGCCTTTAGACTTCGATCCGGACATATACCGCTTAATAAATTTGCTTTTTTAATTAAAGAAGTGCCATCACCACTTTAATTCCGAGTGCGGAGTAATAGAGGATGTATTACATATTATGTTGGAGTGTGTCCGAAACGAAGACATTAGATTGGATGTATTGAGCCAAGTAATAGATTTAAAAAATGTCGGTTGTTGTAATTGGGTTCTTGCATACGCGCTGTCTAAGACTGCAAAATGATTGTATCGTAGTGTACAAGTTGGTTTACGACGACGTGTACAGTGATTAATTACATATTGATGCCAATTCTGTTGTCACAAAATACTCTAAGCTTAACTAAAAATCACTAAAATTCAGTTTAATCCTCTCAAATGACATTTCGTATTCTGAAATCGTTAAAAGTGACAGGACTAAAAAATTTTTAGTGATTTTTAGTTAAGTTTAGAGAATTTTGTGACAACAGAATTGGCACCAATGTCTAAGTTTTAGCTGTGAAGTATAGTGTAAGAATAGGTCCCATGGAGCGGCATAGTCATATAATTGACAAACCTACTTAAACAACGAATAAAGAAAAAGAAAAACAATATTATAATAACTACTATTTGACCTAAAATTTATGTTTCAGATGTATACATCCCGCTAACCAGGATAAATATATCAGACTTGCCAAATAACAATATGGAGACGGACACTGAAGTTAATAATGCTGATAATAGCACTGAGGACTTAGGACTGGCAGGTAATTATACATTATTACATTTGCTTCATTGTAGCAGCGATAGCACAGTGAGGAGACCAACAGACTGCAATGCAGAGGGTCTCGGGTTCGAACCTACGTCGCGCACATCTGACTTTCGGAAGTTATATGACTTTTACTAAATTATGTGCGTATTGATTGACAATTATCGCCTGCTCCGTGCCTCGGAGAGCACGTTAAGCCGTCAGTCCCGGCTGCCATGAACATCTATGGCAGTCGTTATTGGGAAGCCAGTGCCCACTAATATCCTGACACTGGGCTAGCCTTAGGGTATCGTTAGCCTTCGGGTTGCGGAGGTCAGGTGGCAGTCGCTCCGTGTAAAAACTGATATCTAGTCAAATCGGGTTAGACTAGAAAGCTGACCCCAAGTGACTTGGGAATAATAAAGGCTAAGGAGAAGAAGAAGACATTTGCTTGATTGAGTTGTATGAATATACACTTACCTACATGATACTAATATACAATGCTAACAATGTCTAAACAATAAAAAATTGTACGTCTAAAATCATGGACCAAGCATGTTGAAACCAAAATGTATTATGTTACATCTACTGTACACTGTACAGTCACCTGTAACACACTTCACATCGATACCTTAAGGTCCAAAATCCTGTGAACACTCGAATTAGAATGAAAATGAACGAACTACATGGCGGTGTTTTATAAATATTGCAACGCGTAATCATTTTGACAAAAATAATTGAAATTTATAAAAAATTATATATCTCAAGCGAAAAGACACTCGAACACAGGTACAGAATAATATTTGCGTACGAACAGAATAGCGAGTCATCGAAAGTATCTATAAAATAAACTACCCACTATAAATTTATACATTTATTTGTAAATTCTTTGTCTATTGTTTTACCCTGAAATTTGTTATTTTTTTAATAAAGTGTTGTGAATCCCCCTCCTCGCGTCGTATTCCTCATAACTGAGGGTCATGACCCCCCCCGCTGAATCACTTTCTCATGGACTAATTCCCTCCATTGTGAAATTGTTTAAAGTATATTTATCAAAATTGATTTATTAAGAAATTACTTCTTTTTATTTTATAGTAGTGCTCCGCCATCAATTACCATATAAATAAACTACCTTACAGTTCTTGTATTGATTTCCGTTAGATGGTGTCAATTATCGGCTGACACCATTTTAGTTTTGAAATGGGTATGCATTTTTGCAGCTCACTGTTTATGTTTTCACAAATAAACTTATCTTACATTTTCGACAATACATAATCTCATGCTGAAATCCTTAAAGGGGTATCAGAGGTGAATTACATCCACATTTCTCCAGATTCTCCATTCTTAGGTCCGTTCTTCTATCTTAGGGCCATTCTGCCATATGGCGGCCTCGATGGCGTAGTGGTTAGTGTAACCGACTGCCACGCCTGAGAAACACCCAGACCAAGACAAACATCCATGTCCATGCACACAAACGTTTGTCTTGTGCGGGAATCGAACTCGCGACTTCAGGCGTGGCAGTCGGTTACACTAACTACTACGCCATAGAGGCCGCCACTTTATTTTATAATATATTTTTTGATGGATTAGCAGATGAAGAGGAACATTTGGACGAGTCAGCACAAATGTCCGAAGATGATGATGAATTCTCGGGGTGAGTAGGAAATGCTAGATCACAGGTAGACGAATGTAAAGCAGCAGAATCCAAAATATTTAATTTTTAAGATATTGTCAAGCAGTTCGGTTCGTAAATAACTAGTTTTCTTGCTAACCCCTCCATACTCCGTAACTGTCTTCGTGGCGCAGCGGTAGTGACTGCGACTGTGGCTGTGCATGAGGTCTCGGGTTTGAATCGTGGGTTGGGCCAAAACAAAGTTAATGTATTTTCTGTTTTAAGATATCTCAATAGCAGCCCGATGCATCCTCTATCGCTTTTACTATGGGGAGTGCTCCGAGGAATTGTTCGGCCTGATCCCTGCCGCCTCTTTTCGCCATCGTCCTACGCGACAGAATTTCCATCTCCATCATTTAGATGATTGGCAGTCCACATCTGTGCGTTTTCCCAGAAATGTTCTGCCTCGCACGACTAAACTGTGGAATGAACTGTCGCCTGCGGTATTTCCGGACCAATACGACCTACAAACCTTCACGAAAAGAGCGTACTCCTTTTTAAAAGGCCGGCAACGCATTTGTAACTCCTCTGGTGTTGCGGGTGTCCATGGGCGGCGGTAATCACTTACCATCAGGTGATCGTCTGCTCGTTTACATCCGAAAAAAAATATTTGGATATTGGCTGTGTTAGACACCCCTGTGCCTCGGAAAGCACGTAAAGCCGTTGGTCCTGCGCCTGATCTCTCTCCGGTCGTGTCGGATAACCGTCCCATCGGATCATGAGAGTTAGGGAACAGAGAGTGCACTTGTGTTTATGCACACACTTGTGCACTATAATATCTCCTGCGCAGATGGCCAGCCTCCGTTAAGATTGGCCGCCGTGACCGAAATTCCGTCTGGAGGACATTATTATTATTATTATTAATAGGGGTCGGCATAGGTAGAGTGTTTAAGTACCAAATTACGTAAAAATACGTACGAAATCTTAACATATATGCCTTTTAAACCCGGAATTGGGGATTAATAAAATTGTTTTCTCAAACTGCCGGGATTGATATTATTGTCTTATAAAACTCTTTTTTTCCCTGTGTTAAGCACAAACTAAGTAGCGACAAACTTAACTCCTAAGTATATATTTTTTTATTAAACAGTATCTACAAATCAATTAAATAACAACAAATCAATCAGAATCTATTTCAACTATATTAGAAACACTGACGGAAGCTAAAGGTTCATCGTCCGCATCATTTACTAAAGAATTAAATACTAAATCAATCCCAGTATTAAAAAAGTCATATCCATATTAAGGTTTCGTAGTAGCATATTTGACGTCATTTGGTACTTAAAAACCCTACCTATTCCGACCCCTAATTATTAAGTAAGCAGTTGAAAATTAATAAATAAAAAACACTATAAAAATAATAATTTTACTTTACAGGCGCAAACTACACACTTTAAGTGAAGAAGAAAGTGAGATAGAAGAAATTGAGACGCCGAGGTAAACGTTAGCTACCCTACTTATATTATACACTAGATGTTCCCGCGGTTTCACTCGCGTTTATAGTTACTGCGCCGCTCCCGTAGGTCGTAGCGTGATGTTATATAGCCTACAGCCTTCCTCAATAAATGAGCTATCTAACACTAAAAGATTTTTTCAATTCGGACCAGTAGTTGCTGAGATTAGCGCGTTCAAACAAACAAACAAACTCTTCAGCTTTATAATATTTATAGATGTATACATTTGTTTGAATTGTGTCTCAATCATGTGTTAACTGATGACCGGATTTGGATAAAACTTGGCATACATACAGACTATGTCGTGAATTAACATACAGGGTACTTTTGTCAATAAATGCGTTTCACAGAGATTTACACAGGTAAAGTTGCAGGTATATGTTAATATACAAGGTGATTTTGAAATCGTGTAATTCCTTTTAACCACGCATTGTATAACATATAGGTATAGAATAACCCTGACCATATTTTTTTTATTAGAATTATTTTTGTGAAAAATTAATGTAGGTAAGTTCTGTTTTTTTTTTCGTGAAATGGTTTTAAATAGTCATAATATGTTAATCACCCGACACAATTTTAATATTTTACTAATTAATAAATTTATTACTTTTTGCTTGCATATTTTTTTTTTATGAAAAACATTTTCCTTACTAGGGATAAATCCTGAAAAAAACAATTGCAGATCACACACGTTTTTGTTCCATGTGGGATTCGAACCCTCAACACTCGGCGTGACAGTGTCGAGGCGACCATTTAAACCAATATGCCCTGTAGTCAACGAAAATTTGGCGTTGCAGGACTAAGAATAATTCTTATGTACTTGGTTTATGTAGTGTTCTGCATATATTCTGCCATGTTGTCCAAGCTCAGCGGTGGGACTGATTATGTTTGTGTATTTCAGACTCACACTACACATAGACAACCCATTGGAAGGTCCGAGCTGGTTGTTGGATTCACCACCTGATTCCAGGGTATGTATCATTGATACTATATTAAAGTATTTTTTTTTATACAACTAAGGTGGCAAATAAGCATACGGCCCACCTGATGGTAAGTGGTCACCATAGCCTATGGACGCCTGCAACACCAGAGGCATCACTAGCGCGTTGCCGACCCTTTAGGAAAGGAAGTGGGAAGGAGAAGGAGCGGGATGGGGGAAAGGGGGTGATTGGGCCTCCGGCACTCTCACTCACCGAACGAAACACAACAGTAGGAATACTGCTATTTCACGTCGATATTCTGTGAGAGGGTAGTCCTTCCCCGGTGGAGCCGGCCCATTCATGCTGACATCAGTGAGGCTCTACTACTCAAATGCATAATTGTTGCAATACATGTTTTTATGTTACGAATATAAAAAGCCACTAATAAATTAGTTCTTAATAGTTATGTAGCTCCCTAAATATCATAGTAATAATCAATTTCAAGTTACTAGATGTGCCCGCGGTTTCACCCGCGTTTATCGTTACTGCGCCGCCCCCGTGGGTCGTAGCGTGATAAAAGAATTTTTAAAATCGAACCAGTAGTTCCTGAGATTAAAACGTTCAAACAAACAAACAATCTCTTCAGCTTTATAATATTAGTCTATACTAATCTATATTAGTAACCAAATTCTTAGTAATCTTCAAAAACTTACTTTTGGTGGGCACACCATTTCATACTGATATTAGGCACGTTTGATTGTAGTTATTTACGTTTTCAGTCGAGTAACCAAAAGAGTCGATCGAAGTTAGAACCGGACTCCACAACAGAACTGGACAGGGCTCCCAACACATCGTTTCAAAAGACCGAAGAATCTCAGGTAAGTCATTATTATTACACACCGCTTGCGGATATTTTAGTTTCTATTATTATATTTATGGATAAGCGTAGCCATTTTTCAATTTAATTTTGATATTTTAAAATCAATGGCGAAGTCCTTGTGTCGCGAAGTAACAAGGTTACTGTTAAGAAGACGCTAATGTGACTGAGGATTACTTGTTCAATAACTCGCACCAAATCACTTATTACTGTTTATTACAAAACGAATGATACAGAATACATATTGTTTGCTTAAACTGCGTGATGCGCGTAGCTAGGCCGGTCAGCGAGCGAGTGAGCCGCGAATGAAGTTAGCCGCGAGAGCTGAGGCGACGATGCGCCCGTGTGCGTCTCGTCTGCTTGTGTGCGTTAACAGTTACCGTCATAGTTGGTTGTGTCTGTATTTTCCGAATAGAAAATAAATCGAACGCTGAGCCACTAGCTGTGGCTGGGCCGAGTAATGCGTACAAGCGGAAATACCTTTTTGTTGTGGATGTTAACATTTCTGATTATATTTGATTATATTTGTTTTTATTTGTGTATTTTGTGTAATCTAACATGAATCACGAACATACAAGGAACAAGGCACGCATCTTTGATTTTTCGATGTTATCTTCTCCCTAGCCTTTATTATTCCCAAGTCACTTGGGGTCGGGTTTCTAGTCTAACCGGATTTGACTGGATATCAGTTTTTACACGGACCGACTGCCATCTGACCTCCGCAACCCGAAGGCTAACGATACCCTAAGGCTAGTCCAGTGTCATTATATTAGAGGGCACTGACTTCCCAATAACGACTGCTATAAATGTTCAGTTATGTGTTGTGTTGTGTCAGAAGGAAGGCAGCGCAAACGTGTCGGTGCGCGTGTCTTTCTCCCCGACCGTGCGGCGGCGCAAGCGCACGTCGTCGCCGCCGCCGCTGCCCACGCCCAAACACCACCACTACTCGCCGCGACCTGTCTCCAACAGGAAGAACAGGTATGAAGCTGACAATACATCATCGAATGTCTTTTTTTTTTTGGGGAATGTCATAGTCATTTAAATCACGACGCATGCTTTAAAGAAATCTTCTTCATATAAGATTAGTAACAAGTTTACCTAAATCCTTTAAATTAAACTACTTTATACGGATTTTGTCGTGTTGTTTATTTTAAAACACTTTTATTATATAATTTTGAACTATAACACTACTATTAGTGAACTTTACTACAATTTAAGCTATTTAAATTGAACTAGCGGTCACCCAGTGCTCGAAATTCGACCAAAGTTTGCCTGTAAGATATTGCTGATATACTATGTCATTATATATTGATATATCTAACCATGATTAAATTATGTTCGGGTACTTTGAAATAACTACACTGGAACATTGAGACAACTACCGTCTTAGTCTCCCCGTGACCATGGCTGCTGAAAAGCAACCGAAACGTCGGGGAAAGTGTAAACGTAAATATAAATAGTTTAATAGTATATTAATAAGTAGTATAAATAGTTTTAATAGTTTCAATAATTTAATTAGCTTAAAAATTTGTAAAGTTTAATAGTATTATAGTAGTGTAACAGTTTTTAAAAATGTTGTAATAAAGTGTCAAATAAACAGCGCGATAAAATCCGTATATAGTAGTTTAATTTCAATGAATAACATTCGCGTAAACAGAAGACAATATTATGTGTAACCATAGTTACGCGCTGCGACTGCGTGTGTCAAATGCATGGTTGTGTGCGTGTAGTGTTTTTTCATTAATTTAATGTATTTCTAATGCATATTTATATAAATATTAGGATTCGCCCCTCCTTCTCCATATAAACTTTAACTGTGCCAAATTTCATACTCCTCCGTCTGTGCAATTTTCGTAAAAAAGGGGTACAAAGTTTTTGCTTCACGTATTAATATATAGATTAAAACTATGTATATTTATGTTACTGCATACATTTTGCATAAAGCTTAATTATTATAAGTTTCCTTTATTTTTTCTCACTAAGCGAACCCGTATCGAGGAAACCTTAAATTGTATTTTATTGTATCTTATGGAGCAATACTTAATTAATAATTAGTAGTTATATTTCATGCCGCGGCCACACATTGGATTCAACTTTGCGTCCAAGCTTGGCTCTAATTTGGAATGGCCAATATTAAATCAAACTACTGCACCACACATTGGCTTCAATACCAACTTAGCACCAAACACTGGAAATAGACAAGCGCGGACCTTGCTGTTAAGTTGACGCAGAGCGGACTATGGACGATAACTTATTTGCACTAGCGGCTTACGCATATGCTTATCTATTATTTGCATCGTGCAAGAAAACAACGGAAGAAAAGGCGGTGGTGGATGATTAAAATGACCAATGTGTGGCGCGCGCGCGACGTTCTGTTCAAGATGCCTGCGCGCACTCCCCTTCCATTCCCCTCGCCTTTGAACTTGTTGAAAAAACTGACTCTTGGTGCGTCGGTGTTGGACACAGGACGGTGATTGGACGCAATGTTCACATTGTGTCAAAGACTGATCCCAACATTGGAGTATTGGCCGCAATAAGCTACATTGGTGCAAATATAACCAATGTGTGGCCGCGGCATAAAGTAAAAGAAGGGCAGAAAAATGATTTATTTGTATATTGAATGTGTTCCCAGCACAAACGGACGGGTGCTGAAGGTGTTGGTAGCCAAGATGCGGCTGGACGGGCCAGGCGGCGCGCGCGCGTCGTCTCCGCCGCAGCGCGCGCGCTCGCCGCCCCGCGACTCGCTGCTCACGTTCGACGCGCCCAGCCCCAACGGGGCCACTGACTCCGCTGTTATTGTCTCGTAAGATTATTATAATTATACTTTTCACATAGGCCAAGCTTACTGGAGGAACGGCATGCCAGGCAATTTATTATATATATATACAGGTTGATTTCTAGGTGGTGTCTAGATATGTATTTGTGTAAATAAATAAATAAATAAAAAACATAAAAAAAATTGTTTTAAGTCGTGTAATGCCTTTTAATCACGTATTCTACTGGTGATATAGAATAACCCTGACCATAGCTTTTTATTAGAATTATATTTTTGGAGAAATTAATGTACCGATATTTTTCGTGAAATTGTTTTAGATAGTTATATGTTACCCACCCGACACAATCTTAACATTTTACTAATTAAAAAAAAATAACATAACAATAACTGATGTCGTAAATAATAAGGGGCAATATTATTTACGACATTAATTATATATTTAAGTTATTTTTTTAATTAGAAAAAAATTATAATTGCCTCGAGTGGTTAACATAATTATGACTATCTGAAACAATTTCACGAAAAAAACGTTACATTAATGGTTCCAAAAAAATAAATCTAATAGAAAATATATGGTCAGCGTTATTCTATACCACCAGTAGAATGCGTGGTTAAAAGGAACTACACAATTTCAAAATCAACCTGTATATACACACATACATAGTCTCACGCCTATATCCTTGAAAAGGTACGTAGAGATATTATAAAAATCCTAACTAATATTATAATTGTGAATGTGAGTTTGTTACGCTTTACTCAACCAATCATCATCGAGTTTTGTAAACACGTTTTTAGGGGTGCAGAAAAAGACATAGAGTACTTCTCATTGAGAAAAATGCACTGTTACTAACCTAACCTACATTTATGCGAGCGAAGCTGCGGTCAAAGTCTAGTTTGTAATAAATATTTAATGTCAAATATTTATAAATATTTAATGTTTAAGGCTAGTGTGAATGGAACAGTCGCAAGAGGAAAACCTAGGCGAACGTTTCTCGATCAGATCGGAGGTGTTCTGGACAAAGGCTAGGTTAACAGCTCCTTGAACCGACGCGACGGGCGTGTATGAGGAATGTGATGAAAGTGAATGAAGCCAGAGAAGTGAGTCAGGATCGTAGCAAATGGAAATCCGTAGTCTCTGCCTACCCCTCTGGGAAACAGGCGTGAATCTATGTATGTGTGTATGTATGTATTTAATGTCATTCTGGTTAGTTTTCAGTCCCATATATAGTCTTCTCTAATAGCGAGCGAGCCTATTGTTGGCCACATCCAGATTAAAAAAAAATATAAATTAATAAATAATTTATATAATAAATATATATTATCCTAACTAATATTACAAAAGCGAAAATGAGTTTATTTGTTTGTTTGTTACCTTTTCACGCTTAAACCACTGAACCGATCATCCTGAAATTTTGCATATACGTTGTCCGGTGTACAGAACCGGACATAGGCTACCTTTCATTTCGAAAAGAAATACTGTTCCCGAGGAAAACAATAATAACGTTCTTATGATAATAGATGGCGCCACGTGTCTTTCGAATCATGATTGAATTATATTATTACAAGCAGAGTACAACCCGAATTGATTGTCAAATTCTAAATTAACGGCGAGCGAAGTCGCATTATATTTATTAATTTTTTTACTGTTAATTTTTGTTTGTTTATTTCTTGACAAGAAAAGCCAATAACACTTTTCCTGACCCAGAAATGTATTCCGATACTTCTGGAACAGGAGTAGCAATCGCTAGTAGATTATTATTTGAAACTAATTTAAACGTCATATTACTTTACAGAGAAACTCGAATCCACCTCGACAAAGAAATGAAAACCGAATCTGGTACCCTCCACATAAACGGATGCGAGAGCCGCGACTCCCACCGCTCAAGACTGAACAGCCAAGACAGTCAGGGCCACGACTCCCACCGCTCAAGACTCAACAGTCAGGATGCTCAAACGCACCAGAACCGACAGCTTCCTCCAGAGAAGTCATCAGAGCAACAGAACGTTCGTAGTAGACTCACCAGCCAGGAGCACAGTCGTAGCAGTAGGGTGGCGAGTGAGGACAGGGACAGTGTTCAGCGCAGCAGGGTCGGCAGCCATGACAGTCGGGATAGTGACAGTGGGAGCGGCGGTGGAGGGGACTCTATTAGTGAAGGCAGGACGAGGAGGCCGAGGAAGATGGTCACTTATAAGGAGAAGCCTTTAAATAGGTAAGTTTGGGTATAGTCATATGATTTTATTGATCGCCAAGTCATCATCATATATTATCGCATGACTACATTAATTATCAAGGGTAAACCATTTTAGGTAGCAATAATATTATTTTATGTTTTTATAATATTAGTTATCTTTACTAAAATATGAAGTAGCTACGATAGGCCAGTGTGAGATTGTTAGACTGCCACAGAGGTCACGAGTACGATCCCAAGAAACGCATCTCCGAAGTTAGGTGCGTATTAAATAGTTTATTAACCTCTAAGTCTTCTTCAGAGGTTTATGAAAACACTTTGTGGGTCTGTGTGTCTGTCTGTTAGTGACAGGCATATCTCCGGAACCACTGGACCGACTTGTAACTTGGTGTGCAACCTTGGGGTCATACCTCGGTCGAGTTTGACTATGGGCCCTATGCGTCAAAAGACCCGCGAGATATACGGGTCACAAGGTCACATGAAGACGAAGAGGTTGAATCCTCGGTTTTTACACCCATCTCATTATCGCTCGCTTTAACGGTGAAGGAAACATCGTGAGGAAACCTGCATGTCTGAGAGTTCTACATATGGTTCTTGAAGATATTTGTAGTCTGCCAACTTGCACTGGGCCAGCGTGGTGGACCTGGTCTTACCGTTCTCACACTGACAAGTGGCTCATAGCAATATGTATTACGACTGACTTTGGTGGTCATCAAATACTTAAGTCTCTTATAATATAGATCAGAGGTTCCCATTAGCCATAGGTTAGTGATTTCTCGGTAGACAATCTACCGAGAAATCGATAGGTTCGAGACCACTCGTACTGAATATGGAATATGCAAGTTTTTAAGTTTTTACAAGTAACACCCGCTTAGCTTCTCAAAATATTATCTGCCTACATTGATAGGTGAAGTTAAGCGAACATTTTGGTTCTTCACTATCGAAAGCATTCGTGGACCCCCGCTTACGAATTGTGGACCCACATTTTTTGTCACGCCAACGTAGACCCCCATCGAGTCTCACGTGGACCCCGGGGGTCTACCTGGACCACTTTGGGAACTACTGATAAAGATCTTATTGGCTTCAAAATATGACTTATTAACTTATTTGTAAAGTGGCACCAGCCACAAAGCGTATACTTTGTTAAGGGATTTTGTAGTTGTAGTAGATAATTTTATATTTTGTTTCAGAAAACTAAGAAGATGATCTTCATATTAACGTACTTAGCGATTAGTAGCTTTAACTGAAGGGCGATTACATGAAATCGAACCCGCACTAATAAAAGGAACCCAACGTAGCCTTGTAACCAGAACACCAGTATTCATTGAATATATATTGTTATTGTTACTACAAACATTATATATGTTGTTTTAATGTCTAATACTTGAACTTGTAATGGGATCCCTTCTTTTATTATAATATTATTCTTCCTAATATATGATATTGTATTCTATTTATGCGAATGGTTTTGAAGTGAAAACTTATTTAGGCGCGTTGAGCACTTGGGTGAACAAAATCATGGAACTCGCGTCATCGTCACCGACTGCTTATTTTTGGTTTATAAAGAAGTGTTTATGATCAAGTATTAAAGATTTCACTTCTATCGGCAGTCCCCAAAGACTGTCCCAAATTTTGTTTTTTTTTTAAGAAGTTTTGGTTGCTTTTCAGCAGCCATGGTCACGGGGAGACTAAGATGGTAGTTGTCTCAATGTTCCAGTGTAGTTATTTCAAAGTACCCGAACATAATTTAATCATGGGTGTTTCTATTTACGCAGAATGAGCTCTAAGTATCATGAAGTCTAGCTGTGGTTTGCTTGTTCTTGGGTTTGACTATTTGAATTACTGGATCCCAAGCTGGTGGTACATTCCAACCATCATCTCTTTGAAATTAGGATGTTTTTGATTTCAATAGCCTCGCGAAGCATCCTTGGTATGAATCGATACAAACGATAAAATCCGTATATAGTAGTTTAACTTCGTAATATACTTTGCCATAATTGTTTTTGGCATACAGTTTATTTTGACACACTTATCTTAGTGGCAACCCGAAAAATAGTTATAGATTGTCGCCCCCAAGCGGTCAGTTGTGATAAAATACAATACAATTTTCTGATTATGCTTTAAAAAATATGCGGAAGCTGTTATGCGTAAATATAATTAGGATAAACAAAAGGTGTGCGTTACCGCAGCAAAATGTTGATAAATGTTGTGCTTTAGAGAGGTGAGAGTATAGCAAATAATTAGTTCATCGTGAAGAGTAATTTGTTCACTAATAGCAAAATTTGTTCAAGTGGTAGTTTTAAAGTTATTCGACAAAACAGATTTTGCTGCAGTAATGTTTGAAACATTAACATGGTAAATACTTTTTCATAAAATCATTTTAGCTCGGAATTAAATGCATGAATACATAGGTTTTGTCGCGTATTAAATGTTTGTGAACAGCAAAATTTATGTGTGTTGTGGTCCTAAAGTTATTTAAGGTTTTGATGCGGTAACGTTTTGGGATTGCCCAAATCTCAGAAAGGGCTCAACGAAATACCAATAATTAACCATTATTAGTCCAAATTTGTTCAAACAATAGTTTTTGATTTGTTTGATAAACACCAATGTAATTAAATGTTGCCGAAATTCAGAAAGAAACGGATTTGCAAGTAAACCATAACACTTACAAACAAATAAAAAGCTGTATCATGTACCCTTGGTACACCTTTATAACGACAGTAAATTTAGATTACGTAACTCTACGCAATATGAAGATACAAAGAAATTTAATTACATTTTATATGGTCAGATTTAAATGATCGAAAACGCAGTTCCCATATAACAAGGAAACATGGAATACTATGAACTAATTAAAATGTTCCATCAATAAACAATCCTGTTAATTTCAGCTTTAAATTACGACTATTATAAAAGTTATATCAACAAAAAGTATGTGTCAGCAATTCTTCTATAAGCCGACCAAATTATAAAGGCTACGTAAAAGCGACCGCACCATATATAAGGCTAACCATCTTAAATGAGCAGTATAATATGTTTGTTTCGTTAGTACATTGGCGGCATTGTCATGATCAATACATAATGTGACAGATTCTTCTAAAAAGGTAATACCCTTTTGTGTTACAATATTGATATTCAAAGATTGTCATGATCAGTACATAATGTGACAGATTCTTCTAAAAAGGTAATATCCTTTTGTGTTATAATATTATATTCAAAGATTGTCATGATCAGTACATAATGTGACAGATTCTTCTAAAAAGGTAATACCCTTTTGTGTTACAATATTGATATTCAAAGATTGTCATGATCAGTACATAATCTGACAGATTCTTCTAAAAAGGTAATACCGTTTTGTGTTACAATATTGATATTCAAAGATTGTCATGATCAGTACATAATCTGACAGATTCTTCTAAAAAGGTAATACCCTTTTGTGTTATAATATTGATATTCAAAGATTGTCATGATCAGTACATAATCTGACAGATTCTTCTAAAAAGGTAATACCCTTTTGTGTTATAATATTGATATTCAAAGATTGTCATGATCAGTACATAATGTGACAGATTCTTCTAAAAAGGTAATACCCTTTTGTGTTATAATATTATATTCAAAGATTGTCATGATCAGTACATAATGTGACAGATTCTTCTAAAAAGTTAATACCCTTTTGTGTTATAATATTGATATTCAAAGATTGTCATGATCAGTACATAATGTGACAGATTCTTCTAAAAAGTGAATACCCTTTTGTGTTATAATATTGATATTCAAAGATTGTCATGATCAGTACATAATGTGACAGATTCTTCTAAAAAGGTAATACCCTTTTGTGTTATAATATTATATTCAAAGATTGTCATGATCAGTACATAATGTGACAGATTCTTCTATAAAGGTAATACCCTTTTGTGTTATAATATTATATTCAAAGATTGTCATGATCAGTACATAATGTGACAGATTCTTCTATAAAGGTAATACCCTTTTGTGTTATAATATTATATTCAAAGATTGTCATGATCAGTACATAATGTGACAGATTCTTCTAAAAAGTCAAGACCCTTTTGTGTTATAATATTGATATTGAAAGATATATACTTGCAGTCGACTTTCTTTTGCTTCAGCTGATTCGAGCATGTGATATTTGAGCAACACCTTTGTCTGGTGGCAGAAATAAATATGTTGCTCGTGAATACGTCTTCTAAAATTTTCGTAATATTACATTCACAGCTGATAATATTTTGCTGTGACTTTGTTTTATCAAAAATGAAAATCAGATAACATTGTATTAATCAACAATTTAATTAAGTAATTCGTTTAAACAATTCAGACCTTGAATCAATTGATTATATAACAGTTATCCCGTGTCTATGGTATAACTGCAACCTTGCAGGGACACATCACCTAGCTGCAGGTCGATCCACCCCGGCGACTCCTGTCACCATATAGATCCAAAAAACGCACATTTCGAAGCGTCTTGCGTTTAACTTCTACCCGGTAAAAAGTATGTATGACAATACATAATTATAGCTGTTGCATCACACACGCGGTCTCATGATGCTCACGACAAAAGTTTGAAACGTGGTGCTCCTATGTACTATTTTTTTAAATAAAGTAAATGACATTGTTTTGTAGCAGATGTTACCGTGAGGAAAAACCTTGAAACTTGCAAATTCAGTTTTCTGATTGTGCAATAAACTATTTGTAAATGTCATACTTTTTAAATTATTTTAAATATTATTTACTGAGATAATTACCTTCTTAATGTTACTTTGGTTTTGAATATTTATAAACCATTAAATTGTATAATATTCATAACTAACATGATTGTAATTTATAAAATCGACTGCACGAATTACGATATTCTACTTGACTGTACAAAACATCGGATACTAACCTGCTAATTAGCAAAGTTTACCCGTATGTATGGAGCGGTCGCTTTTACGTAGCCTTTATAATTTGGTCGGCTTATAGAAGAATTGCTGATATAACTTTTGTTGATATAACTTTTATAATAGTCGTGATTTAAAGCTGAAATTAACAGGATTGTTTATTGATGGAACATTTTAATTAGTTCATGTTTCTTTGTTTTATGGGAACTCCGTATTCGATCATTTAAATCTGACCATATAAAATGTAATTAAATTTTTTTGTATCTTCATATTGTGTAGAGTTACATAATCTACATTTACAGTCGTTATAAAGGTGTACCAAGGGTACATGATACAGTTTTTTATTTGATTGTAAGTGTTATGGTTTACTTGCAAATCCGTTTCTTTCTGAATTTCCGCACCATTTAATTACATTGGTGTTTATCAAACAATTCGAAAACTAATGTTTGAACAAATTTGAACTAATTAAGGTCAATTATTGGTATTTTTTTAAACTTCTACGTTGAACAGTTTCTGAGATCTGGGCAATCCCAAAACGTTACCGCAGCAAAATCTTAAATAACTTCAGACAACATACAAATTTTGCTGTTCACAAATTGTGCACTTTACAATTAGCCATTGTTGCATTTAATACGCAACAAAAGCTATCTATTCATGCATTTCATTCCGAGCTGAAAGAATTTTATGAAAATAATTTGCCAGGGTAATATTTCCAACATTACTGCAGTAAAATCTGTTTTTCTCGAATAACTTTAAAACTACCACTTGAACAAATTTTGTTATTAGTGAACAAATTACTCATCACGATGAACTAATTATTTGCTATACTCTCACCTCTCTAAAGCACAACATTTATCAACATTTTGCTGCGGTGACGCACATAAACAAACGTATGCCATGTTATATTATACATACATACATAGATTCACGCCTGTTTCCCAGAGGGGTAGGCAGACACTACGGATTTCCATTTGCTACGATCCTGACACTTCTCTAGCTTCATTCATGTTATATTATGTCTTAAAATTGTATGCAAATGGATAGGGAACGACTTTTAATACGTTGCGGTTTATCGGAACGGTTTTCTTGTACGGTTTTACCGACTTGTATTGATCCGTCGCATCCTTACTAATATTATAATACGAAAGTGTTTGTTTGTTACGCTTTCACACATTAATTACTCGACAAATCATGAAATTTTGCATACACGTTGTCTGGTGTACAGAAGAGGACATAGGGTACCTTTCATTTAGAAAAAAGGTACTCCTCCCGAGGGATATAAATTTATTGACAAAATCTACACGAACGGGCGTGAAAGCGCGGGAAAAAACTAGTCTAGAATCTAAAATAAAAAAGCCAAAAAAAAACTTATCAGTATACTGTTTTTTACCGTACCAGCAAACAGATTCGTAAAAATGTTATAAGGATGCGATGTTTTGCCGTATTAGAAAACAGATTTGTAAAAATTATAACAGTGTGTACACGCCATTAGAGGGAACTGTATTAAACGCTGAAAGTTCGGTTTACATGCTTGAAATAAACTTGAAGTTGCCCAAGTATTTACAAGAAGACTTTATTATTAAAATTGTTCATGTTTAACAAGTTTGTTTTTTTCTTCATAAGACAAAAGAGAGGTGTCGCATTTTACCCAAGTTCAAGAAATATACGCTAAATATAAACGAATACGCTCAATGCGTCAGATATTTGTAATTTTGTACTATTTTATACGCTTCATGAATGGCGAGGAATATTTCAAAAAGATTATCGTCCCAGAATAATGCCGAATTCAGTATCTCATTAGCAGTGATCGGATAATCGGGCGCTTATGTACCTAAACTTCTTCCCACCAAAGAATAATATGGACATTCCTTTCTGAATAAATAAGTAATCACGGGTTTCCGGGATTGAACAATTTTGTAAAAACAACTATAAAAAGTTAATGAAATTATAGCAGTGTTTATTTTGATTTAGTATCTTTATTTTATTCAAAACAAATGGAATATCAATAAAAAATTATAATGTGTACAATGTGGTCAATTTGTGGAAATTAATTTATCTATCTAACAGATTAGTGATCGAATCGACAAATTTATTGTATTTTATACGAACAGAAGTCTAAAAACTATTACTTACAAGGTATGTCTGTATTATTCTTTCGTGGGAATAAAAGTGAAATTTAGATATATTAGCTCCCGATTATCCGATCACTGCTCATTAGTTAACGGGTTATTAAGTATTAAGTTATTAAACCTAACCCGATGATTTCGTAGCAGCCGTATTATGTCATATTTTATGTGAAAACGAAATTAAATACCAAGTTGCCAATGAAATTCAGAGCCTCTGCCCCTTAAAGAAACAGGCGTATATATCGAGTTTAAATATGAAATTCGTAGCAGCTAACTACATGAAGCTCCTAATGGTAAGTTGTACTCTTGGTATATGAAAACTTGTAACATAACGCACATCACTAGCCCTTCCAAAAAAAGTACCGACTCCTAGCCTTTGAGCTGGCGTGACCCAGAGGTCCTCATGCTGGCAACACAGTGTTGAGGAACCCTGGCAGTGCGAAAACCTGAAGCGCTGTCGAGCCACGATCGAATCGGCAACAAAATTATGATAAGGATATTTTATATCATTCTAAGTGTTTCTATCATATGCTCATGGTATAATTCGGTGTAGACGGGCCGAAGAATATTGGATCAGATAATCTTTTTGATGTACCTATGTTTATTATAAACTTTACAAAATTTATAAACAAAGTTTTGTAACTGTATTCATTTTATCAAAATAATTCATCAGGTTAGATGAAATGTGTGTGTGGAAAGTGATGAAATATACAAACGGGTTAAATATTTTAAAGCCGGTTAAATATTTACTTTTCAGTTAGCAGGTTCTGCGCAGAGTCGATTTTACGCGATTGTAAAGCCTTGTCTATAACTGTAATATGGTATGCAACATAAACAACACTAAACTGTTGAACTAAAAAAATATTGTGTTACTCTAATTTGCTTCTTATTATAACAGTAGTTAGCGTTTATATTACAGAATGTGTCTTTAATCTTAGCTAAAATATATTTTGCTGTTTGTTATTCCTGTATATTTTATCTCGCACAAATGCTAAATATGTAATTAAATTTTTACAGATTTAACTTTACTGATGTACTAGCTTAACCTCTTAGTAATCCAGTGCCGTAGTGGGACCTTCACAAAGAATATCACCTCGTTATTTAGTACAAAAATTTGTGTTAAGCCTTCAGCATTTCTTTTAGTAAAAATATACTGTAGTTGACATAATAGGCATGTTGACTAAAAATGTTTTAGTCCGCCTTTTAGTCTTTTGTCCCACAAACTAATAACAACGAAGATACAACGCGTTTAAAATTCGTGTTACGTCACATGCCAGTACAAATTTTACAAGAGAGTGACGTCACAAGCCCCCGTTCCCGAACTTTAATGCGTTATATCTTAGAAATGTTTTTGTTAAAACAAAAAATAGATGTCCAATATTTATTGCTTATAACAATTTTTAGTGAACGTGCATATTACAACAAGTTCAATACATAGATGCCTTACATAGCAATATTGTAAATATTTTGTGATTTTGTATGCCTTAAAATAGCCCATTGATGTTTTTAAATATCATCCATGACAATAGATCAAATAGAACATTATTATTATTCAGTAATAAGATACTACTGGTGAAATAATTTACGACTGATAAATTATATAATTTATTATAACGTGTATCGATATTTCAATAAATTATGCAGTATGTTACTTGTTTGTTATTTTGAGATTCCCTTATATTAAAAAAGACAACGCACTAGGAATATCTCCTGTTTCACGGGGGACTTTACAAATATTCAAACAACGGACACGAAGAACATCCAGACTCAGAAAAACCATTTCTGGACCATACAAGTCTATTGTCCCGTGTGGGATTCGAACCCACAACACCCGTTGCAGTGGCGAGGCGACCACTTAAACCACTACAGCATCCGTGCAGACATTATTTATATTCACCACGCTGTGCTGTGTGACAGTGCATTTATGGCGACACTACACAGACGAAGAAGTTTTGACGATAGATAACAGATGGCGTTGTGACAATAGGCGGTTAAAATTAAGCCCGTCATACAATCCTCAATCGCACAAGTGAAGTTTAGTACAGCGACTTTTTACAGTACATAAATATTTCCAAAAACATAATTCTAATTTAAAAAAAATGGTTAGGTTATATCACCAGTAGAATGCGTGGTTAACCCATTCAATGTGGCGGACGCCGATCGGCGTCTTATTTTTTCATACTCGGATTCGGAGGACGCCGATCGGCGTCATGTACAGTTGTTTTATATTTTACCCAAATTTAAAGATATTATATTAATAAAACAACAAATGTGTTTGGAATTTACTAATGAAATGCCTGATATGAGTAGTTTTTTGATATTTTGTTTTTTTTTATTTCATCAAGTGCGGCTGACGCCGATCGGCGTTTACGTTAAATATGAGCCGATTCTGGTTAGTGAAAGCAAAATTTGTTGCCGCATTGAATGGGTAAAAAGGAATTACACGACTTCAAAATCACCTGTATATACAAGATCCTGACATACAGTTGGGCCGCGGCTCGCCAGGCACGATCACCCAGCCTGTATCATCACTACACATTCGAAAAAGCAATTTACTGTTACCTATATTCCAAAACACGAATCCAAATGGATGCCATTTTGATTCGTGCCGCCTTACAACAAAATTTACTTTGTACACTTATAAAATAGATACCAGTTAGAAACATGTGGCCAGTTTTGCATCTGTGAAATAAACCAGAATCCTAACTATAGTACCTACCTAGATATAATATGAAAGCGTAAGAAACAAATAAATGCAAATGTGAGTTTATTTGTTTGTTTCGCTTTAATATCTACTCAAAAAATCATCATTTTTAACATCAATCAATTTTTAACCGTGGGAGAGCCAGGCTTCGGCACGAATGGCCTCGACCGGAGTGATAACACGGCCTCACAGAAAACCGGCGTGAAAAAGCGCGTGCGGTGTGTTTCGTCGAGTGAGTGAGGGTACCAGAGGCCCAACCTCCCCTCCTAGCAGAGGACAGGGGAGGGGAACAAATTTAAAAGGCTGGCAACAAATTTGTGACTCCTCTGGTGTTGAGGGTGTCCATGGGCGGCGGTAATCGCTTACGATCAGGCGATCCATCTGCTCGTTTACCTCCTATACCAGAAAAAAAAATCCTTTCGCATGGACGTTGTCAGGGGTACAGAATAGGACATGGCGTACTTTTCATCCAGAAAACATTGCTACTTAGGTACCTAATCTTCATTTACGCGAGCAAAGCTACGGGCAAAATCTAGTGCACTATATTTTTAAATGCAACGCAATCTAGCAGTACAAAAATATAAAAATAAATAAAACCAAAAATAAATGTAAATTAAAGTTTAATTGATACACCTAAGTAACTAAACAAAGTAATAAGAGACAGTTTAGGTATAAACTAAAATGAATAAACATGGTCAAACACTAGAGAACCATTTATTGTTTAAATATGATATTTAACTTGATAACATTCAATATTGATATAATATTAAGTAAATGTTACGTAAGTCGACATTCAATACAATATTCCAATATGATCTTATTCTATTTCTAGACAAATCCTTGTATGCATTCCTTTTTATAAAACGGGTGTTCTGAACATGTTATTAAATCTATTGTTGTCTTGTTGAAATCAAGATTAATATGTTTGACTTAAAAATAGATGCTTTGAAGTTAAACTACTTAATACGGATTGTATAGGTAAATTCCCCGACACTTCAATTGAACCCGTTGAGTGTCGGCAAAAGTTAAAGGAATGTTCTTGGCGCTTATGAACAAAATACACGAGGGATAAGCAGAGCTGAAACGTAGAGGAAGATATAAATATAAATAGGGATTAAATATAATGATCAGCAAAAATACTAATTGGTCAGCAAATATTGCACAGCATAACGAGCATCTATACGCCTCAAATCACTGCATTCCGTCTCGGAAGTGTTAGGTTATGTTAGGTTCCTTTTTTTAAACCTACCCAAAAATAGGAGCCCCGCAAAGCGGGGCTCCGTCGACTTAGTTTGATCTCTAAAGTTTGCTGGCCATGAGTTGCTGATCAATTAGCTTTTTCTGCTCACAGATTATATTTTTCTGCTCACAAAAATACCAAGACTATGCTAACCATTTAAATAACACCCATATAAATACTTAGATGTTGTAAACATGATAATCCGTATAAAGTTTAATTTTAATATTAAATAGTAAATTATAGCTTGCTTTAACGACGTAGGAAAACATCGTGAAGAAACCTGCATGTCTGAAAGTTCTCCATAATGTAATATAATAATAATATAATATTCTATCACACATACACACAACACCATCTAGCCCAAACTAAGCAGAGCTTGTACTATGGGTACTAGACAATGGATAAACATACATATATACTTTTTTTTTGTAAATACATTCATATTATACATACGGCACGGGCCTCTTCTCACTATGAGAAGGGTTAGGCCATAGTCCACCACGTTGGCCTAGTGCGGGTTGGCAGACCTCACATATCTTCGAGAACATTATGGAGAACTCTCAGACATGCAGGTTTCCTCACGATGTTTTCCTTCACCGTTAAAGCAAGCGATAATTAACTATTTAATACGCATATAACTTCGAAAAGTTAGAGATGCGCGCCTTGGGTTCGAACTCGAGACCTCTGCATGGCAGTCTAATAATTTTAATTATGCCACTTCTTATTATTCCTTCTTGGACACCAGCTTTTCTGCGATATTTGAATGTGTGTAATGATAATTTGGAAGATTGATATGAAGGTAGAACCTTCATATATTTAAAGAAAGTCGAGATGTATCATCAATATTCGGACTAATTTATTTATTTCATTCTTGATCATAGGGGGAAACTGTCGCTTAAAGAAATACATTTATTAATATAAGACACGGTCATGACGCGTGCTGCAGTACCGGTGATAGCTCTTGGCTTAATGTAGTATTGAGATAAAAAATATTAACAAACGCAGATGTTTAAAACATCATGCAAGTGTTTAATTGTGAATGATTCAAAATATGCCTCGCATTCGAATGTTGATTTATGTGTTGTAACTGATTCGAATGACGACCGAATAAAAATATTCGGATTGGATTTTTACCTCACCAGGAAGATTTGATTTAGATCAATAGGATTCATATCGGTATCCGACGTTACAATTATTTAGGTAGAACTAATACATTGTACAATAGGTGCATTCGAATAACGATCGATAATTCGAATACATTAAAATAAAATATTTAATCGATAGTCAGTCAGCTACTTACATGACATTTTGCATTTAAATGAGCGCTAAAGCTGCTTGCGGCAAGAAAGTTTAAGTTACTTCATTCAAAAACGTTTGTAACATTATGCGATTTTTTTAAAAAGATATCATTCCGGTTTTATAGTTTAACAAAATTGCTGAACATATATATATTCAACCAGCCCTGACTTTAACAAACTCTTAGTTTTACTACTCTTTCCATTCAAATTACTAATTATAATACATGTTGCCAATAAAACATTATGCACCGTTTCAATTCATCAGTCCATCAACAATAAATTTTAAATTACAGGTAAGCTAGTGTTGCTAGGTCCTAGCGGGGTCAGGGGTCGTGGCGTAGCATAGTGGGGGCGGTAGGGGCGGCACTTTAAAGGGGCGGCAAAATTTCACAGTAAATAATAATAATATCTTGGTAAATATTTATACACAATATTGATGACTGTTCTTGACGAAAAGTACTTTACAATTACTGAAAATAATAGTCTTATTTAACTGAAATAGCTAAATAAGAGAGCCACAATAAAAATTTCCGCCCCGGGCAGCTGACACCGACGCTACGCCACTGGTGAGGGGTCGCGTTACTGCGGGGCGGGGGCCGGGGCAGGGGCGGGGGCAGGCGCGGGGGTGGGGGCAGGTGCGGGGTTGGGGGCTGATGCGGGGGTGGGGCCTGGTGCGGTCGCAGGAGTGGGTAAAGGGGCAGTGGGCTTGTCCGGGGGCGTGGCCGGCGCAGGCGCAGGCTCGCTCTCCTGCAGGATGATAGTGGCTGTTGGTACAGAGGGCTGCGCGTCTCGCTGTAAATAAAATAATATATGTAAGTGCGTTTACGTTTGTTTTGTTCTATATTCACTAATTAATATTTAATTTAAAATATATTCAGACGTTGTGGTTATCAATATATTAATGGTTTTAGACACGACTTAAGCCCGCGTTCGTTACATTCTGTTTATTAATTAAGTGAACAATAATAGTTCTATTTTTAAATATATAATTTAAAAAAACACATTAAGGAATATAAAAACTATGAAGACCCACCGGCATCAGGAATTGGGTCCAAGTTAGTAGTAGTAGAGCCTCGCTAATTTCAGCATGGATGGGCCGGGCCGGCTTAACCGGGGAAGGACTACCCTCTCACAGAATATCGACGTGACAAAGCAGTATTCCTACTGTTGTGTTTCGTTCGGTGAGTGAGAGTGCCGGAGGCCCAATCACCCCTTTCCTTCTCCTTCCCACTTCCTTTCCTAAAGGGTCGGCATCGCGCAAGTGATGCCTCTGGTGTTGCAGGCGTCTATAGGCTACGATGACCACTTGCCATCAGATGGGCCGTATGTTTGTTTGCCACTCCAGTTGTATAAAAGAAAAAGCTGCCGGTGGTTAAGGGTCCAGAGAGAGGAACCTCTTTACGATTATGTATCTTACTAATAGCATAGTTATAATCTATACAAATAAATAAAATTGAAGTGTCTGTTTGTAATGTCAAAATAACAGCTTTTTTTCTAATGCATATGAAAGTATAGGTATAAGGTACCTATACGAAAACATATATTTTTTAAATTTTTGTCTGTCTGTCTGTTTGTTCCGGCTAATCTCCGAAACGGCTGAACCGATTTTGACGCGACTTTCACTGGCAGATAGCTGATGTTATAAGGAGTAACTTAGGCTAATTTGATTTTAGAAAAAAAAGTAGGGTTCCGCGGAGACAAACACTTTTTAGTTAAAATCTACGCGGACGAAGTCGCAGGTAAAAGCTAGTAAATACCTATAAATGTCCAGTCATACCTGTACAGTGGTGGTAGTGGAAGAGCTAGGTGCCTGTTGGGTGCCACCATCAGGTTTATTTTTCTTCCGCCTCTCGACGTGACCGAAGCAATGCTCGCACTCATCCTCACTATCCTCAGAGTCTGACTCGCCGAATTTGTACGGCTTCTCGTATATGCAACAACCTGGGGAAGCATAACGTAACATAGACTCATAACTGTATCAACGGACGGGTAAACAGAGCCATGCTAATAACTAATAATCTATATATTAATACGTGAAGCAAAAACTTTGTACCCATTTTTGCGAAAATTACGCAGGCGGAGGAGTATGAAATTTGGCACAATTTAAGTTTCATACGCCTGCCTCCGCCCGCGCAATTTTTGTAAAAAGGGGTACAAAGTTTTTGCTTCACGTATTAATATATAGATATGGAGAAGGAGGGGCGAATCCTAATATTTATATAAAATATGCATTAGAAATACATTAAATTAATGGAAAAACAAATGTGTCAAATGTATGGTTGTGTGCGTGTAGGCACACAACCATGCATTTGACACACGCAGTCGAATCGTGTTCGGCATTGTTCGGCTGATGTAGTATTATTTTTCGTAACTATGATTACATATATCATAATATACTTTTACCTTTGGGTGTAAAGTAAAGTACTTTTTATTTTTAGTTAAAAAAAACGTCTTGTTCTAAGAATATTTCCTGTCTCGCGAGACCTTACAAATGTTTAAACAATGGTCACAAAAAACACCCACATTCAGTACAACTACATATTTGTGGATCACACAATATCTTGTCCAGTGTGGCATCGAGCCACACCTCGCGGCGCAGTGGCGGTGTCGAGGCAACCACTTACACATCTACGCCATCTGTGTAGTCGAGATTGAGAGCAGCTATGAGTATAAATGTGTGGAAACCCCAGTGTAATGTTACGCAGAGGTCTCAAATACGATTCCTCGGCAGGTACACACGGCTACACATCAAGTTAGACACCCTATATACGCATGACTACGGTGTGCTTTTTTGCACGTATGAATTCAAATTACAAAGGGCCATCGATCAAATATACCATAGATGCACGATCGTCGCTCGAAAAACGGCCCCAACAAAACTGTGCATAAATCAGTCGTATGCGCTATATTATGCACCTGTCCCACTCACTCTTGCGTGCGCTGCCCGTAAGCGAGAGCGAATCGACACCACTACTACGGTGGAGACCGTACCATATACTTAGTACGCTTGCGTATCGCGACTAACACACTTAAAACGCTTTACATTGACGCGTTTCAACTAAACTATTACAAAATGTTTCTCAGTGGGCGTTCAATGGTTATTCCGGTTTATTTCCTGAATTGCATAATAAATGCAGACACTTATAAGTAATACTGGTCAGTGCCACATATTGACGCGGTTTTTGTATGAGAATGTGCATCTATGGTATATTTGATCAAAGACAAAGGGCCTTGCTAGGCACACAAAATTTTCTTGCTGAATTTCTCCTGTTCTGTTAAAGATTCCTGGGAGTTAATACATGAATCGAGAGGTACATTGGCACAAGTTACGAGCAGTACTATGTTCATGTATTCCGAGCTTAATACAAGCGAGGACCTGCTGGATGGATGAGGCGATTTATTGTAATTTCTACCATAATAAATGAGGTACTATCGGCTCCAGCGACGGATGACCATTTCAGAAAAAAATTTGCTTGCACATGTTGACCAGTTGAGTTTGTATCGCCTTAGAATCAGTAAACAAATGTAAAGTGTAAAAAAACTCAAACAATGAAAGGGGCGTGTCACGGGTACGGGTACCAAGTGTTGGCCTGCTATGCGATTTTAACCTTAGGAGTGGTCCTCCGTCGCTGGAGTCGATAGTACATTGGATCTTGTTAATAAATTCGTGAGGTACAATGAACAAACAAAGCATTGCCACTGGCCAGCGTGGTAGAATATGGCCTTACTCTCACACTGAGAAAAGGCCTGTGCCCAGCAGTGGGTCAGTTCATATATAGGGCTGATATTAGTATTATATATTATATTCAGAGATTTAGCGTGGTGGACACCCTTACCCTACTAAGAGGAGATCCGTGCCCAGTAATGGGACAATTTATAAAAAAAGACTAATATTATGTAAGATTGTAGACGAGAGATACTTACATTTCGATTTCTTCTTGTTCATGTGCTCATTGTCGATGGTGTCTGCGGTCCAGTCGACCTTCCTTCGGTCTCTAACACACCCCTTGCGGAGGGTGATCACTGCTACGCGCTCCACCGGCTCCTATGAGAATTATATAATTACTCAACGGGTAAGCTTATGACAGTCCACTTTCAACTATGGTCGAATAGTCTCGAGATGGTCAGGTAAACATTTATATGTTTACCTGACCATCTCGAGACTATTCGACCTCTTCTTCGATTTGTGGTACTTATGTACTACACAACACATCTTTGTCTCAAAAAGTGAATATGTGTAAGAATTGAAATGTTTGTTAATTTACATAAACTATGTGTAACCATAAACTTATTCTTCTTCTCCCTAGCATTTATTATTCCCAAATCACTTGGAGTCGGCTTTCTAGTCTAACCGGATTTGACTAGATATCAGTTTTACACGGAGCGACTGCCATCTGACCTCCGCAACCCGATAACCTCTAACGATACCCTAAGGCTAGACCAGTGTCAGGATATTAGAGGGCACTGAGTTCCCATAACGACTGCCATAGATGTTCATGGCAGCCGGGACCGACGGCTTAACGTACTCTCCGAGGCACGGAGCAGGCGATAATTGTCAATCAATACGCACATAATTTCGAAAAGTCATATAACTTCCGAAAGTCAGAGGTGCGCGACGTGGGTTCGAACCCGAGACCCTCTGCATTGCAGTCTGTTGACTGAGCTATCGCTATCTGACTTTTTTAAATACTTAAGTTTATAAAAGTAAATACTAAGTATAAGTGGCGAGAGTCTTTGCAAACATTCCAACAATGGACAAAGACAACCAGACGTGGAACAACTATATGTGAATAAAAAAAATTATCGCGTGCAGGAATCGAACCCACAACACTCGCCGCAGTGGCAATGGACAGACAAAATTTATCAGAAAAGAATTTAGAGAACAATAAGAATCTTTATGACACGAGTTATTTTATCTATGTTGTCGCTTACATCAATAAAATTAATATTTTATTTTCTAGTACACTATACAAGGTTATTCTTAGTAAAGTGAAAACCTCTCAGAGGAGTGATTATACTCGTTATTATGAACAACTTTTGTTCTGGGACATTGTCGAAATCGCGAAAAAAAAATCTGCTGTTCCATACAAAATAGGACTTTGACCTCGGCAAAATGTATGGAACAGCTGACTTTTTTTCCACGATTTCGGCAATGTCTCAGAAAAAAGTTGTTCATAATAACAAGTATAATCACCCCCTGAGAGGTTTTCACTTTACTAAGTATAACCTTGTATATATATTTTTTTATTTACGCGTTTAAGGAGTGTTTATACATTTTTATGACAATAAAGATTTGACTGACTTTTATTGGATATAGGTATGTTTACATTTTGTTATTAGTGGCAGTGCTGAAATAGTAACAGTAAACAAACCTTGGCCTTTCCACGAGGCGATTACGTAGAGTATGACGTCTCGCGGCTGCCTTGTACACGAGTAGATTATAGACTATCGCAGAATTAGATTAAACATACACGGGTATCTTCTTTTATTTTTAAGATGGACCTACATGTAACGCAACCGATGTTGATAATAATCAACATACAACAAATATTTGTATAAGTTATTATATTATACTAGATGTTCCCGCGTTACTGCGCCGCCCCTGTGGGTCGTAGCGTGATGTTATATAGCCTATAGCTTTCCTCGATAAATAGGCTACCCACCAAAAATATATTTTCAAATCGAACCAGTAGTTCTTGAGATTAGCGCGTTCAAACAAACAAACAAACTCTTCAGCTTTATAATATTAGTATAGAGATTATGATGTAATATTGTTCACATCTAGTAATAGGTATTGTTATAATAATGTTCAAATGTACAAATATCAAGTAATCTAAATACTAGAGTTGTCTGCTCAATGTATCCATCAAAGAAAATCAAATATATCCCGTCAACTGTCGAGCGCACATACATTTGTCCGTTTGTGTATTGTTTGCACAATGAATTTTTAATTATTTTTTACATATTTCCCCTAGACGTTCAAGAAGATATTCAACTGCATTTAGTCAAATTTTATCTCGGAAGGTAAAATATTTCTTAGGAAATTTATACAAACATCTCGCAATCTTAATTAATAATAAGATAAATGTGAATGTAAGTTTTCTTTTAAAATATTTTTTTATACGACTAAGGTGGCAAACAAGCATACGGCCCACCTCATGGTAAGTGGTCACCGTAGCCTATGGACGCCTGCAACACCAGAGGCATCACTTGCGCGTTGCCAACCCTTTAGGCAAGGAAGTGGGAAGGGGGAAAGAGGGTGATTGGGACTCCGGTACTCTCACTCACCGAAAAAAACACAACAGTAGGTAATACTGCTATTTCACGTCGATATTATGACTGAATGTGAGTTTGTTTGTTAGCTACGCTTTCACGCCCTAAGTACTCGAGCGATCGTCATGAAATTTTGCAGCCATGTTGTCAGGGGTACAGAAAAGGATCTTAGCGAAGCTGAAAACAAAAGCTAGTAAAGTAAAGACATTTTTATAACCTAAAAACTTTAAACTTAGTGACGATCACAGAGCATCTAACTAAATTAGGCTCGCCTATAGATACGCCGCGAACTACTTTCATGTTAGTGCATAACTACATTCAAATCAAAACATGATACCTAACGTGCTGAAGGACCCATTGCACGTACGCCGTACGTTACGTATAGTACTGTAAAAACATTCGAATTATTCGAATGAAATTGTAAACAACCTTATGCCATGTTCAGCAATGACTAAATATGAACATTGGCGTCACAATTCGGTGAGAATAATAGTGTTGAGTTTAATTTTTTTAGTAAAAAATATTAATTGCAATCTATACTAATATTATAAAGCTGAAGAATTTGTTTGTTTGTTTGAACACGCTAATCTCAGAAACTACTGGTTCGATTAGAACATTATTTTAGTGTTGGATAGCCTATTTATCGAGGTAGGCTATAGGCTATATAACATCACGCTACGACCCACGGGGGCGGCGCAGTAACGATAAACGCGGGTGAAACCGCGGGAACGTCTAGTTACTTAATAAAATGTCATGTGTAAAAGTAATGCTATAAATATGATTATATAGCACTAACGTTTATAAAAATATATTGGAATCTTATGCATGAGATTCCAATATATTGGCAACAGAGTGATAAATACAGTGTTGCAAGCACGCCATAGCTACCATCCTCATTATAAAATTATTTAAATGAAATACTGGTGTATAATACAACTTTAATTCAATTTGTTAAACTTTTATATAAATTATTATTATTTAAACAAAATCCAATAAAAATGAAATAGCAATATGTGTAAAGCATTACACAGGTAACATTTTATAATACATTAAGTAGAATATAAATATAGATAACAATAAATCTTTTAGATAAATTCGCGTATGACATAATACTGTATATAGAATACATCTCTGTAAAAAGAACAAATCTAGATAAGATAATAAAGATTATATAAAATTATGGAACACCTCTGGTATCAGTCACAGTAAAATATTTCTTTATTATATTCATATGACTGACAGCGACAGACTTATGCCCAGCAGTCGGCCACACCGAAAGGCCAATAAAATACAATCAAATTTTAAAAAGGCATTTTGTATATGACTGTCCCCCCAAAAAACCCTTAAATGCAGAAGAGAAAATCCCCTGGTTTTCAAAATCAAAAACTACATAATTCGTAAAGATACAATCCAGATTTTAAACAACTATCTGCATTCTGCAGATAACAATCACTGCTCTATGTAGACATGATAAAATGCAGCATTTGGCAAAGGGATGTGGCGGGTTGCTACCTGCGCCACAAATGGGGCAAAATTTAATAAATTACCGAATAACATTACCCTCAAAAAGAGCTTCAATCTTTTTATCATGGTAACCCAGAAAATTCGACAATATATCTTTGGTGTGTTGACCTAATGCTGGCGGGGCAGTTCTAGCATCATTGCCCCCTAAACCGTATACAGTAGGGGGTCCAACCACCTTCACGGTCCCCGCGTCAGGGTGCTCCAACTCCTTAACCAACCCTATAGCATTCACATGCTCGTCTTCAAAAACATCCTTCATTTTATTAATGGGTCCATTAGGAAATGATGCTCCCTTGAACAATTCTTTCCATTCCTTAGTACTCTTAGAAATAATAATATCACTTATAATCTTAATAATTTCTTCTCTATTCTCGACTCTTTTGGAATTATCTTTAAACTTCTCATTAGATATCAAATCTTCTCTGCCGACAAGCATGCAGAAGTCAATAAATTGGGCATTGGAACCAGTACCGATGACCATGTAGCCATCTTCAGTTTTAAATGCCTGGTAAGGTACAAGATTCGCATGAGCGGTACCCCATCTCTGTCCTTCAATACCACAGTTCAGATATATGGTAGCTATATTTATCATGCTTGAAATTTGAGTGGATAGTAAGTTGCAGTCAATCTTTTGTCCCTTTCCAGTCTTCTGTCTGAAGTATAGTGCTGTCATGATCGCACCAAAAGCGTGGAGTCCTGTTGTGACGTCAGTGATTGCTACTCCTGCTTTGACGGGGTCTCCGTTGCGTTCGCCCGTTGTGTTTAAAAGTCCACCCATAGCCGCGGCGATTACGTCATAACTGAAAAAATTTACATGAAATCAAGTGATATGACGAATTTTTGGCATTACCTATATTTAACATAGGTATACTATACTGTCGAATTTATTATTTTTTTGCCGAATAATTTGTCATTATTCTGTTTAATTGTCGAACAACCAAATATTGGATACAATTCCCAAATAAGTAGTTAACCAATACCAATAATCATCGATTGGATTCGGTTTAATTGCAAAGCCAAAGTAATAATCGAACCGATGATAACGGAAAAACCAGTGCCGATTATTGCCGAATAAGTAGCGGATTTTCGGTAATATTTAAGCAATGTTTAGTTCTAACAAGTCTACAACACTTAACATAAAAAAACATCACTTGTTGTTGACAACACTAAACACAAAAGTAGGTACGCTGTGTCCTTGAACATGCAAAGTACGTATCGCGTTGCGCGAACTGAATTTGAGTATTGTTTGAATACCATTATGCGCATTACTCATCGAAAGACATTTTATATCACCACACCCAAATATTTTCCATGTAAGCAGTGGTTACATTCATATTTCACAAGCTTTGTTTTCAAACACTACATGATTGAGAGCAACCCTACAGAACTTATTTCCAAGCTGCATACTTCAGTTAATTCTCTAATATAAAAACGCGTCTATGGTCATCTATGAACAAGCAATCTATCCAAAGACCTCGCAACTAATCCCAGAGGTAAGCTGAATCTTAAGCACTAGGCCTTTACCTTTTACTTATAATTGTCTACTACAGTCCTCTCACCTAAGCAAGATAGATTTTGTAGAAGACCAATATACCAATTGCAATTATCTGCATCATGAACAAGACACATTAATAAATCTTACCCAGGCTTTTTAGCATAAGGTCCTGTAGCCCCAAAACCTGTGATGGCACAGTATATCAACCTTGGATTGATATCTTTTAGCTTCTCATATCCCACATCCAACTGATCAAGCTTGCCAGGCACAAAGTTCTCCACCATCACATCACATTTCCGTGCCAGGTCATATATTATTTTCTTGCCTGAAAATAGCAGAAAAATTTACAGTGGTGTTATTAACTTGAATAGATACTGATGACAAGCTGATTTTATCAAGGTCAATATACTTAATAATTAACCTTACATAATGTAAATGATAAAAACAAACTTCAAACATAAGTAAATATGTCACCAATATTTATCGAGGGAGATTGGATGTGTGTGAGTTTGAGCATTTAAAAAGAGTGGTTGTGAGTTTCTTGTAGTTTTCTTACTATATGCTAAACCCTTTTGTGAATTTGGTGACTAAACTAGATGTAACTTTAGTAAGTTTGTCAGTTAACCACAAAACTTTAATATAAAAATTTGTGTTACTTGTAAGCTATATAAATAAATGATTTTTGGTTTATGAAGATGTGTTCAATAAACTGAGTTGACAGTATGTTAGTTATTATTTAAATATGTAATTTTAATCTATACTAATATTATATAGCTGAAGAGTTTGTTTGTTTCTTTGAACGCGCTAATCTTAAGAACTACTGGTTCGATTTGAAAAATTATTTTAGTGTTGGATAGACTATTTATCGAGGAAGTCTATAGGCTATATAACATCACTCTACAACCCACGGGGCGGCACAGTAACAACAAACGGGGGTGAAACCACAGAAAAATCTAGTGTTTCTATAGGCATTATAAAGCCAAGGGATGTTATTATATATTTTGTGTGTCATCTTCACTATATTACATGCAGTATATAATAAATTTTGTATAAACTGTTTATAAAACATAAACTACATGTTTATGTTTCTATCTAATATATAGATGGAATGTTTGCTAAATATAGCATGTAGTAAACAGTTGTGGTCTGAGATTATTAGTGACTACCATCTAATGGAGTGTGTAAAGAATAGAATATTACTATATACATGTAAAGAAGATATCACTTACCTTCTTGCGTCTTGAAATCAATGCATATGCTCTTCTTGTTCCTGTTCACTGAGAGAAAATAGTATGCGTCGCTGTTAGCCTTAATAAACGGCGGGCCCCATTTTCGCGCTTCGTCGCCGTCCAAACTTTCCACTTTTATTACATTCGCGCCCAAATCGCCTAAAGTCATAGTACAAAAAGGTCCAGCTACCACCCTACTCAAATCCAAAACGTTCACATCACTCAACAAGCCAGCGTTGGTCGAATATTCGTTTTTTAAAATCCTGAATTGCGTTCTAAAGACGCAATGACCGAATTTTCTCAAACTATCCATGGCACCGTTAGAAAACCTAAAACTTGTTATGTACAATTTCGAGTTCGTTCCAGAAAGTTATCTGTAGCGTGATATTAAATGATCAAATAGAAGAGATAGCGAGTATCGTAAACAATGTTTAGGATTACCTCCTGTATCTGCGGAGAGACGGTCGTGACAGCGGTGCTGGTGGTAGCCATTTTCTCAGGTCTTAACACTCGCTCTTGTTCTCCCATCAAACACGACTTGATTCAGAATACAGATTCACATTATACGTATAAACAGAAAGCAATTAACGCTTGTTAGAGCGCAATATTTTTACACCTTTTCCGTATTTCTGTGATAACCTATCATATAATTTGTCAAATTTGACAAATGACATTTAATCTAGTGTTGCAACTTTCGAGCTTTATGTAGATTTTGGGTAAAATACTCCGTACACAGAGAAGATCTAAAAATAACGAAGAAAAGATGCATAACGTATAACTTTTTTGTTGAACGTCTAAAGATCCTAACGTAGGATTTACAAATAGATCGCTAAACGCGGGTATGTTATAACCCTTTGCTTACCTCTTCAGGGATATAAAGATGTTTAACTCGAGCATTAAGATAGCATTGCACTACAAGCGTTAACCCACTCCATACAAAAGCATTCTAGTCTAGCTTAGCTGGTGGTATTAATAAGAATACTAGTTATTAATTGTAAGGCAAATTGGTCAGTAATCTTTAAAAAAGGAAATAAGTTTAAGGTTCAATTAGTGGGTTTATTCATAATATTTTAAAGCTCATGCTAAGGTCCCTGACAGAAAAAATCCAAGCAATGTCTTGACTTAGATTCTATAGTCATCAGGCCTATGCCTAGGTAGTGAACTGCCCAAGGTCCTAGACCAGGGATATATCTCATTCGTTGTCGAAGCGTTAAGTCGTTTTATGCTCTGCTTAAACATATTTTATAATCGTTTAAAACTACATACCCATGACAGTGAGGTGATACTACAACAAAAACCAAAAACATTTTAATAGGCCTGAGCACTTCCGGACCCACGGTTCGAAAGTTCGGGGTTTGAGGTTGACGGAATGGGATAATAATTAGAGATCGGAGCCTAATGCTGGTTTAAAGATTAAGGTGTGAAGGTGAATCCACTGTTCCAGTTGAGACGTGCGGCGGCGGAGAAAGTGTAGCCACAATATAAAACAAATTCGCAGAGCACAGCTCAATATAAAGCCGATAGAATGTACTGAAAACACAAACATTCGTTTCTACAATTATTCACAGTAGCATTTCGCTAGCTGTTACTCAGCTTAAAATTTGGGCCGTACTCCTTATATTCTTCTACGAAACTAACAAGGCATCGTTGGATTCGTAAAAGAGTAGGTAGGTATAAGGAGTACTAAAGAATTGATTGGACAGTGAAGGTGTGAATTTCATTTGGACTAACGGGTTATTATAATTATAGGCATTTTTGTCAAGAATACTTCAATTGTAGTCTGGCCATACGAGGCTGGCGCCTGGTACTGCCTTTAAAAGTATGTAAGTAATCGTAATTTTTGCTATTCCAGCTGGCGACACAACTTAATTTCATTTCTCTCATTTCTCTGACCGCAACTACCTACATTTTTAAATGGTCGGCAATGCGTGTTATAATATAAGGGTATAGGGTCCTTGGTTATAAGGGTCCTTGCTACGATAAAACTTACCACCAGACCATAAGCTTGTTAGCCACACGAGTTAGATATTGAAAAAATAAATGTAAGCTATGAAGCGTGTATCTTTACGATCTAGTGTCAGCAGTCTTATAGCTGTAAGTCTCAGAGCAGAAGAGAATGTTGTAAAACTCTAATTATAACAACAACATCTATTTGTTGCAGTTTGTGTATAAGCGACAAGGTTTTAAAGATGCAGTATAGGGATCAAATATGATATTTAGAAAGAAATTAAGAAAATATTATTTACGTGTACAGTATCAAAACAGATCGCGCTTGATATAATATCTAGTTCTTTGTTTATGTATATGCTTATAATATAAGGAAAAAGTTCAGAAATATGAATAATTCTACCTTCTATCCTAATAGTTCTTAGTCGAGTTGAAACTTGCGTTTGGCAGAAGGACAAGTAAATATTGTCCAATTCTATTAATAATTAGATTGCCTACATGCTGCTCTAATATTTAACTTAGGCGCTTTATTTTCTTTCGTTTTTTACTGTGTCTGTACTGTGTGATCTATAACAAGTCTATTGTTGTCTGTCTGAACCTATTCCTACATTTTTGAGAGTTCTGCATAATGTTCTCGAAGATGTGTGATATACAACTAGTAAACTTTTACTTTACGGCGAAAGTAAATTTGAGATTTCGTTAAATGCAGCAATAGTATTCGACTTGCGTTCGATAAGTCATGGTTTTGATATCCACTTGCCATTACCGACGTAAACTATCATTAAGCTTCACTTGAAGGGTAAAACTAGAAATTTGCATTTATTGATAATGGCGAATTTATTGGTATATAAAAAAATATAATAATATGTGGTAGTAACATCGTTACTGAGTTTCGACCGGTAAGTATAAGATCGGAATACTCTCATTAGATATATCTAATCTCCCAACTATCCTTTAACCCTTTCTTCTTCGGTGTTTGTCCCATTTGCTTTTAACACAGCTGTTCTCTCTTCTCCTAATTATTTTACTCTTAGAGCCCACTCCTGCGAAAGGTGTATAACAAGGTGCACCAGCGTGAAATATCTTGGAGTCACCATTGACAGCACAATAACATGGAAGCCTCACTTAGAAATACTTACATCGCGAGTTCGTAAACTGATAGCCATCTTTAAAAGACTTAGACACGTCTCAGATTACGATCTTTTAAAATCTGTTTATTATGGCCTGTGTCAGTCTCTGCTCACCTATTGCATAACTGTGTGGGTGGAGCCCACAGGACTCATCTTATTACAGTGGAGCGAGCACAGAGAGCCTTACTAAAAGTTATGACCTTTAAGCCCTTTAGACATCCCACCGCTGTTCTTTATTCTGAGTGTCAGGTTCTGACAGTTAGACAGCTTTTCTTGTTACAGACACTCTTACGTCGACATTCTTCTCTTGTATATGTTCCATATGCTAAAAAAAGAAGATACTATCAAGTATGTCCCATCCTAAAAGCTAGAACAACACTTGCTCAACACCATTTTAATAGTTGAGTATCTGTACAATAAAGTGAACAAACAATGGAACATATATCCACTTTGTCTAAACGAATGTACGCGAAGGATCTATAAATGGTTGCAGACACTTAATTACGCCGACACAGAAAAGCTCCTAACATTGTCTATCATCTAAACTAAAATCATATCACATACACACACGCACACACCAGCACACATATACATAAACACACACACAAACACACACTTACACACATACATACACCCTCACACACATACATACACCCTCACATACACCCTCACACACATACATACACCCTCACATACACACAACGCATACACACACACGTGCAGAATATTACTACTACTTATAATCCTTATGTTTTTATTTCTTTTTTTATGATTTCTCTTATTAATTTCGTATATTTTTACAAGCATTTATTTATATTATCCAATAACACGTTTATTTTCTCGTTTTAGTATCAATGTCACAACTAGTTCTTACTGAGAGAGCACTGATACCCATAACACAAGTTTATTCTTATCATAGAGTTCAACCTAACACTTATGTAAAATAATTTTAGTTGTATCTGATTATTTTTACCTTAGTTTTTAGTGTTATTGTATAACCCCCTTTTTTGTCAAATAAACTCATTTTTATTTTATTTATTTTTATTTAATCCCTAGGATTGACAAAGCACCAGTGCCGGTTAACTATTATCATAAGCTATGCTTCTTGTAGCCATAAATCAATAAAGAGGCAGGTACCAGTGGCCTATAAACGGCTCAAATGAATTAAAAAAGCCTGTGAAGCAATACAACTGTTTATTTATTACCACTAATCTATAAGTAGCAGTAGAGCCTCGCTGATTTCAGCATGAATGGGCCAGCTCGACCGGGGAAGGACTACCCTCTCACAGAACATCGACGTGAAATAGCAGTATTCCTACTACTGTGTTTCGTTCGGTGAGTGAGAGTGCCGGAGGCCCAATCAATCCCTTTCTCCCATTCCGCTTCTTCTCCTTCCCACTTCCTTTCCTAAAGGATCGGCAACGCGCAAGTGATGCCTCTGGTGTTGCAGGCGTCCATAGGCTACGGTGACCACTTACCATGAGGTGGGCCGTATGTTTGCTTGCCACCTTAGTTGTATAAAAAGAATATATATATATTCCTCTCTACTAAGGTGAGATCTAAAACGTAGGTCGTAAAATGTTGGTAATTGTGTATAGTATTATATTAAGTATCTGTGGAATGGTAGGCAAACCTCTGCCCCTATAAAAGAGATCGGCACTAATAAATTACATTTGGAACCTTTTTTATTCGCTTTAAAATAAGGATATTAGTTTTAAGGTGGCCTATGTTTATTATGTAGGTATTAGAAATGGTAGTAGTTAGAAAATATCTCTAAGATAGACCAGTAGCAATTAATCTTCTGGTAAATTCACGGGCAGTTATACTAAAAAAGGCGCTAGAAGACATTTAACTGGTGTGATATATTTCTTACTGGATGTACCGCCGGTTTCACCCGCGTTTATGATTACTGCGCCGCCCCCGTGGGTCGTAGCATGATGTTATGTAGCCTATAACTTTCCTCGGTAAATAGGCTATCCAACACAAAAATAATTTTTCAAATAGAACCAGTAGTTCCTGAGATTAGCGCGTTCAAACTAACAAACAAACAAACTTTTCAGCTTTATAATATAAAATACTGTAAACTTGGCGATTGAAAAGAGTGGTCGCGAATTTCTTGCCAGTTCTTCTCATTGGTTGTACGCCCTTGCTTTGCTGAGCATGGCAACAGGTAAATGTAAATGTAAATTCACATTAATAAGTGTAAATTCATAAGTGTTACTTTGTGACTTACATGAATAAACATAGATTTTGAAACAAATTCTCTGCCTACCTCTTTGGAAAACACTGTAATGGATACTGTATAAATTCTAAAGTCCTAAACTCCATTTTATATCCTAGGAAACTAATATGAAGCTTGTTAAATCTATTTACACTATGAGCCGGAATTATTTTCTAGTGCACTCATAAAAGTCGCGGCTGCGCTCGTAAACATGTTCCGACGCGATGATAGCACACGATTATAACTTTCAATCGTTTACGAGTCACAACACATAACGCATCTTTCATGTACATATAAATAAAAATTATAAAATTATATACAGAGAATTTTATTTTTATTAATTTAGAAATTCTGGGTTTTCTTCGGTTGGCAACACTATTATTACACACTAGTTGTCTCGCGACTTAGTCTGTGTAAAAAGTATGATTATGTGCGTATCTAACTTTAAAATACTTAGAAGTTAGTGATGGATCTAAACATACTTACATTTGCTATAATATTGATATCGACGGCAACCCACTATCGTATAAATTGAAGACATCTTTATTGTAACTTTATCTACATATAAAATAAGGGGGATTGGTTACAATTGCCTTTGCTTAGAAAATGAAGTCTAGCTCCTTATGTGACATTTGATTAAGCTCCTAATGTCTTCATTCTTGTCAGATTAGTCTAAAATGAGAACATGCTGACATTGCTTTTGTCTCTTTCTTTATTATTTTTGTAAGTAAACCAATCATCCACTTTCCCCCATCACGCTCCTTCTCTTTCCCACTTCCTTTCCTAAAGGGTCGGCAAAGCGTACCTAAGTGATGCCTCTGGTGCTGCAGGCGTCCTTAGGCTACGGTGACCACTTACTATCAGGTGGGCCGTATGCTTGTTTGTCACCATAGACGTATAAAAAAAAATGCATAGTGTGTTTAATTATAATTTTATTTTGTCAACATTTAAATAACTTATGTGGTGTTTATCTGTAAGTAACTGTATACTACATACTGTATGCAACAGTTGGTAAAACAAATAAATGAAATAAAAAATAAATGTAGTTTAAGTGATGATCTCGCCACTGTGATTGCGCCGAGTAATGACGGTTCGATCACCACACCAGACAAAAAATGTGCAGTTAATTTATTTCCAACTTTGCGTAAAGGATTTTTATTGGAAATCAAGTCAGTGTCAATCTTTTATAAAAAACTATATGTGCCCGCGGTTTCACTCGCGTTTATCGTTACTGCGTCGCCCTCGTGGGTCGTAGCGTGGTGTTATCCAACACTAAAATAATTTTTCAATTCGAAACAGTAGTTCCTGACATTAGCGCGTTCAAACAAACAAACTCTTCAGCTTTATAATATTAGTATAGATGTATGTGACGTGTCCACGACTAAACGACTAAGCCGCTGCGCCAATTTTGATGAAAATTGTTATGAAGATAACTTCAAAGTCAACGAGAACGTAGTCGATGCATTTGCGGAATAATGTGTACAAAGTTGTGGGCAAAACTTAGTAGAATATACCCAATAGCCATACAAAACTTAGTAGAATATACCCAATAGCCATACAAAACTCAGTAGAATATACCCAATAGCCATACAAAACTTAGAATATACCCAATAGCCATACAAAAAACTGACTAAATCTGGGCCTGTTCTACTTATTACTCCAGGTAATTTTAAATAATATTTACGAGTCGTCCGTCGGTCATTGCATTCAATGTTTTTTCTTGTTTTTAAGCAACGCATGTTATGAAAATAAAGTGTTTTTGAACCCGCCAGAATTCTTTGGAATAATTCCAGACGACGTGCGACGACGAAAAATTATCACAGTTTCGAAAATAAAATAAAAATAATTGTGTACAAAGTGCGCCGATGTTTGTGGGCAGGATTATTTAATTTATGGCGTTAAGAATGCCATCAATAATTATTTGAATCAGCTTATAATCTGCTGTGTGTTTGGGCCGAGTCTTAGTAAGGTCTTGTGCTAATTGTTGCGCAATTTCAAGAACATGCTGGAAATTTTAAGATTAACTTATTACATTGACGAAACAAAATGTTTTATTAAAGAAAAATATTATTTATCTATACGGTTTGTTTCAATGTTATAGGTAGGTAAGTCTTAAAAAATAGAACGATTGTATTTATTAACTGACATTTTATCTTTTTATTTTAATTTATTTTTGACATGCACATTTTATAATTTTAATGATATTATTGAATAACTGATCTCTATTTTTTAATTTTACTTGTATGCATTATATTATGAATATTATTAATAACTCCGTTTTCTTTTTTAAAATGACATGTCTGAAATTTTAATAATAAATTGTTTTTAGTAATATAATTTGAATATAGTACATTAGCGGCTCATCATGTTTTACTCTTAGGGTATATACCTAAGGGTAAAACATGATGAGCCGCTAATGATAACATCATGCATTTTATGTAAATGTACTCATGTTTCATACAAATAAACTGATCTTTATCTTTATTCTTTTTAGTAGGTAGGTATGTAGGTACCTACGCAATACTATGAGTCAGCATTGCGTGTCGTAGTTTTAAATTCTAGATCTATTTACTAAACCCTCCTAAATTATTTTAAAGTCTGTTTATACGTTGATAGAATTCACACAGAAAAGCCTAAAAAAATGCTGTTTGCATTGTATTGAGATTCTGATATCTTTCTCAAAAGCTACAATAAGTATTAAAAATGTAAATGCATTATATGTCAATAATGTTTTAAGTGTATGACTCATTTAGCTTACTACATAGTTAAAAATAAAGGCTGGTATTATAATATTTATAGCTGGCAATACGATTGATTCAAAACACAAGTTCTAGAACATCCTTTCAAAAAAATACTTTTATTGCCCCTATGGTTTGATGTCTTTTGATGTGATTGAAATAGCTATCTATAATTTATCTGTAATTATTTTTATGTCTCTTGAATTTTTAGCTAATGAGCGTGTTTTTTTAAATAAGCCTCGTTAAAAATAGATGACGCAGACGCAAACACACGCTCCTGCCAAAACAAGTGCATTTCCTGCGTAATGGGGTGTTTTTATACCAATTTACGTAACAGTAGTCTCGATGGCGCAGTGGTAATGAATGTGAATGTCTGATGATTTCAGTGTGAATCTGACGGTCGATTTTCGAGTCGAGTACAGTATCTATTATTGGATCTTTTTGCCAAATAATTCCCAGTAGCAGCTTACAACCTAGAGACTCGGTAAATGGCAATTGGTTCGTCCGCCATTACGATCAACGATAGATAACATTGATATGACATGAAAAACTAAAATCTTTTCCAATAAAACACCACTGGCATAGATTTTTATAGAATACCAGATAGTTGTATTTACATTATCTTAACCAACTTACTATACTCCATACCGTCCTTTTTTCAGAATACCTGGATCTTTCAGTAGGTATATTATCTACTTCCAAATTCTCGTTGCTGTCTTCTTTTTTATTTAATAAAGATGGCAATCAAGCATGTATTTACTACTTATGTAGGTACTTAAGTGGCGACTGCAATGTTTTGGTATACCATCCATCCCCATCATTATTTGAATAAACAACTATTTATTTTTATAAAAAACCTTTAAATTCGTAGGTAGGGTATCCACATATTGAAATCTTTATTAGGGACCAATTCATTGGGTCCAGAACTGAACCGGAAACCTACTAAAAAGATAAAACTTTTTAAGAACCGAAATGAAGAACCGGATCCCATATTTCTACCGGTTTTCAATACCTGGTAGTATGCCGGCATTTTTACTCGCCGGGCGATAAAGAAAAGAAAGAAAGATAGAAAAATATTTTTATTTGTATTTCCATAACATAATACAATAAAATATATCATGTCCTCCAGACCGAATTTCGGTCATGGCGGCCAATCTTCACGTGGACTGACCATCTGCGCAGGAGGTATTATAGTGCACCAGCATGAGCTCAAACACAAGTGCACTCTCATGATCCGATGGGACGGTTATCCGACACGACCGGAGAGAAATCAGACGCAGGACCAACGGCTTTACGTGCAGTGGCGTAGCGGGCCCTGTATCAAAATTAGTTGGGGACCAAATGAAGGGTAAAGATTTGTCACAAAAGTGAAAACTCTATAGGCACGTATGACAGTTTTTTTATATGTTTTTCCCGGGAAACACGAGATTAAGTGACATTGGGGATAACATTTTACAAATTTTTGCTTACACACGTTAGGGGCCTCTGTAGCCCGGGGGCCCTGTATCATTGATACGGCTGATACGGCGGTAGCTATGCCCCTGTTTACGTGCTTTCTGAGGCGTGTCTAACTAACACCGACATAGAATATAAACATATGCAGAACAGTCTACTAATGGAGACCAAATTAGGTACTTGCGTCAGCTATTGTTGCAGTTGAAATTGCAACGCTGGTATGTGTACAGGACCTATACAGTATTAGAACAGGAGAACAGCAACCACCACGTACTATATCACCAAACAAAACTAGTTTTAGTGTTATTTGCATATAACAAAGATGCTAGTCTTACGCTGGCTGTAGGAGGGTAGTACTATTCCAGGAGACTCGGCTCAGTTATACCATAATACGATATTTAGGTCGCCATAGCTTATGAGTGCTAACAGTGTTAGCATTTCCGATCTAATGCTTTAAAGCTATTACTGTTGGTTTGATCTATTTAATGATAGCACATGTGTAATGATGCTCTCACTGCTTCTGTAATTAAATTTTATTTGTTTAGCTATATAGTCAAAACCGGATATTACGACATTGAAGGGACCATAATATAACTTCGGACGTTATGACCGATAGTTGTTATAAGCAATATACACAAGTATGTAGTCATATTAATTGTCATGTGTGTGTTTATAATTTTTAAATATGTACCTTTATGTAGTATGAGCATAAGTTATACTTATGAACATGTTTTCAAATAAAATGTCGACTAAAGAAATAAAAATGTTTATTCTGAAAAAGCTTATAGTACCTACCTATACTAAGTGTAGTCTATAAGCTGTACTCAGCTTAAAATATTCCTTCATAGATTGGAATAAGTTAGAATTTTAATAACTAAATTGTTCGTATTGTTTTGTTTTGCTGGAACAAGTAAACGGTTGGTCGCTAAAGCCAATGAATATCGATAAAGTTTCGTCGTTTTAAGCGTTATGTCGCTGTATCCGATGTTGTTATAAGCGGAATGATTACTTAATTGTTTGTATAGGGTTTCGGCCGAGACCTTGCCATTCGGGCGTAATAACTGATCCGTCGTTATAAACGATGTCGTTATATTCGGTTTCGACTGTATTTTAAATTGATTCTAGGGTTATATTCCATGGTATCGCTGAAGTAGTTTCAGTTCCAACGATTCACCCACCATTTAAGGGAGTGAGATGACACACCGTGGTAGGCTTGGGTCCAACGTGAGAACCTATTTTAAATAAAGTAATGCAATTAAATCCTGCGCCAATCGGTGCACGGCAGAAAAACAGGTGTCAACTGAGTAGGTATCTTCAAGCGTGAATTGTGTGCTTGTACATTACATTCAATTGAACGAAAGGCGCTATTTATGAGTTTGGCAACACTATTAATTGTCGTGTACATTCGTTCATTTAGTTAATTTATTTTGTTGGTCGTTCAAATAACATTTTAATTATATTAGAAGGCAATTATTAAAGTTTTCGCAGCGAACAAAAGTCTTTGTCTTTTCTAAGAATAATAATAATTATTTTTAGGACGCCTATTGTAATTATTTTAGCACAATCAATGAAACAAAGAATACTTAGTGTAACAACAACTTTTGGTGGACCATACGAGTTTTGTCGCGATCGGGGTCCAACCAACAAGACTCGGTGAATGGGCCACTTGCAAGACAACCGTTTAAGCTCTAATAAACCTGTCTATACAAAGCCCTGAAGGCTTCTGAAGGCCTCGAGGCAACAAAGGAGTGGAGGCCCTCTAGCCCCAAATTATTTTCCAAATAAAATGGTCAATTTTTTCAGTCGAGTTTTCCAATAAATTATTTATTGTGAAACCAATTACCTATATCAAATATCAAAGGAAAAGTTGTTTACTAGTGTTCACTAGCCTGAATTTGATTTTTTTTCCCAAGTCTCTATTTTGGGGGCTCCTCTTTTGTAGAGGCCGCGTGGCTACAGCCCCGGTTGCCCTCCCGTAAATCCAGCCCTGTGTCTATAACTGGTCCTTCAAGTTGCTTTAGGGCACAGGAGCTCTCTCTTATATAACCGAAAGATTGGTGAAAGTGGAACGCTATATTATAAATAGGGCTAGTTATGGAAAAGGGAATGTCCTAATACAAAATAGTAAGGCTGTCTGTCCATTGAAGCGGAGCGAGACTGCGGAGCGAAGAAACGGAGAAATATTAACCAATAGGATTGCATAAAATCTCCGCTCCGCTCCAGTATGCAATCCTTCTTCTCCCTAGCCTTTATTATTCCCAAGTCACTTGGAGTCGGCTTTCTAGTCTAACCGGATTCGACTGGATATCAGTTTTTACACGGAGCGACTGCCATCTGACCTCCGCAACCCGAAGGCTAACGCTACCCTAAGGCTAGACCAGTTTCAGGATATTAGAGGGCACTGACTTCCCAATAACGACTACCATAGATAGGTACGGCTTAACGTGCTCTCCGAGGCACATTTTAGTTATTAATTATGAATAGTATTTCTACATAGACGATTTAAATTAATTTTCAATTATATCTCTAACATTTTCTTGTAACACTTTATAAATAGCTAGATACACATAGATACTATAAAACCAAACTTCGAAAGAGTAAATCTCTCGAGGGAACGTGATTTCAGATTCTCAAGGACACAACCAAGCTAATTAAATTTCTATGTTATACTAAACAAGTAATTTGTTGTTGAAAAGCTTCGGAATAGTGCACGCGCGAACGTGACGATCACTGATCACAGATCACAGGTCTATTTGTGTGAAGTGACCCGAAAGTGTCAGGAGCAACGACGCTCAACGCACGCTTCACTTCATAATATTTACGTACTAATTATAATATACTAGCTTTTGCGTGCGGCTCCGCCCGCGTGGTATCTACATCAATAAAAAGTAGCCTATGTCCTTCCCCAGGTTTTAAACTATATCTGTACCAAATTTCATTGAAATCGGTTGAGTGGTTTAGCCATGAAAAGGTAACAGACAGATAGACAGACAGAGTTACTTTCGAATTTATAATATTAAGTAAGGAATAGTAAGGATTATATATGTACATACAATCCTAGAATTTTGAGTTGAAACCTAACATTCTGAGATGGGCCCCAGACAACTCTGCAGTAGGCCGGCCTGTCAGTCCACATAAATCGATAAAACATTTTGTAGCCATCATCATTTCCAGACCGAAGACTTATTAAAAATAATACCAGGCCTCTTCTCAGTGTGAGAAGAGGCCATAGGTAACCACGCTGGCCCAGTGCGGCTTGGCAGACTTCACACCAGAGAACCCTATGGGTAACTCTACAGCATACAGGTTTCCTCACGATTCCTTCACCTCTAAAGCGATCTATGATTAACTATATACGCACATATTTTCGAAAAGTTAGAGTTTTGGGATAGGTATAATTCGAGAACTCTGCGTGGCAGTCTCACGGGCTATCAATTAGTCTATCGTTGCACTATTATACTAAGGGTATAAAGAGGCCGTTGGGTTTTTCTGTTAAGAAATCTCAATACGAGCCCGCAGTTAGGAAGTTGGCGGTGATAGACACCCCCGTGCCTCGGAAAGCACGTAAAGCCGTTGGCCTGATCTCTCTCCGGTCGTGTCGGATTACCGTCCCATCGGATCATGAGAGTTAGGGAACAGAGAGTGCACTTGTGTTTGCGCACACACTTGTGCACTATAATATTTCCTGCGCAGATGGACAGTCTCCGTTAAGATTGGCCGCCATGACCGAAATTCGGTCTGGAGGAGGACATTATATCCAATTATATTATACTGCCGTCGACAGATATCCTTACCGTCATTCACCCTTGCTCAACGAAAAGATACATTTTCAAACAATAGATGCAGGAACTCAGTAGCAATGTTTAAATAAGTCAAGTAAGCTTAAATACAGTTTATTTATGCCTAAATATAGCTGTGATCTTCAACGCGTTAAATAAAACTGATTGCGGTGTCAATAAACTAGAAACGAGATGTTTTTTGGCATGAGCTCCTTCTGTTTATATTCTGGTTAGTCACCGACAAAATATTCGGAACATTTGTTGCCCTAAAATTAATTTCACCTACTGACACATATTGGGTAAGCAGTTTTTTATCTTTAGATAGGAAGTCAGTTAGAGGACCCTTGAAGACGTAGAAGATATATTAGACTAGCTTTTGCCTGCGGCTTCACTCGCGTTAATTTAGAATTTGACAATCAATTCGGGTTGTACTCTGCTTGTAATAGGTAATATAATTCAATCATGATTCGAAAGATACGTGGCGCCATCTATTATAATAAGAACGTTATTTTTGTTTGTTTCCTCGGGAACAGTAATTTTTTTCGGGATGAAAGGTAGACTATGTTCGTTTCTGTACACCTGACAACGTATATGCAAAATTTCAGGATGATCGGTTCAGTGGTTTAGGCGTGAAAAGGTAACAAACAAACTCATTTGCGCTTTTATAATATTAAGTTAGGAAGTTAGGATTAGGATAGGATTGTATTGGTTTGCTTTAGTTAAATAATTGTAAAACTTCTTAAAGCTCAAGTGTGTTAAAATACTGCCATTATGCCAAGTGTCGTGGGTTCGAATCTTATACGGGTCAAAAATGAGTGAACCACGGAATGAAATCCTATATCGCGGGGGACTTTACAAACGTTCAAATAACGGACACAAGCATCATTTAGATAAGGAACAACCATTTGTGGTTGTCACACAATTTTTTGTCCCCCGGAGTCATATGGCGCAGGGGCAATGACGCTATCCGCGTATACAATATCTATCTAGATATTAATGTAAAGGATTACGATGATATATAAATCTATATTTAACACCACAAGTTATTTAGCAATCAGATTAAACCGTAAGCAACTCTAAATCCGTGGATTATCCCATCTCGTTCTGAATGCATCAGTCGCACATTCGCGTTGGCACTCCGTTTTATGAATATCTGGAATTGCGGCGAGTGAATGAATCATGTTATTTAATAAGAGCATCACGATACTCCAAGGTCCTCACAAACATATATTTTGCTAAACTATCTAAAATAACACACGTGTTTCTAACTAAATTCACTGGAGAACATTGAATTATTCATAATGTTGATATTACAAGTTTGCGTTTTCATGTTCACCCAAACTAAATACGTAAATACGATAGTAATTCTTCTGTTTGTTAGGTAGTATTCACGGCGTAAACTATGAACCAATATTTCTTCTAAAGGACAACAACATTATTTTACACACAAGAGCAAATAGCAATCAATAGAAATACTTCTGTGAAAATAGTATCAAAATTGGTTCTAAAGTAAGAGAGTAATTAATTTTGGATATTAGAAAAAGTGCCCTACGCGGTTACGCTGTAGTTTGTATAGAACATCAATTTTCTATAATATGACATTTACCCTTGCTATTAAGAGCAGCGATAGCTCAGTGGGGAGACCAACAGACTGCAATGTAGAGGGTCTCGAGTTCGAACCCACGTCGCGCATCTCTGACTTTCAGAAGTTATATGACTTTTCGAAATTATGTGCATATTGACAATTATCGCCTGCTCCGTGCCTCGGAGAGCACGTTAAGCCGGTGGTCCCGGCTGCCATGAACATCTATGGCAGTCGTTATTGGCAGAGTGTCGACACAAAAGATCCCACTGGGTCGAAGTGTCGCCGGTCTGCACTGACTGGCCCCCACATAAGATATGATAAGATAAGATACCCTTGCTATTAGATTTGAAACGCTTGTATACAATTTATTTTTGAGTAGATTTCACACATATACACACACACACACACACACACATATATGTATATACATACACCACACACATTTTAAAGTATAAGTTTGTATCTAATAGAATGTATCCTAGAGTTAATTTCATAATTTCAAATGATTGTGTTAAATATCACGCTATGTACAATATGGAGGAGCGGAGTTTTCTACTACAAGCATTATTTGCTTAAAAGAAGATTCCGAACATAACTTTCCGTAAAACGAATTATATGACACAATAAATTTTATTATTATTAATTTTATTATTATATTATTAAATAGTCTTTGTATTTTTGAGTTTTGCTAATGGTACCATTTGAATTCAATAATAAAAAAAATTTAGTCAACTACCCTTTTGTAAACTTATGCTACCGAAACTACACAACAGACAATCTAAGTATATAATTACAAAAAGTCAAAATCGTGTAAGAGAAATATTCGCTCAACTACTACTAATTCGTAGAAGTCTTAATGATTGTTGATTCTAGCGGTTTCGTTCCAGTTCGTGGAATATTTATAAAGTTATAATGGAGTCCAGCTGTGCATCTAAACGTGTAGCCGTGACATGGTGCACTGTCACATTATTTATAACCTATACTATGAAAAGAGGAGCAGCGATAGCTCAGTGGGGAGACCAACAGACTGCAATGCAGAGGGTCTCGAGTTCGAACCCACGTCGCGCACCTCTGACTTTCGGAAGTTATGTGACTTTTCGAAATTATGTGCGTATTGATTGACAATTATCGCCTGCTCCGTGCCTCGGAGAGTACGTTAAGCCGTCGGTCCCGGCTGCCATGGACATCTATGGCAGTCGTTATTGGGAAGTCAGTGCCCTATAATATCTTGACACTGGTCTAGTCTTAGGGTATCGTTAACCTTCGGGTTGCGGAAGTCAGGTGGCAGCCGCTCCGTGTAAAAACTGATATCCAGTCAAATCCGGTTAGACTAGAAAAGCTGACTCCAAGTGACGTGGGAATAATAAAGGCTAGGGAGAAGAAGATATGAAGAGAGGAGCGGTCGCCTAGTGAACTGTTCCGATGGACTGCTACCCAGAGGTCTCGAGTTTGACCACATATGCTGTTTTCAATTGCCGAAGTTATGTAAATAGCCAGTGGATCCGACAGACGTCGTTTGGGGCTGGTCTCTTGGCTTCAAATAAAAATCTCTAAAATACGATTCCATCTACCTGGTCCAGTTGTGAATCTTAACCATCCGGCCCAGCTGTTTAGGATAAGATGAGTGACATACACACGTATGTCGTAAAGAAAAACATCGTAAAGGAAACGCCGTGGTTGAGAGTGGCTGTCGAATACGATCTCTCGGTAGGGGCTGCCGACTTTTCGAGGCTGTATGCGTATTACAAATATAATTGGTCACTCGCGTTAATGGTGAAGGAAACCATTGCTGGAAAACCTGAATGTCCAAGAGATAACGCGCACTGGGCCAGTGTCGTGGACTATCGCACAAGCTTTCTCATACTGAGAATAGGGCGTGTTTAGCCGTGATATAATTCATAAACAAGACTTATGTTATTAGTATTTATTTATATATAACTCATACACACTCAAACATCCTTATAAACACGTACCCACACACATACACACATACATACGACACACAACAATCCTAAACCTAATCCTAACTAATATTATAAAAGCGAAAATGAGTTTGTTTGTTTGTTACCTTTTCACGCCTAAACCACTGAACCGATCATTCTGAAATTTTGCATATACGTTGTCAGGTATACAGAAAGTAACATAGGCTACCTGTCATCCCGAAAAAAATTACTGTTCCCGAGCAAAAGAACAAAAACGTTCTTATGATAATAGATGGCGCCACGTTTCTTTCGAATCATTATTAGATTATATTATTATAAGCAGAGTACAACCCGAATTGATTATCAAATTCTAAATTAACGCGAGCCAAGCCACGGGCATAAGCTAGTCAATTATAAATCTCACACTTATTAAAGCAGATACTTGCAGATTATGTATTCCTACTATATAATAAAGAAAGATAGTTTTCTCCATTTTCCCTAACCCTATTTTGTACGTAGTATTTTTTCACTATTTATGAGAATATCAATGATTGTAACCATTTGTGAGGCTTATATTAATGTTACTATCAGAAGGTAGCACTGGTTTCTAAGGTACAGGTCCATACCTAGTTTAGAAGTCAGGGTCTCCAGTTTGTTATGTATTCCTTAAGCCCTAAGTTTTGTACCTAGATTAAGTGTTTTTCTTATGGAGTAATAAACTTTATTATTATTATTTACTATTATGACAGTGTCAAAATCAATGTAATATAATGCGATAAAATCAATTGTCTTGAAAAATATATCAAGAGAGATAATACTAGGTTTGCCTAGATATACAGTAATCTCCTTGGTGTAAATGGTTCTCACTCAACTGCTTAAATTATCTAGCGGTTAGTCTACACAGCGACAGATTACAGAAGTCTTGGATTCGAATCCCACACCAAATCAGCAATATGTAATTGGATTTTTCTGTAAAGAAATCCTCAGTAGCACGGCAATAGGTAGTTGGTAGTAAATCGTGCCTAAGTAAGTAAATCACTCACAAATTTTGCCCATGTTTTGAAGTTGTGTAGCTGAATCTTTATACAATCTACTTTATTTTTACATTCTTTAGCATCAAGGTTAATTTTCCAGAGTTTATATTACGAAGTAACCCTTAGAAATAGTCCTGAAAGTGCTTGTCCCTTTTAATTTACGTAAGTCATTAAATCCAAGACTCAAGAGTGACAGGTATACAATATGAACTACTACTTGATACTACTAATGTTCTATCTCTTTCACCCTTATAACATTATTTGTTTATATTCATCAGCTTAGAGCCTGCCATAAGCATCAGGATCTTGTTTTGGTAGTTTAAGTTATAAAAAAATAATAATATGATCTTTCATTTCAACGATTTAGATATCGTAGGTCAGGTGACAATCTCTAGTAATCTAGGCTTACGACCATTTTAAGCCATATTAATCTATTACAGTGAAGCAATAACCAGTAAAAGATGCAACTTTTTACAAGAAAGATCCAGTTATTAGAAAAGTGATATGAACGATGGATTGAATAAATATTTAAACGGTCGGCTTCTCTGCGTTGTAGCGATTGGTGTCTGGAAAAAACTCGAGTGCATAGTACGCGTACAGTTTAAGAATCACACGCACATCGAAACTCCAGCGGCGGAAATAGCACGGTTTATCATACACACCATAAACGCGGGTTGAGTACAGGCACGGACTCAACGCAGCTGGAGAATTCCAGATTTTTTTTCCAATTTACAACTCGATTTATCGAAATATATCGATTTCCAACCCAATAAACGGACGCCAAGCGTTCATTTCAGCGGAGATACCGGTACGTGTACCTAAATATCTTTAATAATAATCATATTTTTCTACTGAACACCTATTGCAATAAACATCAGCGTATATTAAGCACGTAGGTACGATAAACAAGCCAAAAACAAATAGAAACACATGAAAGTCTACAGCAAAACATCTTGTTTTGAAGCCGTAAATTATTCACACGCATCTCGAAACATCTCAATGAAATCACTGCGGCTGCATGCCGGCCCAAAAAGGCATGTACGTAAATAAAATCTAAAGGGACATCGATTTAATATGAAATATTGTAAATAAATACACAACGTTTGTACAAGATACAAGACAGTCAATTAATCACATGCGTCGCCAAAAAACAAAAAATAGAATGTGTTCGTCACGTTTTAAACAATTAGATACATATATATCAAGCTGTGCCCCTCATTTTCTCTCAATCTCGTTTGTAACGCGTGCGAGGTAACACCCTACAACTGTAACCATGAATTCTCACGAAGGAACCAGTCTTGTGGCGACATACTGCATCCTGTTGCTGCTCCTCATTTCTCTGTGGCTCATGTATTCAGCATTTTAAGGATTTCAAGTGAGTACAGTGTTTGTCGCAAAGATATTGTGTAAATCCAGCTTTTAAAATGCATGATGATTTCGCTTCAATAAAATTTGTGAGTGAGTGTATTAGTGCGTAGACTGTGTATCAAAAATAACACTGGAATCATAAAAGCGGGCATCTTCAAATTTATTTTTTTAAATCTTCGCATATCAAAGTTGCAAAGGACTGTCAAGTGTCAACTACTGCTTTGGTATCTAATAAAGATTTTCACGTTAATTGTGTTATTGTTTAACCCGGATTGAGACTTTTATGATATAATTTATTTGTGTAAAATATGAAAATATTAAAAACAGAATATATTATATAATTTGTACGCAAATCGTAGAACAGTCACAAAGGTTATTAAACAGTTTATCAAATCGTTTTATGACGATTTTTAAGATTTGTTTGGAGTTTTGATTTGTTTGCCTTTCGATGCTTGTAAGTTGATGAATGCGATTATTAGGTATGTTTAGATGAAACGTTAATAGCAGATGAGTTCATAAAGGTTTTCTTGGAATTAAATTATAATTCACTCTGAGAAAATAACTCAGGTGGCGCATCTTGCTATGCGAGGCCAAAAATATTTTCCTTGCCGATATTTCTGGATTATTCATCTGTACATATTACGTAATTATAATTTCAATGACATGGTTAATTTTAATTCAATTGATGGTAATAACAAAGTTCAAAATATTAGATTGTTTGACATTTTTATTTTCGTTCTTTTGTTTGTAAAATTAATTTCTTTCAGTGTGTCGTTTTTACGACGAAGGAAAACATTGTGACGGAATCGGCATAACTGCGAGGTCTTTTTCATAAGAATAATTCTAACTGCACTCTATTCATTGTAACAGCTGTGTTGCCAGCCAGTTTCAGTATTGATGACCACAGCAAACAATGAGTTTTGAAATTCGGGTAATCCCGAGGAATATTAAACTAAGTCAGTTTAACTTTCCACATTAAAATTAAATCAGTGTATACTTCCGCTTGAATTCGTTAAAGGAGGAGTTGGAAAAAGAATTCCATCAGCGAGGTCTGCGTAATGTTTTAGAAGGTATTTTATGGCCAGCGCAGAGGACTTAATTAAAATTGTTTTTAGCCTAATTTATAACAAAAGACTACTGTCGCCTTAGAAAATAATTAATGTATCGCAGGGGACCTTTACAGACATTCAAATAACGTATACAAAGAGCATCCGATCTCGTAACATGTGGGACTCCAACCCATAACACTCCGTGTAGTGTCAGTAGCGAAGCACTACCACACTGGCCATCGGCACATAGAAACCTACCCTTATCTAGACAGAAGGACAGTTTAAAACGGGATTAACATAAACTATGTTTCGAGAAACAACTACATATTTCAGTACTTTAACAAACACCTACCGAAATGAATTCCTTCGATTTGCAGCACCTTAAAGACGATCCTTAAGCCCACTTAGGTGCGTCATTTTATTGGCATTGTCCCAAAACCGTTTTGTTTGTTTATTCCGATAGAACAAACTCAAAGAACATATTACCAAGTTACTCGTACCCAAAATTAACAAAGAAAAATAAATTAAAGACTGGAACATCCTGCTGGATTCAAGTTGGGCCCTGTGCTATGACGCAAATTTGGTGTTCAAGCGCTTCAAAGATCCTCGAGCGATCAGTCCAGACCTACTCGTTATATTGCAACCATGCCGATCAACGCGGAGACAGTGAACTTGGCCGCCACGTACATGATCCTAGTCATCCTACTGTTTTTCCTCTGGGTACTCTACTCCACAGTCTTCTAGAGTTCAAATTTCTCGTGTAAGTTCAGTGAGTGCTTGTGTTAAATTATACTCTGTTATTTTTATCAGCTGTTTGTCCTTGTCGATGACGCTCAGTAAGTTTATCATTGTGTCCTATCTTTGTCATGTTGTTCAAGTTGCGGGCTTAAAGGTTTTTTGGAGATGAGGTGTGTAGGCGCATTTAGGATGTCCGCTAAACGTTAGTACGATTGATAAATATGTTGTAATTCGCCAGTTAATTGCCTGGAATCTAAAGACACCTGTCACATACCGACAATCTATTACGGTACACTCATATTTATAATTCGGTGTGAGAAATGGGCGTGGTTTACGTAGGCGATGGCGCGGGCGCACGACACTTCCAGCGTCCGTCAGTTCCTAGGAACCTCTTGTCCAGTGAAGGTGTCCAGTGTCCTGTCAGCATCATGCCCAACCACGAGACCACCAACCTCATCGCCACCTACCTCATCCTGGTGCTACTTCTCGCCAGTCTCTGGCTGCTGTACTCGGGAATGTTCTGAGGTGCTATTTTTTGCTTGTTCGATTTTGTTTTGTGAAAATATTGACATAGTGCTTTCCATGGTCGTGTTAAAGGTGCTCTCCATAAAAGAACTTAAAATCGCTAGTAATAAAAAAAACAGTTTTATACGTATAGATAAAAAATTATTCCCGAAAAAACATAATTAACAAAACGAATTTGACTAAAATCTCAACTAACTTAAATTCGAGGTATTTTTAATAGTTTGCTTCCAAACAACTAAGACGAGAAGAATTCGCAATTAAATCAAATATTTACATATTTTTATACCTGTATGATCTAAACAAATGTATAAATAAATAACAATCGACATGAAACACATTCCTTGTGTCGAAATGATAGTTGATGCGTACATCATTGCGTTATGGACGTCGTTATATCTAAAATAGTTCACGGACCGGCGCCTGTGGCTTCTACACAGGAATCATAACATTCCCGCGGCTAAAATAACCCGCATAATCTAACTGAAATACTGAATGGGCGGTCATAAGATACGTAACACTGATGTGCACAAGCTTTTTATTTAGATGAGAATTGTACATTTGCCAATTGTTTTTATTGCTAATGATGCGTTTCTAAACTGGACGGTTGTAAACATGTCAGCGAGGTGTTGGGAACTCCCACACGGAGTGTTCTAACACAACCTGTAATCTACAGGGATCAAAATGCTAAAGCACTAGCAGATTAGTTAAAGCCAAAATAACAAAAAAAATAACGTTCAAAACAATGCGTCAGATGACACGAATGTCAGCAATCAAGACGTGAAGTCAAGCTTTCTATTTGTCTAAATTATTGAGACCGGCTTGCCGCCGACAGATTAGTGACAAGAGGTTAATAAATCTATCCTATTGTTTACATAACTTTCATTGCATAATCAGAGTTCTTTGGATGACAAAAGTCACATTTGTTAAATGTACAATTCTTTCAAATAAACAGCGTTATTTTCAGCAAATGTTTATCAAGGTCCATTTTGATGAGAATTAAAGATAAATTTGCTGCGAGATGTAATTACTAGACTATTAAAGACTCATTTCGACTGATTTAAAATCGATATTCGTCACAAAAGTATCTTTACAAATAGTTTTTACGAGCAAAAGTTACTGGTTTTAATCTAACCTGCGTCAAAATATATATTACTTCTAAAATTTTTGGCATATTTGATTCATCGCCGTTTATTTCTTACTAGCTTTTGCCCGCGGCTTCGCTCGCGTCAATTTAGAATTTGACAATCAATTCGGGTTGTACTCTGCTTGTAATAATATAATTCAATCATGATTCGAAAGACACATGGCGCCATCTATTACCATAAGATCGTTATTATTGTTTTCCTCTGTAACAGTAATTTTTTTTGGGATGAAAGGTACCTACACTATGTCCTATTCTGTACCCCTGACAATGTGTATGCAAAATTTCATAAAAAATCGCAAAAAACAAACAAACAAACAAACTCATTTTCGCATTTATAATATTAGTTAGGAAGTTAGGATGTACGTACATACGGATTAAACAATAAACATCATGGTGTATAGACTAAACTTTGCTTGATGTTGTACAGAAAGCAGTTAGTATCCCTACCGTTTGGATGTCGATAAGACTAATGGATGCACTAGAATATCCAATCTAGAAAATCATAAACTAAAATAGTGCCCGTAAATAAAGATAACGTACTGCTTTCAAATAAAAAACACGCAAGGAAAAGTTCTTAATTAATAAAAACAAAAATAGAACACCTGGCAACTCAGTTTAAAAATATAATACACAATTTGTCTCCGCGTATAAAAATAGTAGGGATATCTATTTTCGTTCTAAATTAACCTTCGCTTTTTAAATAGAAATTCGAAAAAAGTCGCGCGTATTACTAACTATAGATGAAATGACGTAAATCGTGGACGAGAAGATAGATTACCGGAGCCAACTCTAACTGCTTGGCGAATAGAAAAAGTACTGACAGTTCGCTTAATGATAGTTATAAATCATCTCACCGAAGTCGATACCTACCGGAAAATAAAAGAACAACTTTTATATTACTACGTTACAGTGCCAAGTTTCAGTCAAATAATAGATTTGTCGTAAAAATCAAGATTATTGACGGAGTGTTGTAGATTTGAAGGTTGAAAGACCCGAACAATATTTAACTGAACGTGTTGACTTGGCAATTCGATCTTTTAGCACCACATCCGACTTATATTATTGTTAGCGAGATGGTAAACTTCTACAAATAATCAGAATTTGTTAAAAGATTCATGGAAAATGGTGAAGATTAATTAATTTAAAAGAAATATATTAGAAATAAAACTACAGCGAAATGCTTATAACATATTGAATACTATTTTAACGAAAGGAAATTAGTCTTGTTCTTTAAAAACTTATTTAAATATGTAGCTTTTAATTATTCTGGAGTGCCTACATGATCTCTACATTTTGTAAGTACTGGTTGAGGATTTTGATGTGATTTATTATATATACAAAATATCTGTGAGTAATGTGATCTTTTGATTTATGATAAACTTTGTTTGGAAGACTTACAAATGCTGGACTAATAGAAGATATATTCGTTCATGGATAGCCGTATATGAGAAACCATATCCTTGCAATGATTTTCTAATAGTCCAAAATATGCCAAGACCAATGTCAAATAATTATTTGTTATCGTAAAATACATCGTAAAGAGAAGACAATTTCGAGCTAATAGTCACATATTACGTAATTTTGTGAAGTAAAACTTTAAATGTAGAAGCTTTTTCATAGACAATACGTTTTTCTATAAAATCTGCGCTTTTTTAGATATATGTACATAGTTCATGTTGTATGCTGTTCATGAAGCTCTTTGAATATCGTACCATAGTGCATAAGCCTTCTGATTGTGTTGTAGAAATCCTAACTAATATCATAAAAGCGAAAATGAGTTTGTTTGTTTGTTTGCTACCTTTTCACACCTAAACCACTGAACCGATTATCCTGAAATTTTGCATATACGTTGTCAAGTATACAGAAACGGACATAGGCTACCTTTCATCCCGAAAAAAATTACTGTTCCCGAGGAAAACAACAAAATCGTTCTTATTATAATAGATGGAGCCACGTGTCTTTCGAATCATGATTGAATTATATTATTACAAGCAGAGTACAACCCGAATCGATTGTCAAATTCTAAATTAACGCGAGTAAGACATAATTAGACCTTAAAGACTTGAGTAATCCCTAACTGTAATCTTACACAAGATATTTATAACAACCGTCACGAATTCATCGCATACATGTAGACTATAAAGTAGCAAGAACGTAGCATTAATATAACAAGCGTAAGTGTGCTTTCTTGATGACAAACAACACAATTACAATTCTTTATTTCTCTCTTCTCCCTAGCCTTTATTATTCCCAAGTCACTTGGGGTCGGCTTTCTAGTCTAGTCTAACCGGATTTGACTGGATATCAGTTTTTACACGGAGCGACTGCCGTCTGACCTCCGCAACCCGAAGGCTAACAATACCCTAAAGCTAGACCAGGGTCAGGATATTAGAGGGCACTTACTTCTCAATAACGACTGCCATAGATGTTCATGGCAGCCGGGACCGACGGCTTAACGTGCTCTCCGAGGCACGGAGCAGACGATAATTGTCAATCAATACGCACATAATTTTGAAAAGTCATATAATTTCCGAACCCGAGACCCTCTACATTGCAGTCTGTTGGTCTCCCCACTGAGCTATCGCTGCTATTCTTTATTTCTTTCTTGGATTAAATACTTTAAAAAGGAAAGCGTATAAAGAACTTCAGCGTTTATAGAGAAGGGGATATTTACTGGAATATTGCATTAGTAATGTCGAAATATGATACTATTGGCTGTAAGATGTCAATGAGTCGAAACGAGGCACTTATACATGATTTAGTGCGCTTCTAAACTGTCGAAACTGGAGCTCTAAACTTTACTGCAATATTTATTTGAAGTACTTCTTATAACCTGGAATACTTTTTAACATCAAGGTTAATAGCATAATTATGTCTACGAGAGATGATTAATAAACGTATATTGGACGATTAATATTCTTGTATAGCTATTTAAAATTACATTTCGCTTAGCAACTGCCTCATAACGCATATACTAATAACATCAAAGTGTATATTCCAAAACGCCCACAGGCGTGCGACGTCATATTTTCATGATGTTCTGCCGCCATATTCATAAATAGTTGTGACCGTACTTCTGTGAATTTAAAACATAAATAACAGATTATTGCGACTTTTAAAGACACAGTTAATATTTCACAGCCATTTTTTATGTAGTTAAATAAAATATATATTAAATCTAATATTTTAGAGTGCACATTGACGTCAGGCCTCTATTTCCTGTTGCTTTATAATTAAATTGAAATAGCGACGCTGGAAATAGTCGGATTGATCGTAAAAATGACAGAGTGGACGCCGCGAAATGTTAGATTTATAATCAATTTTATTTATCCGTTTGTTTCAGATGCTGTCCAGATAAACAACTCGAAGTAGAGACCAATCCAAGATGGCGGTCCACAAACGCTATAAAACATTTAATATAAGAAACCGTAATATTAGTAAATAAGTTAAGTTAAGCATGTACACCCAAGCATTTAAGTAACTTTAGACCATGGAACAAGACGAAGTGGTCGCATTGGAACTAAGATCATCCGAGCAGTAGGACATACGTTAACAGTGCTGGGCATTCCAATATAAATAAAGTCTAAACTAAAACATACTTGAAAGACAACATATTAAATGGCAACTATCTAATCAATGCAATGTTGAGTTAGCTAATTTATTGTTAATGTTCGGTGCAAACATCTCGTTAAAGAATTTATCGTTGTTATGAGTTAAGAGAGTTTTTGTAATAAAGGCTTTTTTAGAATTGCCGGCTTTTATTTTGACCTTGTGAATCTTGTGATACATTGTATATTGATAACACTTAATTTCATTCTTAATATCTTTATATATATATAATTCTACTGAACGTGTGTATGTCACTGAACTCCTCCTAAATGGCTGGACCGATTTTGATGAAACTTTTTGTGTGTTCAAGTGGATTCGAGAATAGTTTAGATATGGTTTTTTTTCACTTATGTACAGGACAACGTCTGTCGGGACAGTTACTAGTTATATATAGTTCTCATATAGTTCAAAGTTGCAAGTAAATTGACAAAATATTTTTCTTTATTTTTCTTTTCAATATTAATTTATTATTTAGAGTCATAATAGCTAGATATCAGATTTATAAGGCAAGTATATCCAGGTAATTCCAGTTAGTTAGATGTTAGATAACAAAATGCTCTAATTTCGTAAAGGCCTTTGAGATTCTGCCAAATGGTAACTAGGGAGAACCTTAGGAATTTATAATGTCATCATTATCTAAGATACACGTTAGATATAGTTACTCTATAAAGATGCATCAATTACAGACACTGATATTATATATCGATCTAAAAGTACATGGCTTTAGAAACATAAATTTGGTGTGTCAAAACTACATAAATAATATAAATAATATTGTACCACATACACACAACACCATCTAGCCCAAACTAAGCAGATCTTGTACTATGGGTAGTAGGCAATGGATAAACATACATATATAAGTATTATTTTTTTTGTAAATACATTCATATTTTACATAGAAACACCCAGACCAAGACAAACATCCGTGTTCATGCACACAAATGTTTGACTTGTGTGGAAATCGAACCCGCGACCTCAGGCGTTGCGACTGCAGTTTTTACACGGAGCGGCTGCCATAATCTGACCTCCGCAACCCGAAGGCTAACGATACCCTAAGGCAAGACCAGCGTCAGGATATTAGAGGGCACTGACTTCCCAATAACGACTGCCATAGATGTTTATGGCAGCCGGGACTGACGGCTTAACGTGCTCTCCGAGGCACGGAGCAGGCGATAATTTTCAATCAAGACGCACATAATTTTCAATCAATACGCACATAATTTTCAATCAATACGCACATAATTTCGAAAAGTCATAGATTGGCATTGTATTACATAATAATTATGAAACTAAATTTATTTGATGTCCTAATTACATATATCGATGACCGAACTAGTTCACTTGTATTTACTATTGAACTGTCAAGTCTTAGAATAACGGACATAATTTAAAAGTTATTGTCTGGCCGCCAGTGTACCGTTGCGGCTCAATAGGTTAAAAGTAACCTTATGATATTACTAGCTGACCCGCGCAACTTCGTCTGCTTCACATAAGAGAATTTTTCCCGTGTTTGCAACATTTTTCATTGATGCTCCGCTTCTATTGGTCGTAGCGTGATGTTATATAGCCTATAGCTTTTCTCGATAAATGGGCTATCCAACACTATAAGATTTTTTTAATTCGAACCAGTAGTTCCTGAGATTAGCGCGTTCAACAAACCAAACAAACAAACTCTTCAGCTTTATAATATTAGTAAGAATAATAAGTATAGATTGAATTTATTTAGACAAGATATACAAATTACCAGTAAACTATTAAGTATACGTAGCTCAGACTAAACAGCTAATTAATTAATCAAGTATGCCTAAATACCAGGCTGATTGATTACTGTTATAACATAAACGTATGCCGTTATGAATCTAAACTCATCTTTAACGCATTACCAGCCGGCGGGCGTAAGCCAGAGATGTTTAGGCATGATCAATTTTACCGTAGCTGCCTACCCCAACAAGGCGAATACCAAAATTTACTAAACAAGTATCTACACAATTTTGCTTCTTCTTCTGAAGATGGGCAGATGAGCTGAAACAAACAGCGGGCCCCAATTGGAGGAGAGTGGCTCGTGACAGAAACCAGTGGAAAGGATTAGAGGAGGCCTTTGCCAAAAGGCACACTGAATTGAGGTATATATTATAACAATAAGAGAAACGGGAACAATTCAGAATATAAAGGCATTATTATTATTATTATTATCTACACAATAGCAAGAAAAACGACAAAACACCTATACAATGGACACATGAAGCTGAAACAGCCTTCGAACAATGCCGACAAAGCATTCTCGAGGCCACTATATTATCGCACGCGATACCTAACGCCCCGCTATGCTTACTCACCGACGCGTCTGACGCTAGCCTCGGCGCAGTCCTACAACAGAAAATAGACAACGTGTGGAAACCACTCGCTTTTTACTCAAAAACAATAAGCGAGGCGCAGAGAAGATACAGTGTATACGATCGCGAACTTCTAGCAATGTATACAGCTGTTAAACATCTTTTTCTTAACGTATGGGAATGCATTGTCGGACTCACCGGGGTAAAAGAAAGATGTTGAAACGATGAAAATGGACCTCCCGGAATTCCGACTAAACCTACCACGGTGTTCCTCGACATAACCATAGTCGGCGGGTTCGCGCGAATCACTTTTACATGCAATCGCGACCCCGCCGAGGTTTCGGCCCGCCGTATGAAACGGCAGGCCACTCACGAAAAGACACTTTGGTCACTTAACCCTACTGTCCCCTTGAAGGAGGACGGACACACGACACAGCGGCACACGTGGGTACACGCACGCCGCCTCTCGAAGCCCACCACCCCCAGGTAAAACCTCAGAGTGGCTTGAGGTAGTCTCGCAAAATCTAAACTCATCTACTTCAACAGAAATTTGTCTTAAAATTTCAAGAGCAATAAATATTATGATCGTCGTAACACGTTCGATAAAAATATAAACAGATTCCATTACCACAAAAAACATGTTCATGTTGTTGATAAAACAGCATTTGGAAAACAGATGTTTGATATAACAGCGCTGATTTCAATTAGAAATATCTGGCAGGAATAACATTTAGTACTTACAGAATCGTGAACGCATACATTTCTCAAATAATAAAAATACGTTACGCTTCTGGAATGGGATTGAAGAGAGAATTGTATGAGAATTGTATTTGATAATGCTACCGAGATGAAATTTAAACTGCATAACGTAATGAATCTAAAGCGAAAACATTGCATTCCATAAGATAAGATCTTGCAGGGAATGAAGATTCAGGTAATAAAAGTTATGCAGAAATAGTTGTGGGCTAGTGGGCTCGGTGCCAGGTCAGTGAGATAGAAAATTGATAAGCTTTAAAAATATTTACTAATGAGAATTATTATGGCGATAACGCTCATATGTGCTTTTTGTAGTTAAAATAAGACAGCAGTTTTATTATACTCATATTTATTAAACTAAGATATGTTAAGAAATATCAAAACTAAGAAAAATAAAAATAGAAAATTCTACCACATTTTAAAATAAGATTGAAACAAATAAAGGAATGTTGCAAGACAAACAAATTATAATATAAAAAACCTGGTGCCTAATAGCCACATTAGCATAAACTAACCCTAGCACGTATAAATTGATCAAAGAGCATGTAATCATATATGAAAACGGCTATTCTTTAATCAAATCTCGTATACTACCAACATATTAAGTCTGACAAATAATATTAAGAATCTTTACGAGAGCGCCTATTTTTCTTACTTGGTGGCTTAGTTTTTTCATTGGAAGTTGAGCCTTCATCGCTATCTGGCTCTGGGCTATCACTAGATTCGCTGTGTTTGCGTTTCGTTGTATTTTCTTCTTTTTGTTGCTGACCATCGGATGTACTTGGTGTAGCATCATCTTCATATTTTAAGGTAACGACTTTCCTTTTTTGCTTTACGGTAGATTCAGATTTTGCTATTGCCTTTATTTCGCCTTCATCTTTTTGTGTTGAGGATTGTGTTTCCGGAACAGGCAAGGTGTCGGCACCAGGTTGAGTTCTCGCTGTTATTAAATTATCTGGGATAGGTTGAGTATCCGCGTTATGTTGATTTTCTGCTGTTATAAGTTCTTCTGGTATAGGTAGAGTATCTGCATCAGGTTGTGTTTCTGTTGTTCCTAATATACCCGGTGTAGATATAGTAACTCCACCAAGTTGACTATCTGCTGTACCTGGAGTATCAGGCATAGCTTTGGTATCCGGGTCAATTCGACTATCCGCAGTAGTTATATTATCATGAATGGAGTGAATATTGACATCAGGTCGAACTTGTGCAGTTGCTGCACTACCAGGGATAGACACAGTATCTGCATCAGGTTGATGGGCTACTAACGTTGAAGTAGCGAGAGTAAGTTGCGTGTCTGCATCTGCTCGACTATCCACGATTACTGAAGTAGCAGGAGTTGGCTGAGTATCTGCATCAGGTTGACTCAGCACTGTTACTATACTTTCTGGTATAGGTTGGGTATCCGCGTCGGGATGAGTTCCTGCTAGTATTATACTCTCAGGGATAGAAACGGTATCGGCGTCAGGTTGACTGTCTGTTAACTTTAGAAATTCAGGTATAGGTTGGGCATCCCCATCAGTATGACTATCTTCTGTTGCTAGCGTATGGAGTATATGTTGAGTAACCGCGTCAGGTTGACTGTCTGCTGTTGCTAAACTATCAGGGAGAGGTTGGGTATCTGCATCTGGTTGACTATCAACTGGTGCTACACTATCAGGGAGAGGTTGGGTATCTGCATCAGGTTGACTCAGCGCTGTTACTATACTTTCTGGTATAGGTTGGGTATCCTCGTCGGGATGAGTTCCTGCTATTATTATACTCTCAGATATAGATACGGTATCGGCGTCAGGTTGACTGTCTGCTGTTGCTAAACTATCAGGGAGAAGTTGGGTATCCGCTTCTAGTTGACTATCAACAGCTGCTAAACTATCCGAGAGCGGTTGCATTTCAACGTCTGATTGATTATCAGCTATTGCTACACTATCTAAGACACTTTGGGTGTCATGGGGTTTGATTGCTGTTGCGACGTTATCAGCAGTAACATCATCGGGTTGGTCATCTGCTTTAACGGGCGTATACGTGGACGAGGCAGATTCTATATCCGCGATAGGCTGACTATCTGGTGTTCCACCGTCAATGTCTGATGGCATATCATTGATAGCTGAACTCTCTTTTGGTAAGAGAGGTGGAATATTTGCATCGACTTCCGTCGTTTCAATATCTGCTTCAACCTCTTTCTCTGCCTTGGCTTGACGGTCTGGTAAGTCTGCAATGTTAGTTCCACTATCTGAACTTATTTTAACAACCCAATGTGGAGCATCCATCGCGTATAAAGCATTTGTGTCGGGTGTTGTCTTCGAGGTACTGGCTTCGTCTGGACTAGATTCCACGTCCTGAGTAGTGTGAAGGTGTTTTAATATTGAAGGTAATTCCTTTTTATTTTGGTCAGGTGTCTTCGCACTTTCTTCTGCGACTGATGTTGAAGTGGCAAATGTAGGTGCAGCATGTTTGTCTGCTGTATGTATAATACCAAACTTGACATCAGATGTGCTCTGATGACGCTGAAGGCTAAATTCTGAGTCTTCATCTCGGATTCGAAGAGTTCGCGATAAGGGGGCGTTTGTATCAGCCGTTTCACCTGTATTTTCTTCTGCGTCCATATTAAAAGTAAACATATATTTTTCATTATTATCTTCTTCATCAGTGTCTATATCCTTAGACCTGTATTTATTTTTTCTATTCTTGTCTCTTGTTAGTCGCATAACCTCATCTAACTGTTTGAAGATAGTACCTGTTGTTTCTTCTTCAAGAATTAGGTCTTTTTCTTCATCTGCGATTGAAAAGTTCAATTCTGTATCAGAATATCTGCCCATAAGTTTCATCGCAGTACTAGCAATCCTCTCTAAAATACTCATTTTAGTAGATCTTTTTTCTTCCTTGTCTTGCTCAGTGTCCAATGCTGTTTTATCTAAACTTGGGGTAATACCTAGGCTCGGTGTTGGACTTTCTTCCTTTGCTCTTGTGCTCGGAACACCAGATTCAAGATCATTTTTCGATGTACGTTTAGACACCCATGAAACTGTAGATGCCATTGAAACTTGTCCGGGTGTTCGTCCTGAAGGTCCCGCATCAGTCATGTGTTTATTTTCATAGAATTTAGGTAAATTGGATATATTTGTCTCACTTTCTGTTTTTGGCCGTTCTGTGCCGTAATCCGAGCCTAGACCACCGGGCCATTTGCTATTATCCATATTTTTATCGTCGAGATTCCCCATGTTTTTATGTATCGTGGCTTTGCTTTGTGGGAAGTGGGCGAGCAAATACTCCCAGTCATCCAGGTGAAGTGTCAGTACTTGCGACTTGATCATCGTTCGATACGAGTAAGTGAATGGAGTGTCACGCACTAAGCCCTGCAACTAGAAGATATATTTTTAATAAAATAGTTTTATTAATGTGACTAGCTGTGTCCTGTGGTTGTACCTACTCCACTCCTTAAGGACGTATGTGAATAATAAAATAAAATGCAAAACAAAATAAGACTGGCAGATGAGCTCAAAAGATTGTTTGATTGAACGAGCTAATTCAAACAAATAATCCCTTCAGCTTCTTAATATGTATAAATTAAGAGATTGGTGGATGATGAGGCAACAAGAACTAAGAAAGCTGCACTAGCTAACATTTTATCTTTTAACTTTCAAGATATCATTACGAACAGGCAACTAAGATGACCGATACGTCAATGTTAAAAAAAATCGAGCATCGCGCTGTGTTAAAATTCCTTACAAAACAAGGAAAGACTGAAAAAGTTAGTCACGAAAAAATGGTGGCTATTTACCAAGATTTTGCTCCTTCATTATCTACTATTCAAAAGTGATCTAGTGAATTTAGACGGGGTAGAGAGAGCATTGAAGGCGACCCCCGTGCTGGTGCGCTGGTTAGTGCCACTACTGAAGAAAACGTTAAAATCGTTGAGAAACTTGTACTCGAAGATGCCCGTGTAAGAGTGAAAACATTAGCAGAAAGGACTAAGCTATCCGTGGATACCATTCAAACTATTCTTCATGAGCATTTAAATCTGTCAAAGGTCAGTGCAAGATGGGTGCCAGGAATGCTCACGGCGCCTCAGGAACAAGTGCGAGTTGAGTGCTGCAAGGAGTTTTTGGAGCTGTATGGTGAAAATCCGCATAGTATTCTCGACAGAATAGTTACCGGTGATAAAACGTTGGTTCATCACTATGATCCTGAGAGTAAGCAAGAGTCCATGCGTGGCATAAAAAAGGAACTTACCCACCGAAAAAGTTTAAAGTCACTTCTTCCGCTGGAAAACTCATGTCTACAGTGTTTTGGGATATTCTAAGGGTATTTCACTGATTGAGTACACAAAAAAGGGTCAGTATTACTGCCGCATCTTTCGCAAACACGACTTCACTTCTTCACTTCTTCACTGACACTTCACTGACACTTCTTCACGACAACGCGCCGCTTCACACAGGGCGCGTTGCTAAGGCTGCTGTTCGGGAATGCGGATTTGAAGAATCAATCATCCACCCTACAGCCCAGACCTGGCCCCTAGTGATTACTTTCTGTTCCCAAACCTTAAGAAAGATGTTCGAGGTAAACGTTTTTCCGACGTTAAAGAGTTGCATTGATGAACATTTTTCAGACAAGGAAGAAAAATATTTTTTAGGGAGTATTGAAAAGTTACTTGCCCGCTTTAATAAGTGTATTGAGGTGATGGGGAACTATATGAAGAATATTTTATTTTCAGAATTTTCTGCTTATTCTTTCATGCCTATACCGAGAATACATTGAACACCCCTCCTACGATTCTATATACTTGGCTACACTTGTTTCATACAGTACTTACAACGCCGAAGTAAGAGCCAGCAAGGTACACCCTGGCGAGGATCATGTTCTCCGTGTCGTCAGAGGTCTCCTTGATCTTGCCTCTGTGAATCACGTACATGCAGTTTGTGATCTCCTTCTCTTTCACCACGAACATTTCTATGTAAGGAAATTATCATTTAAGGCACCGATATCTTCCTTTTTTATTATTAATTTAGTTTACAACAATAGCTAGTAGGATGATCGTTAGATTGATATAGCAGTTATCTCTGGTTTGAATCTATAGTACGTAGTTCGATTTCAGAATTTATAAGCATAGATTTTTTTTTTATACAACTAAGGTGGCAAACAAGCCTGATGGTAAGTGGTCACCGTAGCCTATGGACGCCTGCAACACTAGAGGCATCACTTGCTCGTTGCCAACCCTTTAGGAAAGGAAGTGGGAAGGAGAAGGAGCGGGAAGGGGTAAGGGGGTGATTGGGCCTCCGGTACTCTCACTCACCGAACGAAACACAACAGTAGGAATACTGCTATTACACATCGATATTCTGTGAGATGGTAGTCTTTCCCCGGTCGAGCCGGCTCTTTATGCTGAAATCAGCGAGGCTGATAATGGCTGAGAAAGTTATTGGTTGACAATAAAGATAAATATTAATCAAAAAGCATTTCAAATCTTTCATACAATTTTAGTATGGCGGCCGCGCGCCGATTTGAATATGCGCCGCACGAGCTCTGTCATTATCTGTCTTACGCTCGGCGCAGTCTTAAAACTCAAACAAGGAGACAAATATATTCTAGACAGATATATGAAATGTTTAAGCTGACAACAACTATGAACTGATTTTAACAGAAATGTGCTCTGTGGTGACACATATTTGATTTGGCATATTAGATTTTTTGCATTTAGTATCTGTTTTTAGCATTCTGCATCGCGCCTGGTCTGCATTACTTTGACTTCTTGCTTAGTTTAGAAGTACGGTTCGGCAACGTCAATTTGATCACAGCATCCAATTATCGAAAACTGAATCAATAATATGTTTGCCTCAGAGCCAAAGACTCGATCTGTCGAACAATAGAAAACTTTTACAGAAACTGAACTACTTAATCATAGAAATCTTTTTACCTTCGTTGTATCTATATAAACGTAGACAGCCGACCAGCTGGCGTAAAAACGCTGGCTCGCAGTTTTGGAATATGTGGTGCTGTAATATGAGATCATATTAAAGAAATAATAGTAGCCTAGTGGTAGGTTATCGTTCTTACGATCCAGGAATCTTTGGTCCCCTCTAGAGTATACGGAACATTATACTATTGGCAGACGTAAGGCTATTCTATGGAGAGCAGCGATAGCTCAGTGGGGAGACCAACAGACTGCAACGTAGAGGGTCACGGGTTCGAACTGTTATAAAGGAAAGGGCCGAAGGCCTTTAAAAAAAGAAATTATGAATTAAAACGTTTATTTATATATTGGACTCGAATGAAGGGCAAGTGTCACGCGCGAGTGATCGATACGAACTGGCGCGATGGCGTATTGTTTTAGTTCAAGATGTTGTGTAGGGATTAAGGTTAGGAATGCTATGTACTATTATATACATAAGGTACCTATATATAACAGCCCTCGGGGTTAAGAGTAAACTTACCCCAGAAGGGTTAAGTTTATGTAAAGGATGTGCGGATTTTAGGTGTTGATGTGGTAGGAGAGTCGACAGCAATTTCTGAAAGCTCTTCAGTCTTTTCAATATCAAACTCGTATTTACTTTTAATGATATAGTGGTGACATGTGCCCGATTTTACAAATTTATAACATAAGATTGAAATCAAAATTAAAATTATAATTACGATAACAATAGTTGTATAGGAGTAATATTTGTCATATAGAACAATATGTGGTTGTTCAATAATTTTATCTAGGTTATGTATAATTACAGTGTTAGCTGAATCTTTACATTCTATAGATAGTTTAAACGGCTCTGTGATAACATAAATCCATCTATTATTTGATACTGGCTGCCATATGTCCAAATTACCCTTAAGAAATTTGGTTTTACAAATATTAGGCACAGAATTCACTACTTTGGAGATTATTGTCGATTCGCAGATCGGAGTTGTAGAAGTGGAATAAATATCTAAGTTATCGCAAATAAAATATAAATTATATATCAAATTACATTTGCTTAAACTATTTAGATGACAATAAAAGACCTATCTCTATAGTTATAGCTATGTACTTCCTCGACGATATTATAGTAGATGTGTTATTAAGTACAGCAACAGGGTAAGGAATGTTATGATATAAATAGTACATTTTTGAATAGACAAGCGGTATTTTTTTAAAACAAATATAATCTTATCATTATTGTGATATATAGCGATTTCGGATACATTCATCAATGTGTAAATATTTTCTAAAGAGAAACTTAAAGAAAGTTGATGATAATTTGCTAAAATCTATAATATTCAACAAATCCTGTAGACAACTGTTCAGGAGTTATTATTGAAGGGTATAAAATATTTACTTTGCGGAACTTAATACTGTTTATAATCTCCTCTAACTTAAATGATAAAGTTAACAAGCTGCTCTCTAGTACATATGTTTATAATTTCGTTGATTTTTGACCTTAAAAGTAAGTTATCAGTTATTGTTGTTAGATTTTGTTGAGAAAGAGTCAGAGTATCAATAGCGCTATTTAGCTGTTGTTCATTTACACTGATTTTATTTAAAGTGTTTCTCGAGGACGAGAGAGTTGAAGTTGTGACAAGTATATTTTGTTTAACTAATTTAGACACAGTACCTTATTGATAAGGGCTGGTGTAAGTTAAATAAAACATTCAATCAATCATCACAACAGTCAAACATCGGAGTCGACACTTTGCTTACATGGGAACTGAGAGCTGCCTATTACACCGTTCAAGTTTTTAATATGCGGTTCTAAATAAGAAACGTCTTTTTAGAATTTATCATACTTAAACTAAAGGACTTAAGCTAACTTAATATAATATTTTTGTAAATATATTTATATATATATATAAATGTTTGTATAAATATGTGTATATGGTATAATATGGATTTTATTTATTTATTTTTATCTCCCTAACACTATCATTACAGGCTTACACCTAATGCGATAGAGTGGTCTTAATCTATGTACACTTATATCAAAACACAAAAATAAAATTTTACATTAAAAATACACATTCAGATCTTACATATACTATTATGAATATAATGACAACGTGCATCATAAATATATTAAAAGAAAGAAAATAAATAAAACATAAAAAATAAAAAAAAATTAATCACAGTCGTAACATAAAGTATATAACAATACCTTTGCGAATTCACTCAAAGTAGCTGTGAACACATCAAGCCTGTTGTGAAGCCTGTTGATAGTACGGATCGCGCGGATGAGTGGTGTCTTAGCGAGTAGGTTGGTCCTCGCCGTTGGCACGGCCAGCAGCGGCGGCGCCTCCGTCGCCACACGTAGCGCTCTGGTACACACAGACTCAGGCGTCCCAGTACTCCTGGGTTATGCTCTACGCCACGGAGTAACTTCACCAAGTATGCAACAAGTGTGAATTCCCGTCGTACACCCAGTTGGTTGTAGCCCACCATACCAAGTACAAATAAAGTGGGATACATTAGGGGGTAAAATGGGTAAACCCCATACAGTTTCCAGTACAGGTGTCGTGTAAATTTGTTTTGAACACGTTCTAACATTACAGAGTACTTAGCTTCATGCGGAGCCCATATGACAGCACTATGTTCCAGATGACTCCTGACTAGTGCGTCATACAGGACCTTAATTGCTGTAATGTTGGTGAAGTGCTTTGATTGGCGCAGAACGAAGCCCAAGTTTCTAAATGCCCTTTTGCAGATCTTCATAATATGGTCGCGAAAGGACATTTCAGGTGTTACAATAACTCCCAAATCCCGTACCTCTGTGACACGTTGCATAGGCACACCGTCCACACGTACTCGTGTAGCAGGGGCGACCGCGCACGCGTTAGACTCATCAGCATCACAGAGCACTTCGGTACATTGAAGTAAAGCCTGTTCTCCCTAGTCCATTTCAATACCCGGTCTATGTCCTCCTGTAATCGCTCACTCGATTTGATTTATGTAGTGTGCTAGCTATGCATAAAATAGAAGATTCTTATTTATTTATTTTATCTATCTATTTACTACATTACACGTTTTATATGTATGTATATATATATATATATATATATATATATATATATATATATATATATATATATTATTATTTAATTATATTAATTATAATGTATTAAATATTGAAAGTGTACTGTATTTTATATATAATTATTATAATCAATACTCTAATTTGTATGAACTTATGCTTTAATTTAACTAAGAGACTCGCGGCGACGAGCCAGTTTTACTTCATCGACATGATGAATAACATGTCGTCTGTTTATTAACAAGGTTAAACTATTTCTCCCATTTATTTTAATAATCTTGTAGGGGCTTTTCCAAATCGGGGATAAAGCTTTACGCATACGGAGATGATTTTTTAAATAAACATAGTCGCCAGCGCTATAGCTTACAGGGCGGGTATGAGTATCGTAGTAGGCCTTGGAAGATTCTTTAGATTTATTTATATGTTCAATGGCCTTATCTCGTGTGGTCCTAAGACGAAGTTGCAACATTCTAATATAGTCAGAGTAAGTAGCATTTGAGGCAGATTCGTAAATAGAATTTGGAAGAACGGGTTTATGTCCGAAAACTAACTCATACGGGGTATAGTTTGTCGTAGAGTGAATTGCTGTATTGTATGCTAACATGGCTGTATAAACATATTGTGGCCAATTATCTTGATTTTCAGAAATGTATGATTTAAGATATTCTTTTAGCGTAGAGTGACTACGTTCTAAGGCTCCTTGTGTTTGCGGGTGGTAAGGGGATGACCATAGTTGTTTTATTTTTAGAAATTTGCACGTTTCTTTAAACATTTCTGCTGTAAAGTTCGTGCCTTGGTCGGTAAGGATGGTTTTTGGGATACCGAATAAAGAGATAAAATGGATTAAGCAGTCGCTGGTCTCTTCAGCGGTTGTACTGCGAATTGGATATGCTACAGAGTACTTAGTTAAGTCATCCTGAAGTGTGAGTATGTATTTAAGTTTGGCTGTGTCGGACTCAGGGAGAGGACCAACTATGTCAAGGGATAACCTTTCAAAAGGAGCAGTGGAGGTAGTCGTAATTTGCATTAGAGCTCGGTTAAGTTTTCTAAGAGCTTTGTTAGTTTGACAGGAGGTACAATTTTTCACATAATTTTCGATGTCACTACGCATATTTTTCCAATAATACTGCTCACCGATTTTATTAAACATTCTATTGGAACCAAGGTGTCCGGCAATGGGAATGTCATGGTTTTCACGTAAAATTTTTTGGACTTCAGAAGGACTGGGGTAGTAAATCTTATTACGATATATGTTAATTTGAATATTAGTATTGTGAAATAAATGTGCTAGTATATTGTAAATTTTTATATATGTGTACTTATCAAACGGGTTTTTAAAGTCAGTAATGCTTATTTTATTAACAGGTTCTGGTTCACTTATCAAGTGATTTCGGAGAGATTTTAGTGATTCGAAAATATTACTGTATGAGCAACTGTCGAAGTGGTAGACTTTAGTGAATAAGAAGAAGTACTTCTTATCATTGAGTGAAAGGGATTTGTATGAAAGTAATGTTCTTTCTGAATTAATAAATGATTCGGAGTCTGACGAATTAGACAAGATTTCTTGAACGTAGGGGATAGATTCGTCGAAGTCAAGGGATGTAGATACTACTAAAATTTTGCTTTGGCTTTTGAGTAAATTGTCATTATATTCATTAATTACTGTATTATATATTACAGTAGAAGGAGTCTTTAAAAGTTTTGTGTAATTATCGGCAAGATCAGGTAAGTTTTGGATAACAGGATTAAGTTCACGATTTGGGTATTGTATACTTTGTGTACTTTGTGTTCGGTTACTGGTAGAAGCTTGAGGTTCGTTAATTCTTTCAGAGTTTTGAGCAACCATCTCAGGTATAGTTGCGCAGGCGGAGCTGGATTTTGATTGTTAGATAAAGGGTTTTGAGGGAAAACGTTATCAGGTACGCTTTCAGGATTTGGTAAGTTCAAAGGGCTGAAGTCATTAACTTCTGCATTAAAAGGGCTAAAATCTAATGGACCAAGATTAATCAGGTCAGTGTCAGGTAAGTCAACAGGATTTTCAGGGTACACTGGATTAACTAGGTAACGGGAAAGAGCATCAGCTGCTGAATTTAATTTACCCTTTCGGTATATAATTTCATATTCAAATTCTTGGAGTTGAAGGCGCCATCGTTGCAATTTGCTACTAGGGTCAGCGTGGTTAAAAAGCCATTTTAAAGGCCGATGATCTGTTATAATAAGAAACTTACGGCCGAACAAATACGGTCTAAAGATTTTGCAACCTCAAACTATAGCCAACAGTTTCTTTTCGGTAATGCTATAGTTAATTTCACATTTGTTAAGGGTTCTGGATGAATATGCTACAGGATGGTCTTTCCCAACAGGGCCTTGAGAAAGAATAGCGGATATAGCGTAATTAGACGCGTCGCAAGTAAGGTTAAAAGGTTTTGTAAAATCTGGATAGACGAGCACTGGCGCAGTGACAAGCTTCTCTTTAAGCATTTCGAAAGCCAGTTGCTGCTCGTTAGTCCAGTCATATGACACATCCTTTTTAAGAAGAGAAGTGAGTGGTTTGGCTAACTTAGAGAAGTCTGAAATAAAGCGTCTATAATAAGATATCAGGCCTAAAAAGGATTTAATATCTTGGGGGCATTTAGGAGTTGGAAATTCTTTAACAGATTTGATTTTTTCAGGATCAGGCTTTAAGCCATGTTCGGTAATGACATGCCCGAGATAACCTACTTCCTTTCGCAGGAATTCACACTTATCAGGTTGTAATTTAAGGTTAAATGAACGGAGTTTTTGAAATACCGCTGTAAGGTTTTGGATGTAATTTACAAGGTCATATGAGTACGTGACAATATCATCTAAATAAACAAAGCATCGCTTTCCTTGGAGACCGGTAAGGACATTATTCATTAGGCGTTGAAATGTTGAAGGAGCATTCTTTAAGTCGAAAGGCATTCTAGTAAATTCGAAATGTCCTTGAGGAACACTAAATGCAGGTTTGCAAGCGTCTTCTGGCGCCATTTTAATCTGATGAAACCCTGACGCAAGGTCAAGGGTTGAGAAGTATTTGGAATTGCCTAGCTGGTCGAGAATTTCGACAATATTAGGTATAGGGTAAGTCTCCGATAGTATTATCATTGAGTTTTCTGTAGTCTATAACGACACGCCATTTTCTTTGCCCCGAAGCATCAATCTTCTTTGGGACAATCCATATTGGTGAAGACCAGGGGGATAAGGAGGGTTGGATGATTTTCTGATCAAGCATTTTTTGGATTTGGGAATTCACTTCTTGTTTATGTATTTCAGGAAATCGATAAGACTTGACGTTGATTGGCTGATCGAAGGATGTTCGTATTTTATGTTGGATAGCATCAGTTGCGGTAAGTGAATCAGTAGGCAAATGAAATATATCAGAATATTTCGAGCATAATTCATAAAGGGCTTCGCTTTCTTCTGAGTTTAGATGTGTTACGCAGAGCAGTTTTAGGACTTCATTGGTTCTATCCATACAATTTTTATTACTTTCATATGATTGGCAAGATTCGTAACCGACTGGATGTAAGGTGAGTTGGAGATTAGAGTTCAAGGAGACAGGCTTATTAGAAGTATTTAAAACTGTAAGATTTACCCGATTGTTATTTTTTACGTTAACTAAGCAATTGGCTATAAATAGAGTTTCACTTATATGCTGATCAAGAATTAAGCCTTCTTTTAGTTCAGGGTTATTAACTGAACATTCTACAATTATTTCTGAACGAGGTGGAATTTGATAAATTGGGTCAATAAAATTGAGCTTAATTTTATTTTTATCTAGGTTAAGGATTTGTCTGTTATAGTCAATCGAGCACTGGAAGCAAGTAAGTAAATCATTTCCTATTATGCCATCATAGGGTAGATTTACTTGTTCTATTATATGAAACGTGAAAGAGATTGATTCATTACCAAATATAAAATTCATATCAAAGTTACCAAGGGTAGACATAGTATTTTCATGGCAATTAATACCTTTTAATTTAATTATGTCACCCTTGAGTTCTATGTGTGAGTATGATTGGATTGATGAGTTTTGTATAAGACAAACGGAGGAACCAGTGTCAACGAGTAATTTAAGTGGTTTATTAGATACGGATGTCTGAACAAGGACGTAAGGTAAGGATATTTTATTAGGAATACAAGATACTTCGTAGACCTGGTCATTGTTCAATATTGGCTTTACGTTTTCAAGGGAATAGGTTTTGTACTTGAAAAGTTTACTTTCAGCTTTATTGGATTATGTACAAATTTGGACACTTGTTTGGGGCTGGTTACCCGTGTGACCCTTGGATATAGGAATACAGACTCTTGTTTGGGGCTGGTTACCCATGTGGTCCTTGGATATAGAAGAATGGACACTTGCTTGGGGCTGATTACCCTTGTGGTCCTTGGATATAGGAAGGGTGTCGTTTAAGGATATGGTTAAAGGTGGTTCGGGTCCCACGAGACACCTCCGTGAGCCCACTATTCGTTTAAATGATTTTCATCATTGTAATATTGGGTGCTGTCATCGCTAGTAGACGGTTGTGGCTCGGGCTCATAGTAATCGTTGTCGTTAATTACACAATTAACAGTAGCAGGCTTGGGTTTCGAATATGACGGATTTGGGCGTCGTTGGAATTGGAGTGGTTGAGGAACCTTGAATCGATTATTGTTAAATTCACGTTTTCTACACATTTCAATAGTATGACCTTGGGTTTTACAGTAACGACAAAATAGACTTTGATTATTGCGGTCAAACGGTTTTGGCACCTGCCTAGGATTTACATTGGGAACAGGAGGTCTAAAAGAGTAATTAGGTTTTGGCCCTTGGCGTTGTGGCGTTGAGCTATGAGAATTACGTTTAGCCAGTATATTTAATATTTTCTCCTCAGACACTGCTAGGTTAATGGCTTCATTAAGGTTAGATGGGCTTTTACTCCGTACTAAATTAGAAATATCGAACCTAAGGCCAAGTACAAACGAGTTAAGGGCCAAATCTTCCATAGCTGCAGTACGGCCAACTAATTCGGCCTTTTTCTTATTAGACAGAGTTACTTCTGTTAGTAGTTTTGATAGGCAAGTTTCAATACGTAATGCGTATTCGCTAACTGGTTCATTATTAATTTGACGGCATTCTTGTAGGTCCGTCAATGAATGAGCATAGTGCTTTCTTTCCCCAAATTGGGTCTTTAGAAAGATTTTTAACTGGTCCCAGGAATCAAATTCCTTAATGGAGCAGGCTATTTCAGCTTTACCTTCTAATTGTGATAATATATATTTAAATAAAATAGGTTTCTGGGTATCGGAGGCTAAACTAATTGCGTTGTCGCAATTAGTAATAAATGAGTTTAATTTCTCGCGAGTCCCATCGAATGGCTTTATGAATTTAAATAGGGTCCCAATTTCGACATCTACCTTTTCATGTTTCATTTGTGATTCTCTAGACATATTATATTATTAAAATAAATAGGTGAACAAAGTAAAATATATTACGATTCGGCGTAATAGACGGCCCACTTGTTATTGTTTCTCTACAGTGCGGTGCTGGCTATTACGAATGCGATAAGGCGTCCCAGCTTATTCTAAGAGTTTTTCATACATACATACATAGATTCACGCCTGTTTCCCAGAGGGGTAGGCAGAGCCTACGGATTTCCATTTGCTACGATCCTGACACACTTCTCTGGCTTCATTCACTTTCATCACATTCCTCATACGCGCCCGTCGGTTCAAGGAGCTCTTAACCTGGCCTTTGTCCAGAAGGCCTCCAATCTGGTCGAGAAACGTTCGCCTAGGTTTTCCTCTTGCGACTGTTCCATTCACACTAGCCTTATAAACTTTCTTAGTCAGTCTTTCCTCGTCCATTCTTTCTACATGTCCAAACCAGCTTAACATACCCTTTTCTATTCTTGTAACTATATCCACTTTCATGCCGCATCTCTCTCTAATCACACTATTTCTTATTCTATCTCTCAGAGTCACACCACATATGCTTCTCAACGCTCTCATTTCTACAGCATTTATTCTGCTGTCATGCTTCTTTTGCCATACCCAACCCAAGAGTTATTCAATGGTACACAATACTACTTATAATAATAATCGTAATAATAATAATCGTTTATTTCAGGTATAACCCATAGAATTTAACTTACTTGCTAACAAAATCAAATTAAAAATAAAATTATGTTACAGAAAAATTACAAAATCACAAAAATCAAACATAATATGTGTATATATTTAAAGCAATTAGGAACTATTGTACTTATTATAAAATTGACTAGTTTCTATATTTGAGAGGTTTATTATTAGAAATGTTATTACAATATTATTTCAAAGTTTAGGATTCGATCTAAATACATACACCGTCCGAAAAATTGCAGCTATAATGTCGTTATTACTATTGCTTACATGTATATGAAATGATATTCTAATCTTATTTATAACCTTATAGAAATCTGTGACCCTACTGTCAGCGAACATGCCAGTCGCACTACACCGCCACGGGTGGTTGAGCATAGCTCAGAAAGCGTTGTTGTATTGTACACGAAGCGCGTTATACGCATTCTTCGTGTACTTGTGCCAGAGTTGACTGGTGTAAAACGACTGACAGTAAGCCTGAAACAGTGTAATCTTCACCTGCTCGGAACAGTGTGCAAATCTTCTTGCTAACATATTACTTTTACATGCAATACTACGTCTTTGTCGTTCTAAGTCTTCATCGTCCACTAAAGTGTAATTTATTATGTGACCGAGGTATTTAAAACTTTTAACTATTGTAAGGGGCGTGCCATATAACTTAACTGGTAATATACAACTACGATAATTCCGCTTGAATATCATTACTTCCGATTTTTTACATTATAAGTTAACTGGTGAACATCAGCATACTTTTCACAAATCTCAATGAGTTTTCGTATTCCATTGACTAAGGGGCTGAGCAGCACCATATCGTCCGCATAACTTAAATTGTTAAGACATTCGCCATCAACAAAGCAGCCAGCTCTGGTTCTGCTCAGCTCCTCAATAAGCTCTTTAATATATAAGTTGAACAAAATCGGCGACGTTAACCCCCCCTGTCTTACACCACTGGACAGTTTATAGGGCTGTGAAACACTATTATTCCATTTAATTTGGTTAACCTGATTATTATACCAGTATTCAAATATGTCAGTGATTCTGGATGGTACTTTTGTTTGTCTTAATTTATTCCATTAAATATTATAATCAATAGTATCAAATGCCCTACTTAAATCGAGAAAACATGCATAGACTGAGGTATTGTTTTTAGTATGTTTGTATACAGTGTTTTTTAATGCAAATATTGCTAAATCAGTGGATAAGCCCTTACGGAATCCAAACTGCGCATTACTAAGCGGTATGTTCTGTTCATTTAGATGTTTTATTATTAAACGTTCGAACACTTTGGAAAGGATAGTTGCCAATGAAATAGGTATAATATTGACAGGCAGGAAACGTCACCGGTTCTATTCTTCACTATAGGTATGACCGTTGTTCTCATGAAATCTGAAGGTAAGTAGCTGTCGTCAATACAATCATTAAACAGTTCAGCGAGTTTTTGGTATACTACGTATGGTGCAAACATCAGATGCTCGACACTGAGCCCGTCGTGTCCCGGGGACTTGCCACGTTTCATATTTTTAACACAGTTTAATATATTATCCGGAGTCACATGTAGTGCGCTAAGGTCTTCAACTAGCTGCGGCGGCGGCGCCGCGGCTGGCCGGTCAAAGTGTGGCGCAGTCCCCGCCCCACTACGCTCCCCGGTCGCGTCGTTCGTAGCTCGCTGTGTATGCGGTAACGAAACTGGTGGATTAAACTTATTCACGAACATATTAGCAATAACGCCAGGGTCTTGGGTGCCATTTATTGTAATCGGTATAGTTGGTCTAAAATTTAATTTATTTGTTTCCTTCCAAAAATTACCAAAATCCTTATTATATCTGTGTGTTGCAATTATGTCCATTTTAATCTTATTTTCATTAATCTGACACCATTTTAATTTATTTTTAAATACTTTCTTAGAACTAATCATGTCGTCATATATTCTACCCTGTGTAGGACGACCGTACAAATTCCATAGTGTATAATATTGCCTTGCTATAGTGTGCGATTCTTTAACATGATAATTCCATCCAGTTATGGGTTTCTTTTTATTACATCGTATACCACGGTATGAAAATTTGGCAGCAGTGGACAAACACTTTATAATAGAATTATAATTTTCATTTTGACACAAAACTTTACAATCTACTATATCAAACTGGTAAGAATCTATTAATTTTGTACATAGCTCGGCATAATTACATTTTTGTTCGTAGCTTCGGGTTCCCCATATAATTCTATCAACTAGCTTTGTATGACTTACTTCTATCTTTGGCAATATAGTGTTCAGTTCACATTCTAAAACTAAAGGAAAGTGAGCGGAATAGAATACATAATTTAAAACACGAATAGACTTAATAATATTTACCCCGGCAGTTGTAGTTACACAGTGATCGAGCCAGCTGGTAGTCCCATGCGCATCACATAAATATGTAAAAGTGTCTGATGACTTACCAAGCATATTAATATCGGCACAAACCCAACTTTGATCGTTACAAAAGTCCAACAATTCATTGCCAAAGAGGCTATTAGTACGTGAGATATCCGCATTAAAATCACCAAGCACTAACACAGTTTCTATATCATTACTTTCCATAACAGCACTGATTACTCCTAAGCATTCTGTAAATAACGGTAAATTATCGGCATCCTCCGTAGGCATATACACCGACATAACGATAAAACTGCGCCTGTCTTCTAGTCTGATACACACGGCCGCCACGCGTGCCGATCCGGTGTCTAAAGGTGTCACGTTAGTAAATAAAGATGTTTTGTATAAAATACCAACTCCTCCGTAGGGTCTTCCTTTTAGTGTCTGACTCGTATCTACTGCTGAAGTTGCATGATATGAGTAATCCGGATGTATGGTACTCAGGTATCCCAAGTTTTCAGGGAGTAACCAATGTTCCTGGAGAGCTATAATGTCATATTCTTTGCAAAGGTCAGTGACATGGTGACGTGATCGTTTAATTGATCTACAGTTAAACGATATTAGGTTCATTTTCCTATTTATTATCTTCTATACAATTACTCTGAGTAGAAGAAATTCGTTTAGCGGTAAATCTTCCGTATATAACGCCTCGAGGCCAGAGTTCTCCACTAAAAAATGTTTGCTCGTATTCTTGTTGAACTGTTATTTTAAACGACGAGAATTCAGTTTCTTTATATTGTTCAAGTTTTACAACCTTTACGACCGTGTCCGCAGTCCTTTATAAACTCAATAATATATTTTTCTGTGGTTTGCTTATCAAAGCGCGAAACTTATATATGGGATAATTTAGGAACGATTTTTATTTTACTAGACGTCAATACCGCTTTTCCTTGTAGGTTTTTATTTTTATGCCCAAATTTTTTATAGTGATTCGACTATATGTTAGCAACAGTCGTAAAACCATCGTTTATCAGTGTTTCATTAACGGCGCTAGGAGTGTTATTTTGTTGTGGCTGTATACTATTGCGAGTTTGTAGTTGTTGTTGTTTGATGGGTTTAACAACTGCCGATTTATTGTCGGTTGCGTGGACAGCGCGCTGCGGTGGGCTACGTGGCGTCAGCGGTGACGGCGTCGATGCGCGCGCATTCAATTCTACCGCGCCATTTAAATTCAAATTTAAAACCGATCCGTTACTTTTTTCACTGTTTACTTGTAAACTTTTATTATGATTGTTGTTATAGGTGTCGTGTCTTATGTGTTTTACGTCTTCTTGTAATGTTAACAGTTCAGACGATTTCACATATTCGCTCTTTATACGATGGATGTCTTGTTTTAGCACCGGGATATCCTTGAGTAGACTTGTAACGTCTACATGGTCAAAAGTAACAGGTGGAAGTCTATTTAAATCTCTCGCCACAAATGTTGGTAATGAGACTGGTTCTAAGAATAACAATATGAAATATTAAAATCGTATAGCACTACTTAATTTATAGGTATGGGTAGGATTGTTCACTGAAAACACGCACTCGGTTTACGAAAAGTAAGAGGATTTGCACTTTTACACGAAACGAGTTATTTTTAAGGAAACAAAACTTAACAGGAACATGATCACCTTTCAGGAACACGACGTTGTCGGAGTTCGACGATGTAACTTTCAGGACACTCACGAGCAATGCAGGATACAGGACGAGAACAATACCGTGGTCCATCGGCACGGTATGTGTTCAACCCGGCTTTCTTCTTGGCTTTGTCAGGATACTTTAGATTGGGAATGATACACGAGATTCGACGATTGGCGACGACTTTCACTTGTACAAGATATATATTCACCAGGGTTTTGAGAAAGAGTTTCTAGTGTTCATTCACTTTTTAAACGAAGGATTTGAGTTTGGATATATTGTCGGATATGCACTTTTGACACTCGCGGTAAGGTCACAGGATTTGAGTTTGGAAATGCACTTTTAACACTTACGAAAAGTTCACTTTTCGTTAACGAGTCCGCACGGAGACGTACCAGGGATACCTTCACCGTCGGTATCCTACCGCTGCCACCAATTTGTTATAAAGGAAAGGGCCGAAGGCCTTTAAAAAAAAGAAATTATGAATTAAAACGTTTATTTATATATTGGACTCGAATGAAGGGCAAGTGTCACGCGCGAGTGATCGATACGAACTGGCGCGATGGCGTATTGTTTTAGTTCAAGATTCTGTGTAGGGATTAAGGTTAGGAATGCTATGTACTATTATATACATAAGGTACCTATATATAACAGAACCCACGTCGCGCACCTCTGACTTTCGGAAGTTATATGACTTTTCGAAATTATGTTCGTATTGATTGTCAATTATTGCCTGCTCCGTGCCTCGGAGAGCACGTTAAGCTGTCGGTCTCGGCTGTCATGAACAACTATGGCAGTCGTTTTTGGGAGAGTGTCGATACAAAAGATCCCACTGGGTCGAAGTTTCGCCGGTCTGCACTGACTGGCCCCCACATAAGATAAGGTAAGCCCATTATAATACAAGCATTTAAGCTTAACAGAAAGGGTTAGGTTAAATATGCATTAGAAATACATTAAACTAATGAAAAAACACTACACGCACACAACCATGCGTTTGACACACGCAGTCGAAGCGCGTAACTATGGTTACATATTATAACAATATAAATAATGAGTATAATGACATATATCAGCAATATCTTACAGGCAAACTTTGGTCGAATTTCGAGCACTAGGCGACCGCTAGTTTGGTTTAATGGATCTAAAGATGCTTACAGCTAAGTTCTGTTCCTTTGGCAAATATGACTTTCAGGCACTTTAAGGAGACGATCTACTATTGATAGATAAGTGAGTGTGACAACTGCCTTGACGTCGACAGCCATTCTCTTTAAAGCATAGGAAAACTAAAGTTGCCGACATAGCTCTCCGGATAGTCAAGCTGAAGTGGCAGTGGGCAGGGCGCATAGCGCGCAGAATTGATGGCTGTTAGGGCAAAAAGGTTCTGGAGTGGCGGCCAGGCACCGGAAGACGCAGCAAGGGTAGGCCTCCTACAAGGTGGACCGAAGACCAGGTAAAGGTCGCGGGATGCGGTTGGATGCAGATGGCCCAAGACCGGTCTGTGTGGAAGACCTTGGGGAGGCCTATCTCCAGCAGTGGACGTCTTTCGGCTGAGATGATGAGTATAAAGAAGGACGACCTTAAGTCTGTTGATAATCTGACCATGATGTGATAGTGTATTACCCTGGCCATGTGGTGCATGTAGGCGGCCGACATGACGCGCAGGCGCAGCGACTGTGGCGCCTTCGTGAGGAAGCGAGGAACTTGCATGCCTCGCGACTCGCGCCACAAGTGAAGCGTATACTTGTTCACTATGGTCCCTAGGTTGCTTGACACGCGGTTGTTCCGTAGAAAGTGCTGGGAAAACAAACTTATTTTATGTATTTTATATAATACTAGCGGCCTGCCCCTGCTACACACGGATAGTACAAAACCTAAACAAATTATATACCTAAACATTCCTCAGGAATCATTCTGTCAATTGGTGAAAACAGCATGAAAATCTGTCCAATAGTTTTTGAGTTTATCGCGAACAGACAGACCTATGTGTGACATTTAAATTCAGTCGCGGGTGGCGGACTTTGTCAGGTAGATTATTGATCTCAGCAGGGTCGCGACCGCATGTGCAAGTGATTCGCGTGACCCCGCCGATAGTGGTTTGTCGAGGAACACCGTGGTAGGTTTAGTCGGTATTCCGGGAGGTCCATTATTATTCCAACATCTTTATTTACCCCGGCGAGTCCGACATAACCCCTCCGCCCACCCCCGCGGAGGGGTATGCGTCAATGCAATCCCCCAAGTAAAAAAAAAGGTAGATTACTGATATATTTAGTCTAAGTTTATCTAATTTTAAAAAGAAATTATTAATTATATATGTGTAGCCTTATGCACCCAACTGACTTTTTGTATTCTGCTTTCCGTGGCAACCTGTAGTTAAGGCAGCACCAATACTTTTAACTGACTTGGTAACTCTTAGATTATAGCTTAGTAAGATCTTGTTAGTTGTCCAAATAAATAAAATATAAAATTAAAAAATTGGTTGTCTGTAAAGTCGGTTTACGGACGATAGTTTAACGCGACAACGTCATAACGTGCCTTTCGCTCACTCGTGTAGCGGTCTCGCTCCGATCGTAACGTTACAATGAGCGTAACGGGACAATGAGCGTAACGGGACAATTAGCGTAACGGGACAATGAGTCATACTTTTTCGTGCGTGCAGCCGGCATTCATCGATTTATTAGACGTTATCACGTCAAAAATAGGTCAGTAATATGTTGTGATGAAAGTGATACGCAGTACACAACGGCAGTTTCCTAACAAACAACAGATTATATTTTGGCGGGAAAACATCAACAGTTTTTTTTTTATGCTAGTCGTTACGTGACAGGCTGCGATAGCGTCGGCGCTGAGTACTCTGCCAAATGCAGACGATTGAGGAACATAATTTACATTTTTGTGAATAACGTTCCTCGTTAACAATTTATTTTGTAAAAATTGTTCAGTGCTCATGGTTAGATTATTTGAATAACAATATGATCTATTGCGGCTACATATACTTCATCAATGTTACGAATGCGTTCAATATTAACATTTATTTACACGTTAACTAGTACAATGTATAAATGTTTACTGTTCTATGTATCATACTCGTAGTTGTGAAGCGTATAAGTAATGCGCATCGTAAAATTATTACGAGTACTACACAATATTTAGTACGGGATGTAAAACAAACAAACTGCTACTGATTACTGCACTGATATAAAAATAAAACATTCATAGAAATGTTTACAGAGTCATATGGTCTTTAATTAGTTCAATTCCTGCTTTATAAAATAATAGCTTTTGCCCGCGGCTTCGCTCGCGTTAATTTAGAATTTGAGAATCAATTCGGGTTGTACTCTGCTTGTAATAGTATAAATCAATCATGATTCGAAAGAAACGTGGTGCCATCTATTATCATAAGAACGTTTTTGTTGTTTTCCTCGGGAACAATAACTTTTTTCGGGATAAAAGGTAGCGTATGTCCGTTTTAAGACAAATTATAAAAAATATTTATTAAATCGACAAATAGACTCCTAATTTAAGATCGCCAAGTATTTAAATCTTACTCATATTTTCAGGCACATTTATAGTTTTTAACTACAATAATAAAAATATTGACATGTAGGTATATTTATTTAATTTAGCTGCAATCTATTTCTTTATCTGTAATAATAAAGGAAACTTTTTTTTTTTTGGGTTTTGTTGTGGTTTGGTAGTATTCATTTGAACTGTATTATTTATTACGCTCATAATCACTATTGAGGTGTTGCTGAAAATCAGCGCTGTATCGCAACTCGCATGCGGTGCGGCATTATGCTGAGCAACATCTCTTTTTAATGAACACTGCGACGCACATTGAACAGCAAGGACTCCATATATATATTATGTGTATTCTATATTATTTATAATAATGTTGGTATATAAGTTTTATTATTTATTTTAAATTATTTATAATTTTCTCTTTAACTATATTATTACTGTTACACATTTTTGTTATGAAATAGTTTTGATTGTGTGTTGCAATGTTACATTAAAATAAAATATTTCTTTCTTTCTTTCTTTCTTTCTTTTCTGTACACCTGACAACGTATATGCAAAATTCCAGGATGTTCGGTTCAGTGGTTTAGGCGTGAAAAGGTAACAAACAAACAAACTCATTTTCGCTTTTATAATATTATTAATTAGGATAATAATAATATAGTTAGGATTAGGATAGGATTACGTTGTGTCCTCGGCTTTGCTTACGTTAATCTAGATTTATTCTATCACTTTCTATCACATAAACACAACACCATGTAGTCCAAACTAAGCAGAGCTTGTACTATGGGTACTAGACAATGGATAAACATACATATATAATTTTTTTTTGTAAATACATACATATTATACATAGAAACACCCAGACCAATACAAACATCCATGTTCATGCGCACAAATGTTTGACTTGTGCGGGAATCGAACCCGCGACCTCAGGTGTGGCAGTCGCTTACACTAACCACTACGCCTTCGAGGCCGCCAATATAAGTAGCTGGACTACTACTAAACCGTTAGATTAAACTACGGACTACAATCATGCCTTGTCTTGATTAGTTATGTACATGTAAGTGGATGCTCCTGTTTACCATACTGCTGCTTTAGAGGCTACCATCAAATTTTATTAAATGCTTGAGTATGGTCAGTAGTAATTCATGGAGAAATGGTTGCAGCACCTTACAGTTACGATTTGTAAACAAAATTTTATTGTAAGCTTGGTGATTAAAAGGAGTGGCCATGAGTTTCTTGCCAGTTCTTCTCATGAGCCCTACACCCTTGCTTTGCTGAACGTGGCAGTAAATGTAAATTCACAGAAAACATTTAGTGTAACTTTGACATTTATAAGTGTTACCTTGTAAACTAATTTGAATATATATTTTTTTTTTCTTTGAGTACTCTCGAAATCAGACGCGATGACACAATAAACAAATACACATGTGTCACTCCTTCTATGCTTTGCCTTGTTCTTTGATACAATAGACCAGCTCTATATGATTTTAGGGTACGCGAAGAAGCAATAGACATGCGTGAACTCACTTGCAGCTCGAGATACTTGCTGTAGAAGCTGAAGGACCTGAACGACTGGTTCTGGAGTATGTTGGAGAACTCGCCCACGTATATCATGAACACCATCGTCGATAGTATCATCAGGATTGTCACGAACACCACCTGTATGCACAAATATCTATACTAATATTATAAAGCTGAAGAGTTTGTTTGTTTGTTTGTTTGCTTGAACGCTCTAATCTCAGGAACTACTGGCCCGATTATAAAAATTATTTCAGTGTTAGATAGCCCATTAATCAAGGAAGGCTATAGGCTATATATCATCACGCTAAGATCAATAGGAGATGAGCACCAATGAAGAATGTTTCAAAATCGGAGGGTATTTTTTCCTTTTGAGAGCTTCCACTGCGTGCGCTGCGTAAACAGTTAAAGATTCGCTAAAATAATGTGTGACAGAATTGTTCCCCTTTAAAAGTTCTAAAAAAAAGTCCGCGACATCATATGTCTATCTGTTAAGGTTGGCTCACTATAACCATTTTTATGCTAACCAAATTTGTTCTAAAATAATGCATTATTTGCGAAAGTATTATTATAAACATGATATTCATCCTTATCCAAATAAATACGTTATTCATCACAAGTATTTAATTTAAAACAAAATTGCCCTTTACATCATTCGCTTTCAATGAATATCTTAGGAGATATCGCAGTTTTAAAATAACATCGCAGCAAAATAATTACCCATTACAGACATAGTACAAACGATGTTTCTCCTGGTTTATTCTACGTGATTACTACTGGTTTGATTTGAAAAATTCTTTTAGTGTTGGATAGCCTATTTATCGAGGAAGGCTATAGGCTATATAACACCACGCTACGACCCACGGGGGCGGGGCAGTCACGATAAACGCGGGTGAAACCGCGGGAACATCTAGTAATTATATAAAATCAAAGTTTTGACTCATTAGGAAGAATGAACTCAAATGTTATGGAGATAATAATAGAGTACATTTATTTTTAATATGGATGACCGTGATTATACTTCACATATCTATATTAATATTATAAAGTTGAACAGTTTGTTTGTTTGAACGCACTAATCTCAGAAACTACTGGTTCGATTTGAAAAACTATTTTAGTGTTGGATAGCCTATTTATTGAGGAAGGCTATAGGCTATATAACATCACGCTACGACCCACGGGGCGGCGGAGTAACGATAAACACGGGTGAAACCGCGGGAACATCTATATACTAGATGTTCCCGTGGTTTCACTTTTTCAAATCGAACCAGTAGTTCCTGAGATTAGCGCGTTCAAACAAAAAACAAACTCTTCAGCTTTATAACATTAGTTTAGATAGGTGATCATAATATAGATAATATTATGATCACCTTTCAGTATGAGAAGGTTTAATCCATAGTTCACCAAACTGGCACAGTTCGGGTTGACAGAGTTTTCAAAGAATTTTCAGATATGCAGGTTTCTTTAAGATGCATCAATAAATTAAGTCGTTATTAACTATCTAATGCGCACATAACTTCTAAAAGTCAGAAGTGCGTAACTCAGGATCGAACTCGCAATCTTCGCGTGTCTGTCCAACGTCCACTAGGCTATCGCTGCTATATCGAAATGTGATAATATTTCAACGTAGTAGTGTGCATCAATGGTTTAAATCTTCAACTAAACTAACAAGCAAGTGTAAGGCCAGACTGTTGGCAAGTATACTGTAGCCATTAAATACCTACTTAAGACTGCGCCGAGAGAGATCGTGCGGCGCATATTCAAATCGGCGCGCGGCCGCCATAGTAACATTGTATGGAGGATTTGAAGTGCTTTTTTGATAAATATGTATCTATATTGTCAACCAATAACTTAAATATTTGGGACGGACAAATTGTAATATAATAGTTATATAATTAATTTAAGCTGTAAAATAGGATAGATTTCTACTGTTATAATCTAAAAATCACGTAACACGAGCTTACGTTTTTGCATTTTTCGTGCAAATTTACTTAATTTTGTAGGTGAAAATATTAATTATTTTAAGTTTTTTACACGGAGTAATTGGAAACACATTCATTGTTATGGTAAATGTATATTTTATATTTATATTAAACAAAAAGTGTTGATTTTATTCACTTAACTATGACTGCCTGTTTTGTCACATTTCGCTCAGCGCAGTCTTAATAAAGGAATTCATACAAGTTGATTTTGTTATATTTTTCCAAGAACACGCTAGGGAGGATAGGGAGTAGCCTTTAAGAAGCAAACTAGCGTAAAGTTTCTTTTGCCAGAATTTAATTGAATTATTTCAATGTTTTTTTGAGCTCCATGTGAAGAAACAGTATAGCGATAGCTCAGTGGGGAGACCAACAGACTGCAATGCAGAGGGTCTCGGGTTCGAACCCACGTCGCGCACCTCTGACTTTCGGAAAGTTATATGACTTTTCGAAATTATGTGCGTATTGATTGACAATTATTGCCTGCACCGCGCCTCGGAGAGCACGTTAAGCTGTCGGTCCTGGCCCTGGCTGCCATGAACATCTATGGCAGTCGTTATTGGGAAGTCAGTGCCCTCTAATATCCTGACACTTGTCTAGCTTTAGGGTATCGTTAGCCTTCGTGTTGCGGAGGTCAAATGGCAGTCGATCCGTGTAAAAACTGATATCCAGTCAAATCCGGTTAGACTAGAAAGCCGACCCCAAGTGACTTGAGAATAATAAAGGCTAGGGAGAAGATCTATAACACCAGAAATAGCCGTTGATCGAACTTTCGGCACTCACAGTACTTGACTAGTTTATTATTAGCACCACTTGAGATTTACGTTCAACTGACCACCAATAAAAACAGCTGCTATTAGTATTGTCTTATGTTTACGCGAATGTTATACATTGAAATTAAACTACTATATACTGATTTTATCGCGTTGTTTATTTGACACTTTATTACAAAATGTTGTAATAAAGTGTCAAATAAACAACGCGATAAAATCCGTATATAGTAGTTTCATTTCAATTTATATGGTAAAGTTTCAAAATTATGTAATTAATAATAGTGTTTTATAAAAAAAATAATGTTTCAATGTAATAAATAAATGTTTTAGTACCTAGTTAAAGAATCACCAGTTTAACGTAGGTATACGTTAAAAGTTGACATACTGGTTCAGTCGAAATTCTCTGTTTATCGATACCTACAATAAAGTACATATCGCCAGCAATATTTTAAGTTCTACGTAGTAGTGTATGGGCCGATCGCTGTCCACCGGGCACATTTCCAGATTTGGATCTTTCTTCTTCGTCTGGAAAATGTCCGTTAGGAAACGTCTTCTTCGGAAACGCATATTGTGATAAAAATGTAACACTATGAATTAATCCAGAACATAGTCTGTCTGTGAGTATTATCCAAATCCGTTCAGTGGTTTACGTGGGATTAAGCAACAAACAATCTAACATCTGCTGAATGTATGTTGTGTCAGTAAACATTTTCTGTTTCATCTTTACAAACTTTCACTTTTATATATTTGTAAGAAGATTTAGGTTCAAACATAATATATTCTTTATACTATAGCTAAACTGCAAAGGCTATCTTTGTTTAAATATATTAATTAAAACATTTATAACACATGAGTGACATTTTGACGTAGAGGGTCGGCGAGAGGCGTTGCCCTCTGTCTACACCGTGCTGTCTACGACAATTATTATTCTACCAAATAATCGTTTTCTAATTAAAACAGCTTGTTTTGCTGAAATAAATGTGTCGTTTAACATTGACACTATTATTTTATATATATATATATATATATATATATATATCTACTATTTAATAAGAGTAATAGTAGCAGCGAGACCCACGTCAATTCCGCAAAGAAATTTTTTACAATGAATCTATACTAATATTATAAAGCTGAAGAGTTTGTTTGTTTGTTTGAACGCGCTAATCTGAGAAACTACTGGTTCGATTTGAAAAATTATTTTAGTGTTGGATAGCCTATTTATCAAGGAAGGCTAAAAGCTATATAACATTACGCTACGACGCACGGGGGCGGTGAAGTAACAATAAACGAGGGTGAAACCGCGGGAACATCTAGTCTGTAATATGTGGGAAAACAATGAATTTGCACTCGCTTGTTTGACAAGTGTGGGCATATTATTGTGTTTATCCTGGTATGCATTCCTATGGGAATCACGCGAGTTAAGCAAACTGGCAGAATCTAGTCGTAGAAATTTTAAAACATCATGTGTGTCATTTTCAAATTTGATTTTGATCTGGATATCGCAATTAGGTAACGTGGTATTCAACTTAAAATCAAAGCTGGGCTTAGGTATCCATTTTATTCAATAGATCCACGGTCAAGTCGACTTTTCGCGGGAAAGAGCAGTATAATAAATAATTTCACTCGGCAACACGATTCCAAAATTTTGTTTTCACCTCCCCATCAATAATGAAAGTAAACAACTGCAGTTTACGTAAAACACTCAAAATTAATGACGCGTTCACTGCGGCCATTATTGATGTGCTATATATTGAAAACACGCCAAACCACGTGCTTATGTAATACACAAACAAACTACCTGACTTCTGTGCTGCGCCGAGCGTAAGTCGCGGTTGGACTGAATGACAGAGCTCGATATTCAAATCGGCGCGCGGCCGCCATAGTAGAACTGTATGGAGGATATGAAGTGCTTTTTTGATAAATATGTATCTTTACTGTCAACAAATAACTTAAAATATATTTGGGACGGACAAATTGTAATATAATTATTTATGTTTCGTTTAAGCTGTAAAATAGGAGATATTTCTACTGTTATAATCTAAAAGTCACGTAACACGAGCTTACGTTTTTGCATTTTTCGTGCAAATTTGCGTAATTTTGTAGGCGAAAATATTAAGAAAGTGGTCTATGAGAAAAAAGTCTGGGAACCTCTGCTATAGACTAATAACATAAATGTATACCCATATTATTATTGAATAAATTATATATTTTTCTCTTATCATTATCACAGATATTTTTCTAACACATTAGAAACATATATGATCCTTTGGGAGGCTTACACGGAGACATGGGTCCAACGTGAATAGGCCTTTCGAGGGTTTTAATTTAAAGTGCGATGGAAAACCTACGGTGACACCAGCCGCAGCAGGCGTAGGACTATTGTTACATAATTATGTACTTTTATACGTCAATGGGGATGGGTGTTTGATGGACTGGTATATTGATAACTATGGATGAAAAACGACGTCTGCCCTGAATACACTAATAATAGCACCAATGGGATGGGCAAAAGGTGACACGCCAACTCACTAGAAGACCTGAATAGCCACCATAGACACGCAAGCCAGCAGCAGAGGGCAACAGCTGTGCGAGCGGCTAGGGGAGTCGAGCGGAAAGGTCCTAATGTCTTTATAAACATTTTGACTTAGTCAAGTCAAAATAATTTATTTATTTATGTCACTAAATTACACTTATGAATGAACGTAAAAGTTTATAAGTGTTGTCGTTTATGACCTTTAGTTCAGAGGTAGATTAAATTTTCAACCGAACCCACTGGTCAAACCTAGTACTACATAACTAAACATGTGGAAAACCGGAGCCCATTACTGATTTATAGCAAGCATTCGACACAGTTAGTCTCGCCAATGAGCCTAATTACTTTCAGCTGGTACTTTGAATAGCTCAGTCGTTACTGTAGGTATCAATCGTTTCGTCAAAATAAACATGACATATAGTAATAATAATTCCCTCAAGGCCGAATTTCGGTCACGGCGGCCAATCTTATCGGAGACTGGCCATCTGCGCATGAGATATTATAGTGCACAAGCGTGTGCCTAAACGTAAGTGCATGCTATGTTCCCTAAATCTCATGATCCGATGGGGCGGCAATCCGACACGACCTGAGACAGATAAGGTGCAGGACTAACGGGTTTACGTGCTTTCCGACGCACAGGGGTGTCTAACACCGCCAGCTTCCAACTTTCAACTTTCAACTTCCAACTTTCAACTCTGGGCTGCTATTGACGTTTCTTATTATAAAACCACATCAACTTTTTGGATAAGGATAGAGCTAGTAAAGTAAATAAAGATCTATATGTGCCCAGCAAACATTAAATTATCTTGTTGGCTTATAAGCAATAACTTGCAAACTCATGAGTAATTATAGTATTAGATATGAATTGTAGATGGGATACAAAGAAAGGAGTGAGATAGATCACTATGTAAGTTTCCGCATCTCTTACCCACCGGGCGAAATGCACAGTGACAGTGCTACTCTTTTTACGACGGTTTTATATAAGAGGGCGGCACTGCCCCAGGAGAGGTGCCTCGTGTCTAACCGTCATCAAATACTTGGCAACGAGGGCCTTTTCTATTTGAAAATTGATTATTTTTTTAATGTTATTGAAGGCAAACGAGCAGACGGATCGCCTGATGGAAGCGATTACCGCCGCCCAAGGACACCCGCAACACCAGAGAAGTTACAAGTGCGTTGCCAGCCTTTTTAAATTTGCCCCTCCTCCTCCCTCCTAGGAGGGAGGGGGCGGTTGGGCCTCCGGTACCCTCGCTCACTCGACGAAACACAACGCAAACGCTATTTCACGCCGGTTTTTCTGTAAGGCCGTGGTATCACTCCGGTCGAGCCGGCCCATTCGTGCCGAAGCGTGGCTCTCCCATGTTAAAAACGTTAGATTAGCCTGACAGTGGATACAGTAAAAATCATTGCAACTGGGCCGCTGCGTTTGTTAATAGATCGAGACACATGGTAATGCTGTACCTCAGACTGCTTCTTGGGCATGATGTCTCCAACTCCGTTCTGCGTGAAGGTGGTGATTATGAAGTAGAGAGAGCAGATGTACTCGTTGCCGCACCAGCTCGATCCCTCGTCTGACAATGTAGCAAATATATTTTTAGGTAAATGTTTCATGAAACCTATCCTATATCAAATTAAAATGCGTCGAGTGTTGTAGATTCGATCCCCACAGAGGACAAAGAATTGTGTGATCCACAAATAGTTGTTTCGAGTCTGGGTGTCCTTGTGCTCGGTGTGTGAATATTTGTAAAGCCCCGCGACACAGGATTTTTCCTAGAGCGGAAGCTTTCTGTAAACAAAAAATAACAACGATCAAATTTGAAGTAAAATGTACGAATTGCTTTTTAATATTTTTTATACATACGTTGGCTAATATTTGTATTTACCCAAAAGGATTACGGTTAAAATCTTGCGTGCTATAGGGTTACCCTACTGCTGGGTACGTGGAGAAACGAGATATAAGACCCCCGCTCCTCCATCAACACACGGGCAGCATCCTTCTACTAGGTTGCCAAGCCTGGCGAACATATTTTTTTGACAAAGACCTAATTATGCTAATTTTTATTGCAACCTTTCTAACCGATTAGGATCTTAAATCTAATGCGACTTCTTTTAAGTTTAGAAATATTAGATTTAGTTTCCTTTTAATAAGCTATAAAGCTATTCAGACCTATAAACAGTTAAATACTTATTCAGTATAAACTTATATATTTTTCAGCAAAGGCTTCTCTTTAGTGTGGAGCCGTGAGAAGTTCATAGTTCACCACGCCAGCAGCAGACTTCATCACATCTTCGAGAACATTATGGAGAACTCCCAGACATGCATGGCGCGTCAAGATTTTTTTCTAGCGATAATTAACTTTATTTAATGCGTGCCTTGGGGAAGTAGTACTGCATAGCAGTCCATCTATTTCCCAAAGGTCCTCGCAGCTTCTTTTTATATTTGCTCCGCTCAATTTGTAGTACCTATCTAAACAAATAAATAAACTGAAATTTCTTTTTGTATTGTCAAAATAACAGCTTTTTACTAAATGCGTATGAAAGCATATACGGTACATAAATAAAAAAAATAATAAAAAAAATTTGCCTGTCTGTTTGTTCCCGCTAATCTCTGAAACGGCTGGACCGATTTTGACGACACTGGCCGAAAGCTGGTGTTATAAGGAGTAACGTAGCCTCTTTTTATTTTAGAAATAATATTTTTAGATATCACGGGGACAAAGTCGCGGATAACAGGTAGTTACTTATATTCAAGTACCATTGTACAACCAGGAGCTCTTCGGCTGGGCCTGCTCCTCGAGCCTGCCGATGAAGTACCAGAGGCAGGTGGTGGCGTGCACGAACACGGAGAGCCACACCGCCATTGTCAGGATCGTGTCCAGGATGAAGTTCACCCGTACGCGCTCGTTGTGACGCTTCAAGCAGTTGTATACCGTCACCTGGTAGTGGAACAGTCAGTTAAAATTACACAATAGTATTTGCCTCGCCTCTCTGCCCGATGCGGAGTTAGATCTCCGCATGAGACAATAAATGCATACTAGCGGTCGCCTAGTGCTCGGAATTCGACCAAAGTTTGCATGTAAGATATTGCTGAATATGTAATTATATATTGATATATGTAACCATAGTTACGCGCTTCGACTGCGTGTATCAAATGCATGGTTGTGTGCGTGTAGTGCTTTTTCATTAATTTAATGTATTTCTAATGCATATTTTATATAAATATTAGGATTCGCCCCTCCTTCTCCATATAAACTTTAACTGTGGCAAATTTCATACTCCTCCGTCCGCGCAATTTTCGTAAAAAGGGGTACAAAGTTTTTGTTTCACGTATATAGGTTAAGTACTAGATTAGGGTTTTTGGTTTCTGTTTTTCAGTTTTTTGTTTAATTTATTTTTTTGTTCTTTAATATATTCTTACTTTTGTTTACCTATGTAATAAAATTATAACATACTCGTATTATGTGCAGTTGGCTTGACGTCCTTACGTAACGATGGTGTCCATTGAAAATCAGCGTTACGGTGATACGTCAGTTTTATTGCAACATCAAAGCTGAATGGAGACCATTTGTTGCTACAATAGCATAATATTTGTTTGCAAACTATTTATTTGGATGTCTTTTTAATTTTTTAGTTGTTTTATAAGAATAATTATGTACCGTAAGGTCGTATGACTTTAGCCCTGAGGGGTGACATTGACCCCTAATTGGAAAACTTTGAAGTTCCCACTAGACCAATATCATACTTTTTACCGGAAAAATACACATGGAAATCAATAGATAGCACTATAAACTGTCAGTAAAACAACTTCTTCCAATTAATTAAACAGCTTTTTCCAATTAAGGGCCAATGTCACCCCTCAGGGCTAAAGTCATACGAAGTTACTATAGTTAGTCTTTGTGGCAATAAAAATGTTTTCTTTCTTTATAACTTTATACGGATTTTATCGTGTTGTTTATCTATATATAAAAATCTCGTGTCACGGTTTTTGTGGTCGCGCTCCTCCGAAACGGCTCGAATTTATAAACGTTATTATGTATTAATAAACGTCATTATGTATATTCGATAGGTATACGCGTAGGTATGTATATTTCATATTACTAGGTGATTATGGTGTCATGTACATTTACGCGAGCGAAGCCGCGGGCAAAAGCTAGTTTTTGACTATTGTTAAACACTTTTGTTAGTAACTGTTTACGAAATTTAAATTATAAAAACTATTTAGATTTAATTTTACATTTTGCGTCGACGTTTCGGTTGCTTTTCAGCAGCCATGTTCACGGGGAGACTAAGATGATGGTTGTTAGATGTTCTAAAGTGTAGTTATTTTATATTTAAATTGGCTTTAATAGAGTATCCCACAAATGCTTATATAATTACTAGATTTTGCCCACGGCTTCGCTCGATGATGGCCTCGATGACGTAGTGGTTAGTGTAACCGACTGCCACGCCTAAGGTCGCGGGTTTGATTGCCGCACAAGTCAAACATTTGTGTGCATGAACATGGATGTTTGTCTTGGTCTGGGTGTTTCTATGTATAATATGTATGATTTAGAAAAAAAATATTATATATGTATCTTTATCCATTGTCTAGTACCCATAGTACAAGCTCTGCTTAGTTTGTGCTAGATGGTGTTGTGTGTATGTGGTAAAATATATTATATTATTATTATTATTATTGATACTTTTTTCTGATAATATATATAAGAAATTTCATGATGATCTGTTGACGAGTTAAGGCGTGAGAGCGTAACAAACAAACAAACTCATATTCGCATTTATAATATTAAATGAGGATAGCTGAGCTATTTTATTTCTGTAGTTTCGAAGGCTTTCGAATTGGTTTCAGTCGAAACTAATCTTGGCAATGTCTGATATATACATTCATAGACCCTGTATTCACCTGTTTTCAGTTATTTTAACAGTCCTAATAATAATGTCCTCCAGACCGAATTTCGGTCACGGCGGCCAATCTTAACGGAGGCTGGCCATCTGCGCAGGAGATATTATATTGCACAAGTATGTGCGCAAACACAAGTGCACTCTCTGTTCCCTAACCCTCATGATCCGATGGGACGGTAACCCGACACGACCGGAGAGAGATCAGGTGCAGGACCAACGGCTTTACGTGCTTTCCGGGGCACGGGAAATAAAACGTAAAGGAGGGGCGAGCTTATTGCCGTCTACCGGTATGTTTTCGTACACTGTATTAATATTTAAATAAATCTAATACGAAACGAACCCAAAATGCACGCTCAGCACCAACCACAAAAGTAATTTAATGTACACGAGACCAAAGGCAGCCTAAGAGATAAATTTAAAATTTAAATATGTATGTAGGCCCATAATGGAAACCCCGCTAGTTACACATGTCTGGCACTTATAGACAATTTCATAGTTTATCGAGTATTTATTGGAACTATAGATTCCACTAAAACTACAAAGTAGTCAACGCAATCCTTTGTGATAACAGAACGAACGTATATAAAGCTTACGATTCTAAACATCCTGTTGAGCCGCAGCCAAGAGAAGCAGAACCAGCGGTTCCTCTCCATGTGCAGCGATACCAGCTCGATAGGTATGCAAGAGATCATGTCGTACTTGAACTCACGATTGAAGTACCTACCACAATTACCAAGTTAATCACATAGGAAAACACGAGTTGAGACGGATTTATTTATAAACTGACTGCCTTGTTGACGCAGCGTAATGAATATGACTGTTGTGGTCTCGAGTTCGAATCTCGGGATAGATAAAGTATTTAAAATAATAGTCTTCTCCCTAACCTTTATTATTCCACTTGGAGTCGGCTTTCTAGTCTAACCGGATTTGACTGGATAGCTCAGTGGGGGGACCAACAGACTGCAATGCAGATGGTCTAGAGTTCGAAACCACGTCGCGCACCTCTGACTTTCGGAAGTTATATGACTTTTCGAAATTATGTGCGTATTGATTGACAATTATCGCCTGCCCCGTGCCTCGGAGCGCACGTTAAGCCGTCGGTCCCGGCTGCCATGAACATCTATGGCAATCGTTATTGGGAAGTCAGTGCCCTCTAATATCCTGACACTGATCTAGTCTTAGGGTATCGTTAGCCTTCGGGTTGCGGAGGTCAGATGGCAGCCGCTCCGTGTAAAAACTGATATCCAGTCAAATCCGGTTAGACTAGAAAGCCGACTCCAAGTGACTTGGGAATAATAAAGGCTAAGGAGAATAAGTTTGAATAGAAAATCCGCCATCGTCATTTATTTATCGACAGATCGAATAAGCAGCCTACACGAAGTAATACCAGCAAGAGGGTGGTAAAAAGACACTGTAAAGGTAGCAGTAATTTTGTAAATGGATTTCTTTCGCGAATAAGAATACCAGAGGCTGGAACACTCTACAATTCCCTTTATTTTATTTTTAATTCGTTTAGTCTATGGTCCGTGTGCCAGCAGGCTGGTTGTTGTACGCCACCATTGCTGTATAAATGCAAATAAGATAGCATGATTGTCAATAGTACAATAGGTAATATGTCTTACATTCTACGTATCGGCAGTAGCAATGTTTTCAGGTTTTTCTTGGTGACGAGCAGCGGCAGTGAGAATTGCATCAAAATCTTCATGAAAAAGCACATGTCCAATATGTACAAGGTAAGAATTAACCAGGCTCTGTTGTCCTACAAAAGAAGATATACTTTAAAATAAATAGGACTAGCTATCTCCCGCGGTTTCACCCGTTAATGGTTAGGTACTGCTCCGCTCCCGTGGCGCGTGATGTGGCATAGCCTAGGTATAACTTCCCTAATGAAGAAAAGTGCAAATACACTTTTGAAATCCGACTAGCTGGTAGTTCCACAGATTAGAGCATTCAAACAAAAAATAAACTGAATCTTTTGCTTTTATGATAGATAGATGTTTAGCTAGTCATTTCAGATATGAAGACTGCCCTGAATATGTTGATAGATAGAATGGCTCTTTCTGCGAGTTATTGCCAGAAACCAATTTGTATCATATAATTAAATAGTGTATTATATTATGCTACGCTAGCTACTCTTACATACCTACATACATACATTCACGCCTGTTTCCCAGAGGGGTACATAGAGGCAGAGACTACGGATTTCCATTTGCTACGCTCCCGACACACTTCTCTGGCTTCATTCACTTTCATCACATTCCTCATACACGCCCGTCGGTTCAAGGAGCTCTTAACCTGGCCTTTGTCCAGAACGCCTCCGATCTGATCTCACACTAGCCTTATAAACTTTTTTAGTCAGTCTTGACTGACTAAGCTACTCTTAAGAACCATGTAATAGAGAGTATTCACATCATATCTGCCACGGATTCACAGATCCGGGGTTCAAAGCCGCATCTTACTCGGTAGCTTAGCACACAGAGCAGGCCAACTTCTATTGCGGCTTCGACTCCTTGTTTAGTCAGTTTCATCTTTGCCACAAAGGCACTCTCGGAGTGGATCGCTTTAAAATAATTATTCGTTTAAACCACAACAGTTTACATCATCATCATATTAAAATTATGTAATTATACTTTAGGTACCTAAGCATTTAATTGTATGACACAATTGCTTGTACGTATACAGGCAGTTTTAGCTTAAGTTTATATTTAGTTATATTATTGTTCAAACAGATACATATTTAAATAAATGTCCACTTTTAAAATAGATAGACAAGTGATCGCCTGAAACACAGGTCTAACCTTGTTCAGGCAAGTAGCTTATAATAAAAAGATGTTTAATTATCCTTTCTTGCCATAACAGATTACTATAATTATTATTTTGGTTATAAACTAGTTTATTAAGGCATTGAATTATTGTTAGATATTAAGATTTAATTTGAAGTTGATTTGAGTCCACTATTGTACTCTTTTTTTAGCTGAATAAATTTTATTATTTTATTATAACTCTACAGGCAAAAAGCTGTGTTTGCAACCTAAGTAGTAAGTCGATAACCTGATATCCAGCATTATACAGATCCATATAGATGCAGATGAGGCTCACGATGATCAGGTACAGCTGGATCATGCCCTTCTGGAAGTAGATGTACTTGATGACGTCCATTCTGCGGCTCCTGACCGGCACGGTCACGGGGTGGCGGGTGAACTTCACCTTAAACTCTTCCATGTTGCCCAGAATATAGTGCTGAGGGAAAAGAAAGATGATATTCCTAGTAATTTTGCTGGGGCTTTGCATGGAACCTAAGGGAAGAACAGTATGAAGACAACATAGGTTTTAATAGCAAGGATATGCTCCCGTAAAGATAAACAGAAAGGTTTTACGCCCATATTTCACCAGCCAAATTTTTTAGGTGACACCTACCTATTACCCTTACCAGACACGCTGCCTGAATTCGTACTGCTATTAAGCATTTTTTGGAAATTCAGTAACACCTTGTTTAATGGCCTCTGTGCAATTTCCAAAATCCAACTTAAGGTTTAAAGATACCATCGTAACTCTTTTTAATTTTTCCCTAGGATGGACAAGGGGAACGTAGCTGTGTTACGATGGTTTTTAAATAGAAGATGAGTCTCCGGGCTAGTCATTCTGACCACCACCAAAACGTTTCTAAACAAAAAAATATCTTTGCCAGCGGCATTCAATCACTCTACAGTTTGATAGCGGCCAAATAACTTTTATATTTTGATCCAGCGGTGACTAGACTTTCCAATTCCGGTTCTTAATTAGGCTAGGTTTAAAAAACCGAACGAAGATACAGGAAAACACCAGTTAGGTATAAATTTGTTTTTTGGAGAAATATGTGACTTTGACATCCGTTTTCGGTCACATGCATGTCAACTGCTAGGATTGGCTACTAAATTAGCAACAGCTTATCAAATAATTTCATATGACTTTCATTTTGAAACGTTATTAATTAACCTTGCAGAGACCGGGCATAATTCATAAGGAAATAGTGTCGGCCAATGCATTAACTCGACTTTATATTGATTACGAGTATAAAACAGCTAGTGCGCAATTCTGATCTAAAATAAATAGATTTTACATCACATAAGTTTACGTAAATATATTTTACTAGATATGCCCGCGGTTTCAACCGCGTTTATCTTTACTGCGCCGCCCCCATGTGTTGTAGCGTGATGTTATATAGCCTATAGCCTTCCTCGATAAATGGGCAATCCAACACTAAAATAATTTTTCAAATCGAACCAGTAGTTCCTGAGATTAGCGCGTTCAAACAAACAAGCTCTTCAGCTTTATAATATTAGTATAGATTCACGTTATCTTTAAAACTATTCGATACACCTCATTTTACTTTAGACTTAGAAAATCTTTTAGTTAGTTTTATCGTGCATTTTAATTCGATTTATATTTATTTTGGCTATTGTAACACTGCCTGAGAAAATATTTGGAATATAAATCTAGAAATGCTAACATTTTCAGAAAGCTACTGTGTAAATGTTTTTCATCCTTCTATTGAGAATTTTAGATATGTTGTTCAGAAGTAGTAATTATAATTGAAATTAAACTACTATATACGGATTTTATCGCGTTGTTTATTTGACACTTTATTACAAAATTTAGAAACTGTTACACTACTATTACTATTAAACTTTACTAATTTTTAAGCTAATTAAATTATTGAAACTATTAAAACTATTTATACTATTACTATACTATTATACTATTTATATTTATGTTTACACTTTCCCCGACGTTTCGTTTGCTTTTCAGCAGCCATGGCCACGGGGAGACTAAGATGGTAGTTGTCTCAATGTTAAAGTGTAGTTGTTTCAAAGTACCCGAACATAATTTAATCTATTTACGCAGAATGAGCTCTAAGTATCATGAAGTCTAGCTGTGGTTTGCTTCTTCTTGGGTTTGACTATTTGAATGACTGGATCCCAAGCTGGTGGTACATTTCAACCATCTTCTCTATTGAAATTAGGATGTTTTTTGATTTCAATAGCCTCGCGAAGCATCCTTGGTAGGAATCGGTATTCTTTAGCGAGCATCCTTGGTTTGTCAAACCTCAGGTAGTGGTTGGTCCCCTGTTGCACATGTTCACACACAGCAGACTTATAATAATAATAATAATAATTTATTTGCCTTAAGTGTTGTGTACATTGTAGGTCTTAATAAATAAATATAAGCTCTAACACTTAGTCAGTAATTTGACATGCAAATATTTTACACATATACAATAAAATTATGTAATTTAAATAACACAAATAAATTAAATTAAATTAAAACAGTGCACATAAATTAAATTAAAATAAAACAATTAAATTAGAGCTGGGCACATAAATGAAATTAAAATAGAACAATTAAATTACAACATACATAAAACCAATAAAATGTAATATATAATTGGTCATATCATTTAAACAAACATATCTATTAAATTTCACGTTTATAATATCAATTAAATTATATAAGGTCAATTACGAGTCAATTATAATTGGGTATTTTCAAAAAAACCTTTAAGGCAGTAGAAATTGTTCTGCATGAGCCACCAACGTAATTTTGCAGCAAATTTATTTAGCGGTAATATTTTTATATGAATTGGGATTTTATTATATATTTTTATACACATGGCGTATGAGTTATTTAGCAGCCGACTGCTTCTCGGTATCATGTTTAGCACAAGCCGGTCTGGATTTCTTATGTTATCACGTCGAGTAACATCTTTTGCCCGCTTGAATACATGAGGGTGTTGTTTAATAAATTTCCCTACTTCTAATATATAAAGACAGGCCAAGGGGAGTTAGTTCCTTAAAATAAGGATGACATGATACATCTGGTGCAATATCACATATTGATCTTATGCACCTCTTCTGAGCAATAAAAACTTTCTGTACCTCTGAGCTATTGCCCCAAAGCAACAATCCGTACCGAAGGACAGACTCGACATATGCAAAATAAGCCGTGCATGCTGTGTTTCGATTTGCCACTTTTGCTAGCTTAAAAAGAGCAAATGAAAATCCGTTTACCTTGTTGCTCACTTTTTCAATTTGTTCTTTCCAATTGAATTTAGAATTAATTAATTATTAGTCCAAGAAATGTCACATAATTTGTATTCAATAATGTATGTCCGTCGTGATTAATATCAATATCAATATTTTTAAAATTATTAAATCAAATCAAATCAAATCAAATCATCATTTATTTGCGAATATGGGTACAGTGGTCAATATGTCACAATTATGTTTAGTTTCTCCATACTCCACCCTGGGGCATGCAAATACTACAGAATATAATAATAATAAGAATATAATAGTATAATAATAATAATTTAAAATACAATAATAAAATTTAGAAAGAACAATTAAAAATAATGTCAAACCATAAACGATGGATAAATGATTAGGTTAATCATTAATATCAATGCATTTGTCATCTAGATATTCCTTAATACTATAATATGCTTTGTCTACTAATATTTTTTTTAATTTAACTTTGAAGGCATTCATGTCTAATTTACATATATGCTCTGGGATTTTATTATAAATTCTAGATGACATACAATATACTTTTATTTAGTAAAGTTGTCTTGTTTGGCACAGTTTTTATTTTGTACCGATGACGAGTGCCTTGTAGATGATTAAAAAAATGCATATTTTTCTTTACAAACATAGCCACTTCTAATATGTATATGCTAGGGAGCGTGAGTAGATGTAGTGACTTGAAGACCGGTTTACAGCTGTCAGTACTCTTAAGTCTGTAGATTGATCTAATACATTGCTTTTGGGCTTTAAAAACATATTCCCAGTCAGTAGAATTTCCCCAAAATATTATACCATATCGCAGTAAAGACTCGGTATATGCATGATACGCTGTTACAGTCGTAGATATATTAACAGTTTTTGACAACATGAAAAGGGCGTAGGAGCTTCTGCTTAATTTAGAACATATAGTTTCAATATGTGATTTCCAATTTAAGTTGCAATCAACAGTCAGACCAAGGAATTTTGCAGTATTAACCTCTTTTATTATAGCACCTGAGAATTCTACGTCGAGATCTATAGGAGGTCTAGACCTGTTTCTAAATAATATTAGGTTAGTTTTTTCTAGATTAATAATTAAATTATTAGTTGTTAGCCAATCTACTATATTCGACAAGGTGTCCTTTATAGTGTTTTTCAGTTTATTATGATTTTTATCAGAAAATATGACTGTGCTGTCATCAGCGAAAAGAATCATTGGAGACATTATGGCTTTTGGGAAATCGTTAATATATATAAGAAAAAGCAGAGGTCCCAAGACGCTTCCTTGAGGAACCCCGTATTTGATCGGTCTATAATCTGATAGGAAAGATATTTCTTTTCTTTCAGTTTTGCACATTGTGGTAATCAAAGTGGCTTGTTGTCTATTGCTTAGGTACGACATTATCAGATTTAAGGCATTGCCTCTTATGCCACTATGATTAAGCTTCTTTTTTAGAATTTCGTGATCCACACAGTCAAAAGCTTTTGAGAGATCTGTGAATAAAGCGCACACTGGGGTATTACGGTCGACATTTATCATGATTTCCCAGAGAAATTTGTAGATGGCTTTATTTATCGTTATATTTTTTCGAAAACCTGTCTGTGCTTCAGTAATGATGTTATATTTTTCTAGAAATTGATATATACTTTCATGTAGAATTTTCTCAAGTACTTTAGATAATACAGGTATAAGAGCTATGGGCCTGTAGCATGCCTTAAAATTCATTATATTTGTTTTAGATATATTTACATTAAGATTATTGTTATTTAACCAATTAATAACTAATGTCAGTGTATTGTGAATGTCGGTTTTGTGTTCTGTAATTGTCATGTTTTTATCGGTAGTCACTATAATAGATACATCATCTGCGAACAGTATCATTTTATGATCTGTAACTTTAGGCAAATCATTGATATAGACCAGAAACAGTAGCGGCCCTAGCACGCTCCCTTGAGGCACCCCGTATTTATTTCTTTTGTATTCCGATCTAAAAGTTTCTACATAATTGTTTGAGTTCAGTTGAGATATGTCAACACACTGAAATCTATCTTCAAGGTAACTTTGTAACTAATTTAATGCGGGTCCTCTGATCCCATAATATTCTAGTTTTGTCAAAAGCTGTTCATGTGACACAAAATCGAAGGCTTTAGACATATCCAAAAACACTACAGTAGTATGTATGTTATCGTTAAAATTTTTTAAAATATCATTTACAAGGAAAAATGTCGCATCTCTAGTAGATTTATTTCGTTGAAACCCAAACTGATTTTTATTAATAATATTATGCTTATCTAAAAAAGATGTCAATTTATCATGCATAACTTTTTCAAATAGCTTAGAAAAGATAGGTAGGAGAGTAATGGGCCTATAATTACTTACCTCTGTTTTGTTACCTTTCTTGTATCATGGCTTAACAACTGAATATTTAAGCTTATCTGGAAACATACCCGTTTGTAATGAAAGATTTATAAGAGATGTGATTATGGGTGTTAATTGAATACTGCATGTTTTTACGATTTCAGTACAAATAGAGTCATAGCCTTCCGATTTGGTATTTGCAAGGGACATTTTCATTTTATGTATATAGGACTCATCTACGGGTGACAAAAAATAGAGTTTGATTGTTTATTTGTAGTTGTGTTACGAATTTCATGATTTATTCTGTTTGTACTGGTAATGAAATATTCATTGAATGTGTTTGCTATCGCTAGTGGATTAGTAACTATTTTGTTATTATTAGTTAACTTAGTAACATAGTTATAAGTTTTTATACTGCTAGTTTCACTTTTGATAACTGACCATGTAGCTTTACATATATTCTTACTATTTATTACATATTTTGAATTGCTGTATTTTTTAGCAGCAAATATGCATTTTTTAAATAGTTTATCGTACTTAAGGTAATTATGCTTATCTTTTTTACATTTAGTTGAGTAGTATTTGAAGCGTAGTTTTCTTTTATAGACACAACTCTTTCGTAAACCCTTTGTCAACAAATTTTTTTATTTTTATTAAATTAGTCTTTATTCTATTTATTGGAAAACAAAGATAATATAAAAGACAAAAGAAATCATAAAATTCATTAAATGATGTATTTAAATCATTTGTGTTATAACAATTCAAATATTGTAAGCTAGGTAGGTATTGTTTAAATTTCTTAATATTTTCATTTGTATAGCATCTTCTAAAGTTGTAGATAAATTTAGGTATTTTTTGTTTATGCATTACTGGCCAAGTTAGGATTTGGGCAGTGTTGTGGTCAGATAAAAATAATGGTATAAGTGAGCCAGACGCCGCATACATAACGTTACTAATAATTAAGTCAATGCATGACTTACCTCTAGTTGGTTCAGATATGTGCAGAGTCAAATTATATTTAGTTAAGATATCCATCAATCTACGGGTAGCCAGGCTTTGTGCGTCTAGTGTGTTAATGTTTAAGTCACCAATATTATTTATAGAATGTTTGGATAAGTATTTATATAACATAAGGTCCAAATTGTCAAAAAAATAATCAAGATGTCGTTTTATTTTAGATGGTATTCTATATATACAAACTACTATTATATTGTTTACCATGAGCTTTATTGCACATAGCTCAAAATGATAAGTTTGCTTATATTCATCAAAATATGTAATTTTTTTGTAAGAGGTACCTCTTTTGACCAATATGCATGAGGTTCCTCGTTTATTTTGTCTACAGTAACACGAAGCCAGCTCAAAGTCTTTAATATTTATATTTTGTTCAGTACCCATTTTAACAAAAGTTTCTGTAAAGCATAATATGTCGGGATTTGTTTTTGTATAAATTTCTGCAAGGGTCATCTCTATTAATTCTTTTTTAGAGAATATACCATGAATATTCTGGTGAAATAAAGTGAAAATATTTGTTAAATTAGGGTCGAAAAACTCTTCACTATCACTAGATTTGGATTGATTTATTATTATATTAGTAACCGTGCTTATTTCGTGACAATTTATGGGTTTTATTGTAGTAGTAATACGCTTTTTAGTTTGAAAGTAGTACGGTATTGTACCCTTCTTTGCAATATATTTTTGTTCTGTATTTATATGTTCTAATTTACTGTTAATTTTATGTGTATTTAATTTCTGCATGTGTAATTTTATTTTCGTTGGTGATAGATAATTTCGTTTGTACTCACTATAATTAATACATAAATTGACCTGACTACATACAAAATCAATGTAATCGTGATAATATCTGTTCTTATTATATAAATTATCAATAACGGTGCACCTTTTTAAATGCACAGTCCATTGTTTTAGTGATTTATTTAACATATAATTACTGAGATGTGGATTGTAACAGATAGGAGTTAAGTAAATGTAGGCTTTACATAGTTTACTGATTATTAAACAGAGATTATAATGAAATACATGTACATTACTGTCATTACTACCAACATGGAGAATTACGACGTCATCTTTAGTTAAATTTTTAGCAATATCGTCACATTGTGCAAGTATTTCAGTACTGGTGGCACCCGGCTTAATCAATGCAAATGGCTTGTAATGTTGTCCCCATTTACCTCGCCTTGTTTTTATAAAACCTGTAGATAGTCCTTTTGTTTGTTCGTGGTCTTCTAATATTATCATATTACGGTCCTTAGTCGTACTTGTTAAGTCATTTGTTTGGTACGCAGGTGAACTTGGATGCCATCTATGTGGCATGCAGATGAACTAATTTGAGTGATAGGTGACAAGTGGTTGTCTTGATCTAAAGAGCAAGTTTGATTTTTTTGACGTAGTGTCTGTGGTTGCACAGTAGATGGCGTAACATCAGTATTTGTGTGAGATGGTGTACATACTGTTTGCCCGTATTCAATGCATGAAAAGTCTAGTTTTGATGTAATCAATTTTTCTTTGATGGTTTGTTACTATTTTTTTTATTGTAGTGGTTTTGCATATCCGTGTTAATTGGTCTATTTTTAATTTGTACTCCTTAATCTCCTTATTCTGTTTGCCATTTTGCAGTAATAAGTTCTCTATTTAATTTTCAGCAATCTGTAATTTTTCCTGTAAATTAGGTAACTTTTTCCTCATTTCATGAATATCATCTATTATATTCTGGCTCAAATCAGGGTAACTTCTATTTAATTCTTGGGTAGATGTTGTATTTGTGGACAAATAGTTATCATGTTAGCTGAGCATTCGGATAGGCCATCAAATGAATTATCAATAGGAATATTGATTTTTGTTTTATTTCGAAAAGTAACATTTTCATGCGAAGTGTCTTCTAGGGACGTATTAGATCGTGCTATTGGTGTTTTTGCAATACTTTCCCGAAAATGTAGACGTTCCTTATCTGCCATACTGTATTATTAGTTAATTTCAACTTACAAAAAGTTCTAAATAGTTCTGGTAACTCGTTCTAACGACAATAATCTATGTTGTCTATGGTCAGTCAAGAATATCAGTAGATTTTACGATGGTAGTATTGTCGAGTTGTCAAACTGTCAAAGTCCAGTGCTATTAGTCATCTCAATTATGTGTGTATAGTCACAACAAAACAGCTGATAAAATTGACTTCAACGAGCGTTGGTGTTTTACATCAGCTACGTGTTCTTTTATGCGGGTGCCTATGCTTCTCTTGGTTTGACCAATGTATGAGAGTCCACAGTCACAATCTATTTTATAGACCCCTGCATCTTGTAATAACTTTAAGTATAAAAAATAATAACTTTAAGTCCAGGTCTCTGCAATTATTTTATAATACTCATATTTCGGTATTTCGAAATGGTCCCCCATTACTTTTATATTTAGTGTCGTTAGTCACGTGGAATAAATCTATTATGTTTTCAGTCGACTGACAAAGCGGTTTATCGCATATCGTTCTATTTCGGCTTATCTTAAAGAAAACCCAATCCAATCTTTCAGTACAGTACAAAGATGGTGCTCATTTCGTAATTGTCAGTATCAATAACCACTATTATACAATAGACTTACTACTGGATGAACTAAAACGGTATGTTGTTTGTACCTAAAATGTACCTTATTAGCATCTTTCCTGAATTGTTTCATAAGTTCCTTGATGGCGGGGAACTCACTAATGATGTGGTAGAAAGCCTGAGAGTTGATCATCAGAAGATGGAGTCTGCTCGTTGCTACGATGTTCATCGGCACTCGCTCTGTCGGAGTACCTTCCAGATTGCCGAACAAGCTGCCTCAGAACAATAAGATTTTATTTTAATTCTTGACAGGAATGATTGTCTAATTGAAAAGGTTGTTCGACTACCACGCAGAGGTCTGGAATGAAAGAAACTCTGTCTCAGTTATGAAACAGCTGGAATTCAGGATTGCATATTTGAGTCGTCTTTGTTGCCTTACCTGTAAATAAATGGTACCTAGCTTTCTTACTTCCTAGTAAGAACTACCATTTTCTCACAGGCATGTTAAACATTCTGTGGCGCTAGCGAGAATATCTTAACGCTTCGCCGATTTGGCGTAAAAAAAAAACGTGTGAAAATAAACGAAGTAATGTCCTATTTTCAAGATTGAAAGAGCCCGTTATACCAATTATTTGGAGACAGGACGAGGAAGCTGGCTTATCTGAGGAAGTGTCAGCCCCTTATAGAAAATTGGCTATAGAGTAGCATCATTGTTACCGCGTTATGTCCGGTAAGTAAAGATCTAGACACTCGCACACCTACTTCATATTATTGCCATTCTTCAAATAATTTTTTTATTGGATGCAAACTAGCAACCGGATCGCCTGATGGTAAGCGATTACCGCCACCCATGGATACTCGCAACACCAGAGGTGTCACAAGTGCATTGCCAGCCTTTCAAATTTGATCCGCCCTCCCAGGAGGAGGGGAGGGGGGGTTTGGGCCTCCGGTCCATTCCCATTCGTGAAGCGTGGCTCTCTCACGGCAATTGATTTTTATTTACCTATTTCAGCGATACCTCTGGTATTGCAAGTGATCACAGGCTATAGTACCTACTTATCATCTAGCCGTATGCTTGTTTGTCTCCTTGGTAGTATAAAATATTGTCTCACCTGCCTCTGGGCAATCGCACGACTTGGTTAATATCTCCAATAGTGACCCTTGATTCCACTCCACCGTAGTCGACAAAGTATATATCTTTGACCACGTCGTCACACTCCACGATCTTCATCTCACGCATGAAGTATATGCTGCGGACTGATCGTCCGATCATGCGGAGGAGGGATATGTCACATTGAGCCAGGAGAGGACACTGGAAGAGGAGGTACAGGAATACAGGATAAAGATAAGATACAGATAAGGCCAAATATTAGTGATGGTTTTATGACAGACTGGTTGATAATAGTATCTCGGTGCCTATATACTATCATGCCAGCGGTACTGAAAACGACTGCTGTATATAAAATCTCGGGTTTGGGTAGTGAATAAAACTGCTTTGTATGAAGTCTTGGATTCGAATCTCAGGTTCGGCATAGCTAAGCGTGGAGAACGTAAGACTATCACGCAGAGGTCTCGAGTTCCATGCAAAGACAGCTATCTCATTCTGTAATTAAAATTGCAATGGCTACGTCACTTACTACGTCAGTATAACATTTGAAAGGAAAGACAGCAAAAGTGTTTGTAAGCCCTCTTTTACACACTTTTGCTCTTTTCTCTTGTAAAGTTTCTCTTCTCTCAAAGTTCGACTTTAGATAACCAATAACATTGTCTTACTTTAGCAAACGTCGGTCCATATATGTGTAATATGGCGTCTGTCCGCAGCGTGATCTGGTTGCACAGCTTCAGCATCCCGCGGTAGTCGATGCCGCCCATCTTCTGCCAATTGTATTCGTAGTAGTAGCGAAGCTCCCTGCAATCAGTCTAGTTCATTATAATAATATTAGGAATAAGATGTGAAACAGCTTAAAAAATTACAGACGCGCTTTCACCTTTAAATAATCATTGTCTTATTCAAGAAATGCATTAACAAATAAAGTAAGAGATAATTGATATCACCCAACAGCGATCACACAGCACGTCCGTTCCGTCCGCCGCTCGATGTCGAAGTGAGTCATTGCGCGCCGAGCGCGCTTTTATAACCCGCTCGATCGGACGATTCGTGACGTTACTTGTTTACGTCGCATTCCGCAACCAACAATACTTTATAATATCGAATAAAAAAATCATAAACACTAAACATTTATGGATCACAAAATGTTTTGCCCCATGTACGCAATTTGGTGCGTTTCCGGACAACAAACCGGAATCACTCATATTAGCTAGCATTACATTATTATCAATCGGTTATTCGCAGTTAAAATAATATCTGTTATCTCTTTCAGAAATAAACTTGTCTTAAGTTATCTTTGGGTTTATTTCAGGTGCAAGCCACACAGAAATTTTGCTATCCCTGTCTTATTTCAAATTAATGTCCTCCAGACCGATTTTCGGTCACTGCGGCCAATCTTAACGGAGACTGGCCATCTGCGCAGGAGATATTACAGAGCACAATTGTGTGCGCAAATACAAGTGCAATCTTTGTTCCCTAACTCTTGTTTTCCAGTGGGACGGTAATCCGACACCACCGGACAGAGATCAGGCGCATGACCAACAGCTTTACGTGCTTTCCGAGGCACGGGAATGTCAAACACCGCCAACTCCGTGCTGCTATTGAGATTTCTGAACAAAAAGTTCAATAACGTTTTCTTGGCCCGACCCGGGATTCGAACCCGAGACCTCATGCACAGCAGTCGCATTCACTCCCGCTGCGCCATGAAAATAAAATATATGTGAATGACGTTAGCATGCTATGGTGCTGGCATTCGTATGACTTAGCACACTGCCTGTCTGAAGGAATTAGGCCGCGCGCTGCACAGTACAGGACATGAGGGTTTTCTCTAGCGCAGGATATTTCATATTTTAAGCTAGAGTTCATAAAATACCGTCAAAGTAGGTCAGGCCGTCAAAATAGATTCAGGCCGTCAAAGTAGAGACCTCAACATCGCCTCGGCTGCTATGAGGACGGTGTGGAGGCCACTGCTCTTAGACCACACGACTGCTTACCATCAGGTGGAGTGTGGTCATTTTAACGAGCAAAAGAAAAAAGAAAGAAAAATGCATACAATGTAAAAAAAACACTCAGCGGCACGGAATTTGGCCAAAGCACATTTGAATTGTACTAGGTATACACTTATTTATATTTAGGCCATATTCCGTACTTCTCAGTGTACTTAGTTTAATTAATGAACGTGCAGAACCTTTGCAGCATGGGATCCAAGTTCTCCTTCTTCATGAACATGGTGATGTCTCTCATGTGCTGCTGGAAACCGGCCAGCGGCTTATTCACGTGGGACCTGATACTGATGATGCGCACCGAGAAATAGGTGACGATCATCGCACCTGTGGAAAACATAACATATCCTTCATAGATAGTCTTAAACCTATATCCTAGTAGAGTGTTACAAAATGACTAGCTGACCTGCGCAACTTCGTCTGCGTCACATAAGAGAACTTTTGCAACATTTTCCATTGATGCTCCGTTCCTATTGGTCGTAGCGTGATGTTATGTAGCATATAGCCTTCCTCAATAAATAAGCTATCCAACACTAAAATAATTTTTGAATTCGAACCTGTAGTTCCTGAGATTAGCGCGTTCAAACAAACAAACTCTTCAGCTTTATAATATTAGTATAGATAAGTGTGTGCGCAAACACAAGTGCACTCTCTGTACCCTAACCCTCAAGATCCGATGGGACGGTAACTCGACACGACAGGAGAGAGATCAGTCGCAGGACCAACGGCTTTATGTTCTTTCCGAAGCATAAAAAAGGATCAACTTACTCATAGCCATGCCGATGAACAGTATCTCCATGAGATGGTAGTTGCTGGGTTTGAGCTTGGCGTACCCGGTCGTGGTAGTCTCGTATACTACCCAGAAGTGCGTCGCCAAGTACAAGTTCCACGGTGAGGAAGTCAGATTGAAACGGACTTTAAAAAAATACTCCATCAATATCAACAAAAACGAAATGTTAAGTTTTGAGTATGTATTGTAAAAAGATTTCTTTTTTTTTATACTACTAAGGTGACAAACAAGCGTACGGCCCACCTGATGGTAAGTGGTCACCGTAGCCTATGGACACCTGCGACACCAGAGCCATCACTTGCGCGTTGCCGACCCTTTAGGGAATGAAGTGGGAAGGAGAAGGAGCGGGATGTGGGAAAGGGGGTGATTGGGCCTCCGATACTCTCACTCACCGAACGAAACACAACAGCAGGAATACTGTTATTTCACGTCGATATTCTGTGAGAGGGTAGTCCTTCTCAGGTCGAGCCGGCCCATTCATGCTGAAATCAGCGTAGCCACCTTAGTAGTATAAAAAAAGGTTAATAATCTCTATTCTTTAAAAAAAAAGATATCTATAGTCAATCAATTTGTGCATCACACAAATGTTTGTCCCGTGTGGGATTCGAACCCACAAAAGTCGACGTAGTGGAAGTGGCGAGAGAACCAGTTAAACCACTACACCATCCGTGCAGTCGTTCGAGTTGTCAACTTACACAGTTACCTTCACTTGACCTACGTAACTTCTGCTTGCTTTACCATGGTCTTGGTCCATGGAGCATGGAATGGAGACCATGGAGCACATAATTATAATAAACTCGTTAAAGAAATTGCATTGACAAAGTGCTCTTATTTTTTACGTCTCCTTAAAATAAGACTACACTCACAAGTATTCTTGAAGAGTATTATCCAGGAGCCACCTTGGTCATCGAAAGGTTCCAGCAGCCACCTGGTCTGGCCCTCCTCGTTCACGAAGTAGAATATCTTTACCGAGTTGTATACCATCAGACACGTCAGTATGTTGAACATGCATATGAAGAGAGGCACCGTGTAGATCCTGCAAAGATATAAATTAATTGTAGTAGGTGTTTTTGTGTTTAACAATGGTAGCAAACAAACCTACGGCCTGCCTGATACCTGATCGGTTAACAGATGAATTTGCGCGCATTTCTGATTTTCAAGTTCATGTTTTTTAATTTTATTTAATGCCTGTGTCGGTAGACGAGCTAGCGGCCCACCTGATGGGAAGTGGTAACTGCTGGTCATGGACTTCAGCAATTTCAGGACACAGCAAAGCCGCTGTCTACCGTGAAAAAAGAACTCTCTTTAAACCTCGTTTGAAGAAAAACATAATATATCAGAGCGCTTGGGAAACACCGAAGCAGGCAGTTCATTCCAGAGCTTGTACGTACGTGGGAGTAATGATCACTGAAAGCGTACCGTCTTAGATTTGAACGCTTCCATGTGATAAGGATGAACCCTGCTTCGTTGTCGAGTGGTACGGTGATAGAAAGAGGCCGCTGGTACCAAATCAAACAGTTCTTCAGAGCACCCAAAGTCTCTCCGTTGCTCCAACGACTCCAATCTATCCGTGAGACTGGGATCATCGACGATTCGAACTGCCCGTCTTTGTATGTGTGTATGAAATAGTTATTTATAGCTTGCTTTAACTATAATGGAAAACATCGTGAGAACACCTGCATATCTGAGAGTTCTCCATAATTTTCTCGAAGATATATGAAGTCTGCCAAACCGCACTGGGTGAGCTTGGTGGACTATGGCCTGATCCTTCTCACACTGAGAAGCGGCCTGTATCGAGCAGTTAGGCAGTTTAATACAGGACTGATATTATTATATATAGTCCTAGCGACAAGGAATGAAAGGAAACATATTGTAGAGGCAGGTATGTGAGTCTTCAGCACGTTAACTTATCGGGGGCAAGAAAAAAAAGGTGGTAGTTTAGATGAGCCGGGTTTGCAAATTAGTTTCATTCTTGGTAACCTCTCGAGGTAAGCTAAATTCATGTTTTACGAGTCAGTTTTCATCTGCAGGACAATGGGTGATATTTGAACCCACCCCCTTTTGACCAGTCTAATATCCATTCATCCATCCATTGCGTCATTGTCGCTTATGCCAATTGATAACTGTTGGCCCTGCCGCTTAGTACTTATTCCCTAATGCAATCATTTAATTATAGTACGTACATGAGATGTATATCCTGTCTCTCGATGTAGCAGTGTAGCGTCTGCATAATGCTGGGGAACCGGTACAGCTGCAGTAGCCGATTCAGCATAAGGAACTGCTCTATCGGCGTCACGCGATAGCCGTTCTCTGAGGTGAAGGATTGTTAACTGTATCTAGATCTTGCTGTCATTAGTATTGTCCGTTGCTATGCAGTAGCTATATAAGAGTTTTCTAGCCGTTGCCTACCTCCATTTGTTTCTTGCGGCATGTTGGCTTACCAAAGATCCTTAATAAGACATTTTTGCTCCTACTGCTTGCAGTGTAAATATTTTTTTACATCGTCATTACAAGCATCCTTTAATAAACATCGTATGAAGTATATCACGTAAGTCATGTACTTTTTTTGTGACTTTAGTAAGCACATACATATATATATATATATATATATATATATGTACATATATATTCTTACGCCTATTTCACCAAATGGGGTAAAGTGTATGGTACCCAGATTCGCAATCTACTAGACACAGGTTGGAATTTCGTAAAAATGTCTAATAACATCTTGCTCGACCCGGGAATTAAACGTGAGACCTTTTTCACAGGAATGGCATCCACTACTATTGTCGCACCTTTAAGGCTGTCTATATTACTCATACATTATGCTCACCATAGGTCTCTATACGTTTGGACTCCAACTTTTCGAGCGGCAGCCACCCGATCAGGTCTACGATGAAAGGTCCCTTGATGTAGTATGCTGCGGTGCTGGCCGGGTGGTACACCAGGATACCCTCCTTGTTGTAGTACGCCACCAGCATGCGCTGGAAACTGAACAGTCACTGATGATAGAATTTGCTGAGATATGTTTAATTCTTTGTCTCATGAAAAGAAGAAAATGGATGACAATAATAGGGTGTCGAATTAATCACCTGCAATACTGCAGAGTGGAGTAAAATTTTCAACGATATGTCAATTGGATTTTCGTATTTAATTAGTTAAAACACGAGTTCATATTATTGGTATTCATCACAGACGGACGCAGATAAGATGCGTATCATAATTGCGTATTGATCCGATGCCCCTTAACTGTACGTGGGCTACGGTATGATCGCGGAATGTCGCCTGTCCATTATTAGGATTGACTGCATATTAGGGAATGCATGAATACATTGAAAAATTTTTTTTGCTGATATTGGTAATACATCGTAGACTGATTCACAATCAGCACACTTTATTATATCCTATTTTCGCTATTTAATTTTTACCAAATGTAATCAAGAATCAAAACCTCTTTTTGTCTATCGAAGGCAGTACATTTTTTTTTTATTTTTATTTTGCTCTTCAAAATGACCACACTCCACCTGATGGTAAGCAGTCGTGTGGTCTAAGAGCAGTGGCCTCCCCATCGCCCCCACAGTAGCCGAGGCGATGTTGAGGTCTCTACTTTGACGGCCTGAGAAGATGCTTTTTCACGCCCCGCTTAAAGAACCCAGGATTGAAGGAAGAAGGAAACACGTGCCTTGGCAGAGAATTCCATGCCTTGGTCGTTCGGCAGAGATATGAGGATCCAAACTTTTTGGTACGCGCTCTAATCGACTCTACCGTGTAAGGATGGCATCTGAGCCCAGCACGCGTTGTTCTGGATAGGAAAGGGGAGGGCGGGATAAGGTGGAATAACTTTTCAGAGCACTCCCCGTGGTATATTCTGTAGAAACATGCCAATGAGGCAATGTCCCTACGGAGTTGCAGAGGTTCCAGTGAACTCGATCTAAATCATCTGTAAAAATAAGCACAAACAGCTTTTATAATATTGTATACTTGTGGTTTTTTGAAGATTTAGGTTTATACCTTTTACCCCAGAAAATGTACCTAATCAAGCATAAGTGACTGCCGAGCTAGACACTTACCAACCTCGTTCCTATTAAACCGGATGTGCTTTTCGATTTTGTTGCCAAACTGGTATTTTTCAGAGCCTCCTTAAATCAATCTAGCCACAAGCAAGGATGGTCCACTAACATGTCAAACAGTGCAGACAGGTCAAGCAGCAAGGTGAGGTAGTAGAGCCAGGGCCACTGCAGCACCAGGTACATGTAGTTGGGGAACACCAGCGCGGAGACCAGCGCGCATGACACGCGGAACCACTCGTAGCGGACCAGGTACTTGCCATCCGGACGGATGGTGAACCGGGGGAATATGTACCTGGTTCAATCATACACCATACTCGCTATTTCGTTCCTGGCTTTGGTAAAATATAGTCTGTTATTGTTACTTAAGGGTAGTAATAAATTTTTAGAATCGGTTTAGGTGTTCCAGGTATTTATTGTTTGTTGTTAAAAAGACAGCTCATGCACTAGGAATGATTCCAGGAATAACTCCTGTGTCGCAGAAGCTTTATAAACATTCAAACAACGGACACAAAAACATCCAGACACAGAACGAGATGGGTGTAAAAATCCAGGATTCAACCTCTTTGTCTTAAATGTACATCATGTGACCTTGTGACCCCTATATCTCGGAGGTCTTTTGACTCACAGGGCCCATATTCAAACTCGACCAAGGTATGACTCCAAGGTATCTGCACACCAAGTTACAAGTCAGTCGGTCCAGTGGTACCGGATATATGCCTGTCACTAACAGACAGACACACAGACCCACATAGTGTTTTCATTAACCTTTGAAGAAGACTCAGAGGTTAATACCATTTGTGGATCACACAAATTATTGTCCCGTGTGGAATTCGAACCCACAACATTCGGCGCAGTTACCGTGCCGAGGCGACCACTTAAACCACTACGCCCTCTGTTCAGGCAGTCAGATTACATGCAAATAAAATACCTGTTTATAATTACTAATATAGTTACTAAGAAATATCTCCAGTGTATGTGTAATGTTCTCCAGGCCGAAGTTTGGTTACGGTGATCCATCTTAAGGGAGATTAGCCATCTGTGCAGGCGATATTATAGTGCACAAGTGTGTGCGCTTACACAAGAACACACTCAGAATTCGATGGGACGGCAATACGACACGACCGGTGATCAGGCAAAGAACCAAGGATTTACATTATTTCCGAGGCAACTTCCTAACTCCGAGGTGCTATTGGAAATGTTTTAAAAGGAACCTCTAATAACTTTTTATGGACCCGAATAGAGATTCAGACCTGAGATCTCATGCACAGCACTCGCATTCGTTGTCGCTGTCTGTAATGTCGTCTTGCCGACAGACTCAGCCTCGTTACCATTTTGTAATGGTATAATTTCGAGGCTCACCATTTATTATTGCTGACTGTCCTAATTACAAGTCGCGAACAAAAATTCTTTACTTACCGTAATATGGCCAGAAAGCCGAGTTTTTGGAATGGATGTAGATATACGAAGTCGGGTTCATGCTTCCTCGGTAACGGAAAGCGCTCCATGTTCGGAATGGGGGGTAGGGGCTCGTACTTCAGGAACGACGGCGTGCCTTTTTGTAGACGCGTGTATTCCTAAGGGTCAAATAATCACCTATTATTCACCATCCTCTTGCCCTGGTCCCAATTTATTTGGGTAGCAGTATGTCCTTCGCTTCCATACTTCTCTGTCACCCGTCATCTGATCATTTACCCATTTCCCTTTCATATCCATCTTCACATAGTCCATCCATCTTTTCCTTGGCCTTCCTCTCCCTTTTCGTCCCTCTACCCTCATATTCATCACTTGCTTACCTACATACGTATCATCTCTTCGCATAACATGTCCATACCAAGCCAAACGATTTCCTTTTACCTTCTCGTCTATGGGCACCACTTTCAGACTACCTGTTACGTGTTCATTCCTAATTCTGTCCATTGTCGTCACATCACATCCATCGTAACATTAATCATCTATTATTATGAGTGCGACAATCTATTTAGTATTCTTGTTAATCTAACTAAGTAAGCTAGAATACTTTTTCTTTTTTTTATCTTTTTTATATTTAGGACTCTTTTATTTTAACAATAAAATAATATTCTATCACATACACACAACACCATCTAACCCAAACTAAGCAAAGCTTGTACTATGGGTACTAGACAATGGATAAACATACATATATACTTTTTTTTGTAAATACATATTATTATACATAGAAACATCCAGACCAAGACAAACATCAATGTTCATGCACACAAATGTTTAACTTGCGAGGGAATCGAACCCGCAACCTCAGGCGTGGCAGTCGGTTACACTAACCACTACCTACGCCATCGACGCCAGCGCCATCGTACCCTATACTAATCTAACTATCAGAAATAGAAATCACTTGTGCAAAAACATGTTAGCTACAATGCTCGCATCACTTGATTCACGACAATAGTTGGACCGAAATCTACGACCACTCGATCACAAATGAAAAGAAAGAAAGAAAGAAAACATATTTTATTTCTGAAAAAAACACGAAAGCTTTCACAATATGATGTAAATATATACATTTTTTAAGAGAATACATAGATACATATTTAATAAACATTAATTAATACAAATGACAGCCCTGCGCCACAAATACCACGTTTCAAAAGTGCCACCAGTACATATCAATAAACTTTGGTCACCCGCTTACGCTACGAGATTGCCATGATGCCATAGATAAACATTGTTTATCTATGCCTTCAATGCTCGTTGTAACTTGACTCCACGGATGACGTAGTGCTGTGCACGTGTTGTTTTGAGTCAGATTGTTCTTTGAGCCCGTTTGTTGAATGTTTATAAAGTCCTCCGTGACACAAGTGATTTTTATTGCAGAAATTGACTATTTTTAAAACAAAACAAACAAAACCAACGTTCTTATTCCTTAAGCTGCAGCTGCTATCAGGATGAAGAAATTGCTCTAATGACGACACATTTTTAATCATAAATCTACTCTCTTCTCTCTAGCTTTTATTATTCCCAAGTCATTTGGGGTCGGCTTTCTAGTCTAACCGGCTTTGACTGGATATCAGTTTTTACACGGAGCGACTGCCATCTGACCTCCGCAACCCGAAGGCTAACGATACTCTAAGGCTAGACCAGTGTCAGGATATTAGAGGACACTGACTTCCCAATAATGACTGCCATAGATGTTAATGGCAGCCGGGACCGACAGCTTAACGTGGTCTCCGAGGCACGAAGCAGGCGATAATTGTCAATCAATACGCACATAATTTCGAAAAGTCATATAACTTTCGAAAGTCAGAGGTGCACGACGTGGGTTCGAACCCGAGACACTGAGCTATCGCTGCTTTTAATCATTTTGTTTTTTTTTAATTTTATTTATTTATTAAGGATCTCCAACAAAGAATATACACAAAATTGCACAGACAAATGGACATTAGTTTTGTATAGTGTACTCCTTCAGTTATAGGAGACCACAGCATGCACATACATTTAACAACAAAGCATAAAACAGAAAATTTAAAATTAATTATCATAAATCTACTGTTGGTTAATATTAGTTTTGACTGTAAGTAATGCTATCTCACCGGTTGAGTCTTGACGTATTCAATGGCTTCCTTGATCTGTGGGTTTTCGAACAGCGGCTTGAGGTGCCTGATAGAGATGCAGAAGATCTGCACGTGTGTCAGAGCTCGGACTGTAAAGTGCGCCGGTATTCCTGGACATACATTCTTATATTTTATCGGAAGTTTATGCTTTTAAAATGGGAAACAAATGGCTCGCTTCGAATATCAATGTTATACATTCTTACAGACATGAACTGTGTCATTGGCAAGTGCGGCGGTGACTCAGGTCGTCAGTGCATAGATGTCGTTAGTGTGGTGTGTCGAAATACCGATAGTTCAATTACAAATATAAATAACTAGCTTTTGCCCGCGGCTTCGCTCGCGTTAATTTATAATTTGACAATCAATTCGGGTTGTACTCTGCTTGTAATAATATAATTCAATCATGATTCGAAAGACACGTGGCGCCATCTATTATCATAAGAACGTTATTGTTGTTTTCTTCGGGAACAGTAATTTTTATCGGGATGAAAGGTAGCCTATGTCCGTTTCTGTACACGTGGCAATGTATATGCAAAATTTCAGAATGATCGGTTTAGTGGTTTAGGCGTGAAAAGGTAACAAACAAACAAACAAACAAACAAACTCATTTTCGCTTTTATAATATTAATTAGGATGTACCTACATATTTGTAACCAGTTTTACGCTCTCGGTTTACAGTGATTTAATAATTAAGAGTATTTAATGGGAATAACAATTAAATCAAATACAAACAATAAAGCAAGATGTAAGTAAAAATTAAGCGGTTTAACTCAGCAATACCTTTTTAAGTTTGCTTCTAACAGTTTGTTTCTTCATTAAATCAACATTTGTTCTCAGCCAGGCATGTTTGTTAAATAATGTAGGAATCAAATACTTGCTGGTTCTTTTTCCATAATAATTTCTTACTTTTGGTATTACAAATTTATGTTGTATAACGCTTTTAGTATTATAAGTATTTTCCACATTTATTTTAAACTTATCCTCATACCATTGTTCAAGAACCACCGAGTATTCGACCCTTTTATGTATAGGAAGTTGTTTCTTGTTTTTCCAGACAACTCTACAACTACACTAGAAATAGACAGACAATAAAATTTTTCAGTGAAGCCATTGAGTTGAAAGCTTAAACTATAAGGCAAACATGGGTTACATGGGTAACATTACCAAAAAAATACGAACTGTGTCGGCAATAACAACTATTTAAAAATATACTTACTAAGTAAACAGACGACAGCGCCGAAATGATTTTTCGCGGTGAGTTCACCCAGCTTTTTGCGAGTAATAGGACAGATAAACTACGAACGAAAGAGTACATGATAGTTAAGACAGCGCCGAGCGTAAGACGCGGGGGTTGGACTGAATGACAGAGCTCGATATTCAAATCGGCGCGCGGCCGCCATAGTCAAATTGTATGGAGGATTTGAAGTGCTTTTTTGATAAATATGTATCTTTATTGTCAACCAATAACTTAAATATTTGGGATGGACAAATTGTAATATAACTATTTATGTTTCGTTTAAGCTGTAAAATAGGATAGATTTCTACTGTTATAATCTAAAAAATCACTTAATACGAGCTTACGTTTTTGCAACTTTCGTGCAAATTTGCGTAATTTTGTACGCGAAAATATTGATTATTTATAGTTTTTAACACGGAGTAATTGTAAACACATTCATTGTTATGGTAAATGTATATTTTATATTTGTACTAGCTTTTGCCCGCGGCTTCGCTCGCGTCAATTTAGAATTTGACAATCAATTCGGGTTGTACTCTGCTTGTAATAATATAATTCAATCATGATTCGGAAGACACGTGGCGCCATCTATTATCATAAGAACGTTATTATTGTTATCCTCGGGAATAGTAATTTTTTTTCGGTATGAAAGGTAGCCTATGTCTGTTTCTGTACACCTGTCAACGTATATGCAAAATTTCAGGATTATCGGTTCAGTGGTTTAGGTGTGAAAAGGTAACAAACAAGCAAACTCATTTTCGCTTTTATAATATTAGTTAGGATTAGGATTAAACAAAAAGTGTTGATTTTATCAACTTAACGGTGACCGCCTGTTTTGGAACATTTTGCTCGGCGCAGTCTTAAAAAAAACAGAAAAGTAAGCTACGGTGGAGCTAACAAGTCTTAGAGTAGAGACAGCGAATTGGTAAATGTAAGAAAGAATGGCCTCAGCCCGTAGGAATTTGAGCCAGTCCGTTGATTGAATCCTCGTAAGACATGTTGCCACATCCAAGTGCTTAAAGAAAACAGCATTTCGAAGTAAATATCATCAAAGGTCTACAAAAATTTCCGATCTGGATGTATATACAAAAGGGTAGGCATCGGCAAAGTATTTATTGCATATATATTAATTTTAAAAATTTTGGTCCCTCATAGAGGCGGGCCTTTTTCTGTCTGTAATGTTGCTGAGAATTTATTGACAGAAAAAAAACTAGCACTTTACTTGACCGGGCATCAAATTCAAGGCCCAAAGATACGAAAACTGGTCCACGGAACAAACAAAGAATTACTTTATAGGTCTTTTAAAAGTTGTAATTCTGCTAACAGCTTCTCGAAAAGCCTAGGCGGGTTCTAAAAACTTTTGTTTATCCTCCTGTCGGCGTAAGCATTAAAAGACCAGTCGTTTGTCTTTTGGAAACATACCTCGCAAATTCCCCTAACGATGACATACATTTCGTTGACGAGGTCTCCAGTATTCATCAGGATCTCGTTGGGAGACGTGTAGAACAAATTTGCGTTTGCTGCCAGCTGCTTTAGTTCTTCTTTCTTGAGCATCTGTTATAAATGTATAGAAGTTATAGGAGGTAAGCAGGTAGAAAATCATTGGGTTCTCGTTTAAGTCAGACATTTCGTTAAAAATGGAGTAACAATGGATGTCAAAATAAACTCAACTCTACAGAAGATTGGTACCAAATAAAGTTGTGTTGTGATCTTGCGGTGGGTTTCAAGATTCTTTCTAACTATAAAATATATCAATGGGGTACCAACTATTATAAAACAAGCATCGAACAACTATAACAACTAATAACAAACAATACCCTAGAGAATACTATAGCCTATCAAATAGTGAGCGATTACCAGCAACTAATCACCACAAAGTCACGCCTATCATTACTCTATTTAAATGCGCGAAATATACGAAAGAAAGGAAAACTAGACGAACTTAAATCTATTTTAAAATTGATACCCGCAACCCTACATATAATTTTACTAACAGAAAGTTGGACACAGAATGAAAATCTAATTCTACAGCTACAGATAGTTAACTCTACACACTACTATAACTACAGAAAGGATATCAGGGGAGGAGGAGTATATTATATACACAATAATTGAAAACATAACTTAATTGAATCAACATATCAAGATGGAAATAATTAACTTTGGATACACATGGAAAAATTTGCTCTAGATATTGGCGTCGTCTACAAACCGGGAGCAACTAATTTTGAAAAATTTTTAGACTTATACGATACTCAGCTGCAACAACGGAGGAGAGAAAATACGTTTGAAATATGAAGCAACAAATTATGAAAAGCTATATATAACCATAGAATCACCCAGACTATAAGACGTGTCGAATAACTACAGAGAACTAGAATCAAGAATAAAACAGTATATAAAAGACAGTAAAGTATTGAGAACGAAAATCTTGAACCCGCTCGAAGAAGATTGGGTTAATAATGACATAATTACTCAAATTAGCCAAAGAAACCATTTATGGATATAACACAAGGAGAATCTGGAAGACAAGACACTAGAAAAACAGTTTAAAAAAACGAGAGATAAAGTTGCCAAATTAATCCAAACCATGACAAATTCTTATTACTACAAACTATTTACAAATTGTATTAATAACCGTAAAAAAACTTGGCCCCTTATAGCCTAGCTAACAATAAAATAAAGAAAAGTTGTGTTCCTTCAAAGCTTTTGGTTGATTCCAATTATGTTATTGATACACAAGAAATTTGTGAGGTCTTCAATAAATATTTCTCCACTATAGGTTACTTGCAGATAACATACCTAGAAAATATCATAACAGCTCAATACAGAGTGTTTTTACGTCAAAGAACACTTACAGTCATGAACTCACGACACTAGATCCATGCAATGCAAATGAAATTATCAAAATCATTAAAGACCTTGACCCGAATACAAGCAGTGGTATAGATAAACTTAGCACAAAAGTCGTAAAAAAATATTAAACTTAATTTCAGACAGTCTGGCTATAAGTTTTAACAAATTAATTATTGATGGGGAGTTTCCAAACACTTTCAAGGTCGCAAAGGTAACACCGATCTTCAAATTGGGACCTAAAACCGGCCGTGGTCACAAGCTGACTTCAGCTGTCAGCTTATGACCACGGCCGGTGTAACCTGGTCAAAACGTCAAGCCTAAAAAGGTAAACATTATGCATGATCGCGTTAATACCCGTTACATATTATATAATATATATATATATATATATATATATATATCATAAAACGCGAAAGTCTAAAAGTTATTATCACATTTTAGCAGTGATAGTTAAGAGGAAACAATAAGGGCGAGAGAATTGAAAAATAAATATTTGTAAAATCTATTGCTGTCGCGGAGAGCCCGCAGAGCGCGATAGAGACAACTGCAGCTTGGACCGAAAATACCTATTATAAGTACACAAAATCAACGTTTCGTAGTCCTCTGATTCCTTATCCAAAACTTGACCTATATAACTACAATTTTTATTAAAAATAAAAGAAAGACTTTGGCCGTGTTCCTATGTTTTCTTTTTTTTATATAATCTAGTAAAATTTGTTTACTGGATATTTGAACACAGCGGAGAATCTGGTAAATTTTTGAGGTACAAAAATTTACCAGATTCTTCTCAGAGTCTCTTTTAATAATTAATTTATGAAGAAAAGGAAAACATAGGGACATGCCAATGGAGCCTATACATTTTTTGGAAAAAAATATTGCTCTACTGGCATTATCCAGGGAAGAAACAGGGGACTACGTTTGTATGGAAAAACGGCCCTTGTGTTTCCTCTTAACTATGATTCTAACTTCTGGATTTATAATAAAGTAGATTGGGTCGTTTGGGCAGGCAAAAGTAACATTTTAAGTTAGTTACCTTCATGAAGGGTATGCAGAGCATATACTTAATGCGGTTCCTGCCGACGATGTCTTGGTACACATGCTGCGGCAGGTCGTAGAAGATCGAAGACGTCTCCTGACTGTGAGTCATCTTGTATGCCTATTTATGCAATTCATATTTATAACCGAAAATATAACTGGTTAAAACCAAAATAAGTCATAATATGTTCAAATAGTGATGAACGGATTAAATAAAACTCGGTTCATATTTTTAGTTAAACAGCAAGCTAATAACTTGTTGAAAGCATTTCAAATACATACAGTGTTTTGCGTAATGCCCTAAAACAAACAGGTAGACGGATATACAGAGAAAAATTATAAAATCTATAGCAATTTCCATATCCCTATTTTTATTTTTGTTCTTGCAGGTATGTCCTTATAGACTCAACTTTTTGCCTGAACCTAGCAACCTATATAATTTGATGTTCATAAATGTTACTTTGTGACCAAAGTGATTTTTTTTTTGACAAAAGATTACTCCTGCACTAGGAATAATTCCTGTATCGCGGGGGACTTACAAACATCAAACAACGGACACGAAGAACATCCAGACTCGTAACTACCATTTGTGGATCACACAAATGTTTGTCCCGTGTGGGATTCGAACCCACAACACTCGGCGCAGTGGCGCGGTGACCACTTAAAGCACTACACCATCCGTGCAGTCAACATATGAATAAATACAATAAATGATTTAAATATGTATTTGACTTGACGATAAATGGTCCGTCCTCATTCGTTTTTCAATGTATGTATAGACACCGTCGTTACTGTTTTTGAATAGTACAAAATATACCACCTTGTCAGTATACCAGCACAGCTGCAGGTATGTGATGAACCTTGACCTTATTTTAGGGTCCACCTCGTTGCTGATCAGGAAGCGCTTCACCATGGCTATGCGAGAGTCGTAATCCTCCCTTAAAAACGTGAGCTAAGTTAAATAGCAATTAATGTATGTTTCTTAGTGATGTAAGAACATTGAAGTACGATAGCATGTTCTTTTTGCATTTGTCAAAAACACAATGTCTCATAGGGGATAGAATACAGCGCACAGCGCTCCTAATAGAGACATAAATAATAATAATATTCGTATGTAACGCTTAATTTATGAAACTTAGGGTCAGCGCCGACGGACGGAGTGGCGGCGAAGAGACTAATTCAGTAACAATTTAAATTCAACCTAAAGTGCTTCAGAATACGACAGTATTTGGTACAACGAAATAAAATGACCGCGCTTTCAGTCGCTCGCCGTCATTTGTTACTGAATTAGTCTCTTCGCCGCCACTCCGTCCGTCGGCGCTGACCCTTACTTATCAAAATACTAGATTTTGCTCGCGTACATAGTACGCGCGGTATCTTACTCTGTAACTCTGACAACGTTTATGCGAAATTTCATGATGATTAGTCGAGTAGTTAAGGCGTGACAGCGAAGCAAATCAAACAAACTCACATTCGCATTTGTAATATTAGTTGGGATGTCGTGAATTTGCCCGAATGTCAAATCTCGGTGGATTTGTAGACCGATACTGCTGAACTAAGCTATACAAATATTTCGGGTTGAGAATATGAGATTATAACAATTAATTTATCACCTCATAGCCGTGGTAACCGTGATAGTAGCCGAGTACACAGCCTCCATGAAGGTCTTCAACACAATACAGATCTCCATAATGATCATGGTGTACATCACATTGCTCAAGTTCTCTTTCCCCCACGTCTCCATATGAGCTGACAGGAGGAAGGAGTTAATGATGTTAGTATTGCATTATAGTCTGTGATGATCAAACTGCTTATGTACGAAATCCACCAACGATGCATATTACAGCCAGATAGTGATTGCGTTAACCTAATAATATGCCGCAATACAAATTCATCATTTACAGAATTCCTAATCCTTCTTCTCCTTGGCCTTTATTATTCCCAAGTCACTTGGGGTTGGTTTTCTAGTCTAACCGGATTTGACTGGATATCAGTTTTTACACGGAGCGACTGCCATCTGACCTCCGCAACCGGAAGGCTAACGATACCGTAAAGCTAGACAAGTGTCAGGATATTAGAGGGCAATGACTTCCCAATAACGACTGCCATAGACTTTCATGGCAGCCAGGACCGACAGCTTAACGTGCTCTCCGAGGCACGGAGCAGGCGATAATTGTCAATCAATAAGCACATAATTTCGAAAAGTCATATAACTTTCGAAAGTCAGAGGTGCGCGACGTGGGTTTGAACCCGAGACCCTCTGCATTGCAGTCTGTTGGTCTGACAGAATTCCTAATATACCTAACGTTTAAGACATGGTACCATAAAACTTATTTGCAGAAGTTAAGAGCCATTTATTCGTACTATTTCTACAATGTACCTAATACATGAAACATAAATTTATTCCTCTTCTTAGCGTATCGTTGGCAAACACTTTTAAATTATATATTTGCCGCCCAAAAAGCAGTTGTACGCTAGCTGCGTTGTCAGAAGCAGCCATCAGATCCACCGGCATGCAAGTTGTCAGGCACGCAGGGCACGCATCGTTTGTCTTGCACCGCAAGCGCAAGCCAGATCGGTACCTTCTGAGAGTATGTTTTCTTTGCACCGACCGACCTGGGTTCGCAGTCTATTTACTTCCAGACCGACTATGGCAATTGATGTCCAGGTGGAAGGCTGTCAGCAGGTGATACGAAAGGAGTAGGCAGAGATAGGTATATTTCCTCGCCACAGGCTACATCTCGCCTTTGATGGCTCCAGGGCCAGTGCATGCACACATTTAACAAAGCTGTTGCGGCTCTTCAGCCTCTGCTGCACTGGCTTGTGTCTATACAAGGGGTGTCGTGCATCACCATCCATCTTTACTCTCTCTGCTGAGCTCGCCACAGCCCTGCGGACATCCGGAGGTGCGACGCCAGCCAAAGGGTACAGAAGCTTTACCGGGGTCGTTCTAAGGCAACCCCCTGATAATCCGGCAAGATCGACTCCACACAGGGCACACGTATTCACCGGCAGAAAATGCTACCACCAGGGCAGAAGTGCGCAATACTTGCGGTGAGGCTCCCCATTTGGTAGTAGTGAGACGCAATAAATAATAAATTAATTGATCGTCCTATACGCTACCATGAAGTGGTTTTGAACAATGAAGTAGTGTCACTTCACACTCAACTTACTGGTAAAACTAATCATGGATATGGACCAGTATAGTCCAAAGATGAGCCTAGCCATCACGGTTTCCTCGTCCAACGGCTTCTCCTCCCAGAACGGGCTGTGAGTGAAGTTCGTCACCAAGCAGTAGCCCGACCTGCACAAAATATACCAGTTCTAATATCTTTATTTAAACATTTCATTGTGAACTCCGAAAGGCAGACTCAGGTGTAATCCAGCTACATTTTCCTAACTATGATTATAGTACCCATGTAATTGAGGCCGACTCCATTGCCATGCCACCTGTCGTAATTATCAGACTTCGTGCTGTTATTGAGAATCTTCTATCAACAAAATTAAGTAACGTTTTGATCTGGGTTTCAAACCTATGACCTGATGAACGACCAAAAACGGAGCAAACTTATGACAAGGGATCAGCAAACTGGTTCATATAGAGTCAAGGTATATAGGCGGTCTCGATGGCGTAGTGGTTAGTGTAACCGACTGCCATGCCTGAGGTCGTGGGTTCGATTTCCGCACAAGTCAAACATTTGTGTGCATGGACATGGATGTTTGTTTTGGTCTGTGTGTTTCTATATATAATATGTATGTATTTACAAAAAATAAGGATAGGTAGGTATACAATGTATGTTTATCCATTGTCTAGTACCCATAGTACAAGCTCTGCTTACTTTGGGCTAGATGGTGTTGTGTGTATGTGGTAAAATATAATATATAAAAGAAATAGAATATATAACCATTCTTTTTAGAGATGACACTATTTACATGACATGCTACGTTATGCGGTCTCATAGGTCTACATTACAGATTTGCTTGACTATGCTTCTGAAATTTAAACACAAGAGACAATAAAGAGAATCTTCGATATAAAAAAAACGTTTTTGTTAGACTGCCTTGGTGGTGCAGCGGTTAAGTGAGACCTGGTACTGGAACTAATTCCTACATCTTCAAAAATACCGGCGTGAGACTATGTATTCTGTTTACGTGAACATGGATTATTTGAAGATACTGAAGGCACTGTATGCTTAGTTACAGAGTTACAGTAAGAAAGCTGAATAAGACAGGTCTGGTCAGAAAGATAGATACTGACTGGAAGCACATAAAGGCCTGCTGCATGGCAGCGACGAGGTAGCACGCGATGAGAAGCAGCAGCGTGTACGAGCAGAAGCGCAGTACGTTGCTATGGTACACCCAGCTGTCCTCCATCTTCTTTAGAAGTCGGAACACCTGGAAATATAAATTATTCTTAAAATATAATATGCCAAATAGCTATAGCAATAGAATGGCGCAGTGGTTTAAGTGATAGCTCTGTCACCGCTTCGAGTGGCGTGAGTACGATCTCATACTGAACAAAACAATGTGAGGACCACAAATAGTTGGATTGAATGTAGGTGTTGTTTGTAGCCATTGTTGTTGTTTCCTGCGACACAGCATTTAATCCTAGAGCATACATAGAGCAGTTGTTTTTTAAAAACAAAATTAATTAAATCTGGAACAGCACGATTGAAGAAGCTTCTAATCCCTACAGAAGATTGCAAATAACCAAATTCGTGTTGTCTCTCTATTGAGTTCAGATTTTTAGACTCCTTGAATAGATGTTATGCTGTCAGAAGAATTGGATGACTGACCTTTGCTCCCTATCCTACGGTAGGTCAAAGAACACTTTTTGTGAAAGGATCGAGATCGCACAAGTTTTACCTCTAATGTTGCAAGTGCCATAGGCTCTAGTAATTGGCTATCGTTTTGTCGTAGTAATATGAAAATTCTTACCTAACTGTAAAAAAAGCCACGATTTACGTAATTGTGATTTAACCTTAGGCAGGCGCAGTATCTTGTTGATGCCGGCGAAGTGTCCGTCGCCGATGAACTCGAAGATGGGCAGCGTGCCCACCACGTCCAGCACGAACCACTTGCTGCGCATCTGCTGCGACGACGTCTGCGCGAACGTTATCGGCACACCTGGACCGTAAAAGTACATAATAATATCAAACAAAAAATTATATCGAATCGAGGTAAGCGTTACTTGGCGAAAGTCCATTGTAATAAAGTTATTGGGAAGAGTGGAGCCCGCCACGCACCTTTTGTGCTCAAAGCGGAACACTGCAGATTGGAGTACGCCAGGGTCCCACGTCGTGGCTGTCCCTATCCAGAGGAGTCCAGTAGAGACAACCTTTTTCTATAGCAATGGTTGGGGTGGGCAATCCGAGGATGCGTGGTGGGTTTTTTTTATTATTTTTTTTATTTATCTTGCCCGTCAAAATGACCACACTCCACCTGATGGTAAGCAGTCGTGTGGTCTAAGAGCAGTGGCCTCCACACCGCCCTCATAGCAGCCGAGGCGATGTTGTCTCTACTTTGACGGCCTGGGAAGGTGCTTTTTCAAGCCCCGCTTAAAGGACCTAGGATTGAAGGAAGAAGGAAACACGTGCCTTGGCAGAGAATTCCATGCCTTGGTCGTGCGGCAGAGGTATGAGGACCCAAACTTGTTGGTACGCGCTCTAATCGACTCTACCATGTAAGGATGGCATATCCTTGCACTGGTCTAGCCTTCGGGTTGCGGAGGTCAGGTGGCAGCCGCTCCGTGTAAAAACTGATATCCAGTCAAATCCAGTTAGACCAGAAAAGCCGACCCCAAGTGACTTGGGAATAATAAAAGGCTAGGGAGAAGATCTGCAGTATCCACCAACATTTCTATAATATGTAAATTATTCTTAATACCCATAGAAATAATTTTAGAAAACCTTTAATCAAAACGATCTCTTTAATGTACTCACCCTCCTCAACATGTGCTCCAGTAGAGAGATACACGATATGGTCCACCGTGTACACCGCGGTGGCCATGTAGTCAAAGAACCTGAACTCCATTGGCACGTTCTTCAGGAATACCAGGTAGTATGGATGGGTCTGCGAGGAATAAATGCGGACTTTTGAACATCGTGTTAAATTTTAGCACCAACATAAAAAAGAGACTTTCAAGTGAGTAAATTTTACATACTGGTAATTTAATAAAGAATTAATTTTTAGAAGTAAATGAAGGTGACGTTATGATATAACTTGTATGTCTATGAGATCTCCATAATAATTTAAAGGCTTGTCAAATCTCGTTTCTTTTTTATAGTGACACGGCAAAGTGATTGTTACGGACCTGATGGAAAGCCCAATTACAGTCCAGAGACAGTGACGACGAGGAGAAGATAGAAGTCTTCTAGCCGTCGCCAGTGTCAAGCCGGTCTGACCAGATGCTTAATGCTTTATGCTTTTTACTCGTTATTAAACTTGTTAATGGACAGAAGAACTGTTTCGGAAATATTAGTTGCCACCTATATATATTATGCCGAATAACGAAAGCGGAGATTTCATGATCGTCCATCATGAAATCTCCGCTTCGTTGTTCGGGTTGAATATGATTATTGGGTATTGCTGTTAAGAAATTCTCGGTAGACATATGGATTCTGGTAATGTGTCTAGTAGACAATAATCCTCTGTGAGACTAATCCTTCGAGGATATAGAGAATTCAACAATATTATGTAAATGCAATATAAAGACCGCATGATTTCGGCATGAATGGGTCGGCTCGACCGGGGAAGGACTACCCTCTCACAGAATATCGACGTGAAATAACAGTATTCCTGCTGTTGTGTTTCGTTCGGTGAGTGAGAGTGCCGGAGGCCCCATCACCCCCCTTTCCCACATCCCGCTCCTTCTCCTTCCCACTTCATTCCCTAAAGGGTCGGCAACGCGCAAGTGATGGCTCTGGTGTCGCAGGTGTCCATAGGCTACGGTGACCACTTACCATCAGGTGGGCCGTACGCTTGTTTGTCACCTTAGTAGTATAAAAAAAAAAAAAAATAAAATTAGTAGTCGCTCAGTGGCTGAAATACGTATTTATTTTTATATATTTTATTTGTCTGCCTTTCTTTACCATATAAACTTTAACTATGCAAAATGACACACTCCTGCGCGCAATATGGTTAAAAGATTATAAAGTTTCCTCTTCACGACTTAATATAAAGATAAGCGGGAAATACGCGAGGCTACTCACAACGCTGATGATAAGTATGAGGACTGCGACGGCTGAGTGCCACGCCATCAGTAGCGAGGAGGACGGCTGCAGGATGCAGGGGAACGTGGGGCGCAGACATATCGCGTCAGACTCATCCGTCAGCGTCGAGCCCAGCCGCTGTAGCAGAGCAACGACGATTTATATGATACAAAACTACACTAGATACAAATTTTCGTCTTGTTTAGCTGTCGATTTGATAAATTCGTTCATCAGTACTTGCCAAGATGTTGGCTTGTAGGTATTAAACGTTAACTTTCTTTACTTTAAGGTAAGAAAATAACGAGATGGATGTAAAAACCCAGGATTCAACCTCTTCGTTTTTATGTGACCTTGTGATCCCTATATCTCGGGGGTCTTTAGACCCACAGGGCCCATATTTAAACTCGATCGAGGTATGACCCCAAAGTGTCTGCAGATTACAAGTCAATCGGTTCAGTGGTTCCGGAGTTATGTCTGTCACTAACAGACAGACACACAGACCCACATAGTGTTTTCATTAACCTCTGAAAAAGACTCAGAGGTTAATAATGTATGTTTATTTTTATTATTCTAAAACAGGCAACTTCCGCGCTAGGTATAATCATTTATTTGTCAAACATAGGTATTTACATATAAAGATCTTGGATACAAAATATTTAGTGCGCTATGCTTTGCCAATATTGACATACAAATTAGTAACATAAAAAAATATTAAATTGTCATAACCAAAATTTCAAGAGAAAATCATAATAAAAATAAAATTAAAATAATAGACAATAATGTAACAGTAATACTCAAAATGTCAATTTAACTTATAATATCAATGCAGTCAAACCAATTTATCATTTAAGAACTCGTCTAGTTTATAATAACACTTTTCTATTAACAGGTCATATAAGAGTTTTCTGAACTTTTCTAGTGGCATACATTTTATTTTATTATTGTGGAGTAGTACCAAACAGACTTTTTTTAATAATGCTGTTTTACAAGTCACATGACACAAAGTATTGATGTATTGAGAACCTATTGGGTTTCTCTTTATTGTGGCTACTTTTTGGATTAGATGTGGATTGTTTTTAACAAATAGTGCAGTTTCAAAAATGTACAATGAAGTTAGAGGTAGTTATTCTTAACTTTTTAAAGTAAGGAATGCAACTGTCGGTTGTTTTTAATCCACACATTGATCGTATGCATCTCTTTTGAACTCTAAACACTAATTCCCTATTTGTTGCTTGTCCCCAAAAAATGACACTATATCGCAAAACGGAGGCAACTAACAACATAATTTTGTTATAGCAACTGTGAATGCTGTGTTAGCTCGTAAATGGCATGTATATTAGAACTCTGTCATCTAAATTTTCACTAAAATGTATCATATATATGCTGTGAGTTAACCAAATAAATAAATAAATAAACTAATCCGTGATATGCTGCTAGTAGTGTATCAATATTTACTTGTTTTGATAGTTGCAAGAGCAGATACACCGATTTGCTTAGTCTCTTACAGATTTCTTATTGTGAGGCGCGGCGCGAGCCGACGCTCGTTATTTGTGTTACCATGAGTGACACACTCGTGGCAAATGAACTGCTGGCGTTCATGCAGCAGAAGCTGGACGTGATGGACGAGGTATCCGTCATCCAGATCTGCGCGTCAAAGTTTAGCGAGGAAGAGATTGCAGCTGCTAAGCAGCTGGTGTTCCGGTTGCTGAACAAGAGCGACCAGATGGTGTCTCGTCGACGTAACGGGACAAGGAAGAGTCTGCACGACGTCATAACGCTGCTTAAGGAGACCGATCCAGATCACGTGCCGACATTTGTGGCGAGAGACTTACACAAGTTACCTCCTGTCACTTTTGATCACGTCGACGTCACTAGCCTTTTAAAAGACATCGTCTTTTTAAAGGCAAGTTTAGCAGAAGTGCAGATGAAGTTGAGTGCATCGGAGGTCACTGTTGCAGATTTGCGCATCGAACTAGAGGCGTTGCGCAAGTCTGTGCCAATAACTGGGTCACCGACGCATGTAAACAATGTGAACATGCGTCGAGGTGCATGCCTCAACACATCGGCGACGAGTTATACGTCAGCGATTTTGTCGCCGGCGCCGACTGCTGAGCCTGCGTTATGTGCCGCAATCGCGTCACGCAGCCCCGCTCCCGCACCCGCAGCTCCTCCCCGCTCTGCTGCGCGAATCAGAAGAACAGCTGATCCCACGGTCACTGCGAGCGCCCCTGCTAAGCCCTTGCGTACAAAAGCAACGAATCGGGCTACCGAGGATGGTTTCGTAACGGTGCAACGGAGGAAGCGCCGGTCGTAAAACATTAAGAACGGATGTGGCAAGGCACCTGTGGAACCCAACCTGAAGGTGCGTGCCGCGTCCCCGAACACGCCGGTGTACATCTCGCGCCTGCACTACACCACTGAGGCGGAGGACATCGCGAAGTACGTGTGCCAAAAGCTGAAGTACGTCCCGAGAGTGCAGCTGCTGGAGTCGCGCCGCAACGTCAACTTTAAAGCGTTCGTCGTGCGCGTACCCGACTGCTACCTGCACAAGGTGTTGGACGAAAGCTTTTGGCCGCAAGACGTGGTATTCCGTCGCTTCCGCGGACAAGTACCAGCCGGGCGCACTAGTATTAAGTGTGCGAAGTGAAGTTTTACTAACATAGTATTAAGGTGTATTTACTAACATCAAATCGGCCTCGATGGCGTAGTGGTTAATGTAACCGACTGCCACGCCTGAGATCGCGGGTTCGATTCCCGCACAAGTCAAACATTTGTATGCATGAATATGGATGTTTGTCTTGTTCTGGGTGTTTCTATGTAGGTATAATATGTATGTATTTATAAAACAATAAAAAAAGTATATATGTAATGTTTATCCATTGTCTAGTACCCATAGTACAAGCTCTGCTTAGTTTGGGCTAGATGCTGTTGTATGTATTATAAAATTATATAATATGTAAATTTAGGTTAAGGTTATGGGCCTATGCAGCCCGAAATAAATAAATGATTTGAAAATGATTTGATATGTGGTTTCCAAGTCAATTTATCATCTTATTATACCTAAAATGTTGTATTACTAACTTTGTCTATTTGGGTATCCTTATAAGTAATGTTAATAGGAGAATTTACAAGTCGCTGGTGGGAGTGCATAACTTTGGTTTTAGTAAGATTAATTACAAGATTATTGTCATTGAGCCAATCAATTAATTTGGTAAAGAATTATTAATGTCAAGTGAATAATTATTTGAATTATTGCATTCTATAATAGCCGTACAATCGTCTGCAAATAGTACAGTTTTGTGATCTTTGATATTTGGGAGGTCATTGATATACCTATATCAAGAAAAGTAGGGGCCCCAAAACGCTTCCCTGTGGTACGCCGTATTTTATTTGTCTAGCTGTGGACATATAAGTTGTTTCTAATTTAGTTATAGGACAAATTCTAGTGATATCTGTGTGTTGCAATCTATTACTCAGATAAGATTCTATAAGATTTAGGACGTTTCCCCTAATACCATAGCAATAAAATTTTTGTATCAAAATTTTATGATCCACAAAGTCAAAGTTAATAATTATCCCTGTGTCGCCGGAAGTTAATAACATTCAAGTAACGGACACAAGGTACATCCAGACTCGGATCAATTATTTGTTGAACACACAAATAATAATTGTACCGTAAAGGATTGAACCCACAACACTCGCGACCACATAAACCACTGCGCGATCCATGCAGTCTCTATTTATATATTATTATAAATTAACTAGCTTTTGCCCGCGGCTTCGCTCGCGTTAGTTTAGAATTTGACAATCAATTCGGGTTGTACTCTGCTTGTAATAATATAATTCAATCATGATTCGAAAGACACGTGGCGCCATCTATTGTCATAAGAACGTTAGGTATTGTTGTTTTCCTCGGAAACAGACATTTTTTTCGGGACGAAAGGTAGCCTATGTCTGTTCCTGTACACCTGACAACATATACCTATGTAAAATTTCTGGATGATCGTTTGAGTGGTTTAGGCGTGAAAAGGTAACAAACAAACAAACAAACTTATTTTCGCTTTTATAATATTAGTTAGGATTAGGATTGTGTATATTTTTTTATTTTACTGACATAATTAAATAATTTACATAATATATACACCAATTATTTACAAGAAATATTAACTTAAGAGAAAAATAAAGCTTCAAAATTAAAACGCGTCTTAATATTCCTCCGCATCGTCTTCAATTGGCAACGTGCCCAGAAGACTGGCAGCATTGCCACGTTGAGTGGCAATACTTATTCTTTGTGCAAAGAAAATACCAGCCCTCTGGTCACGCGAAGCGTCGATGAGCCGCTTAGCTAGGTCTTTATAAAGAGACCTAGCACTTAGACCCCATGGGCCCAGCGTTTCGACACCAAACGGCTCTAATATACAGTACTCACCAATAAGGTTTTGATATTTACGCTGTTTGAGCGTCCCCGCTGATGCAGCAGCAGCACCAGCACAACCCACTGTGCTAGAAAGATATGATGGCGCAAGGGTGTCGACACAAGTTGCGTCCCACACCAAAGGCCTACCCATCTGCCATGGCAGTAATGACATACCATACCATTGTGTATATTTGAGTGTTGATTTGTTATTGCTATAATACTCACATTCCTCATGATGTAACAGCCGGCTATCTCGAGGAACACCTCAGTGCTGGCCAGCAGCGGCCTTTTGTCCGCATCCTTCTGCTCTTTCAGCGCCATCAGGTTGCGGTTGAAGTGCAGGATGCTACTCTTGTGACTGTTGAACGAAGGCCAACTTTGCAAACTCTTACAAACACTAATATATAGGTAGGACGGAGTGGCGGCGAAGAGACTAATTCAGTAACAATTTAAATTCAACCTAAAGTCCTTCAGAATACGACTGTATTTGGTACAATGTAATAAAATGACCGCGCTTTGAGTCGCTCGTCGTCATTTCATTGCGTTGTACCAAATACAGTCGTATTCTGAAGCACTTTAGATTGAATTTAAATTGTTACTGAATTAGTCTCTTCGCCGCCACTCCGTCCGTCGGCGCTGACCCTTAAGCATTTGATAAGAGTGGAAGAGACGCCGAAGCTAATTATTTGGTCGACTAGCTCAGGCAGTACTAATCTCTTACGAGGCTAAGGGAAGAAACATGTACTTACTTACCAACCAAGGAGTAACATTGTTCTTGAGGCTTATCGTATCTACCTCGGATATTATTTTTCTTTTAACATGTCTTTAATTCTTGTTCCTGGCGCGACAAAGACAGACATTGCGCTCATTATGATTAAAAACACTGATTGGTTCCGAAATAAGCCGGGGAAACCCAAGTATTAGATTAACCGTTTTATACATTACCTACATTATCAGTTGTCACGTTTAGTAATGGATGTAAGCACAATGAGAAAAACTGGCAAAAGATTCACAGACGTGCATACTTTTGATTACTACTTTAAAACTTAGAAGTTATATTCTATTATAATTAATATATTAAGCAGTGATAGCTCAGTGGGGAGACCAACAGACTGCAATGCAGAGGGTCTCGGGTTCGAACCCACGTCGCGCACCTCTGACTTTCGGAAGTTATATGACTTTTCGAAATGATGTGCGTATTGATTGACAATTATCGCCTGCTCCGTGCCTCGGAGAGCACGTTAAGCCTTCGGTCCCGGCTGCCATGAACATGTATGGCAGTCGTTATTGGGAAGTCAGTGCCCTCTAATATCCTGACACTGGTCTATCCTTAGGGTATCATTAGCCTTCGAGTTGCGGAGGTCAGGTGGCAGCCGCTCCGTGTAAAAACTGATATCCAGTCAAACCCGGTTATACTAGAAAGCCGACCCCAAGTAACTTGGGAATAATAAAGGCTAGGGAGAAGGAGAAGGAAATTCTGTTATAATTATTCTGATAGTACTAACAGGGACGCAACAGGAATTTTCATAGAGTAATGGCGCTTCACTTTGTTGATGTGGTCCTGAAAAAAAAAAAGCTTTTTTATAATGCCTAGTATAAGAATAATTTAATTGCGTGTCATCGCTAGGTGCTCGATTTGATTTGTACGCAAATTGTTACTGAGTTTTATGTTTAGGCAATTATTTAGTAGTTGTCACTAAATAATAGCCGTGTGCCTGGTAGGCGGCAACAGTCTCGCTCTGTATAACGTGGTATGTAGAAACAGTTAAAATGTGGCTATATTACACCTCTTTCTACCTTTTCGAGAATACAAACTTTAGGCTATCTTAATATATATAAATTAGGTGTCACGTTGTTTGTCCGCTATGGACTCCTAAACTACTGAACCGATTTTGATCAAACTTCGTAACCATCTGTAATTTGGTCCAACTTAAAAGATAGGATAGTTCTTTTTGTTTAAACGGGCGAAAATTATCTAATGTGAAGCAGACGAAGTTGCGCGGGACAGCTAGTATACATATACATATATGTATGATCAGAGCAATGTAAAGTCGTTGGTCTTGTTCCTGATATTTTTTCAGACGTTTAGAATTCTTGTCTTTGCACATAATTGAGCACCATGATATCTCCTGCGGAGATGGATAGTTTCCGATAAGAATGAAAGCCGTGATCGAAAGTAAGTCCTTATTTTTTTTTAAATATCGTCCACTGTAGAAGTAATTACTGCATTACTTTAAAAATTAAAACAACGAACACAAGAAATGCAAGACTCGGCACAACCATTTGTAGATTGCCGTGATGGATTTGAGCTAACAAATCTTGGCATAATGGCAGAGTTAACTAACAGAAAACGCAGTGAGTATAGGAATAGCGTTGTCCTGGCTGATGGAGTGCTTGTTGACGAGGCGCCAGAGGTCGGCGGCGTGCAGCACGTGCGCCGTGCAAAAGGTGGCGGCTCGCACGGCGAGCTGCGCGCGCGCCACCGCCGCGGCCGCCGCGCCGCCGCACGGCGCCAGCACCGTGCCGCGCGTGAAGCGCAGGATCGCTGTCATGTCGTCTTCTGCTGTTAACATCTGTAAAATAAACTTATGGAATTACTCTAACAGTACGCCAGTGGCGTAGCGTAGTGGGGGCGGCCCGCCCCGGGCGGCACATTTAGGGGGCGGTCTAATCCTTATCCTTACTATATAATATTATAAACTCAAAAGTAACTCTGTCTGTCTATCTGTCTGTCTGTTACCTTTTCACGGCTAAACCACTCAACCGATTTAGATGACATTTTGTACAGATATAGCTAGTTTAAAACCTGGGGAAGGATATAGGCTACTTTTATTGATGTAGGTACCACGTGGGCGGAACCGCGCGCTTAAGCTAGTTTTATATAATATCTTGTAAATATTTGAACCATATCATGACGAACGAGAGGAATGGGCAGATGTACAATATACAATAATGATAACTGTTGTTACCGAAAAGTTCTTTAGAATAACTGTATACCTAAATAACAGGACGGCAAAATTTTCTTCGGACAGGACGGCAAAATTCGCCTTGAGCGGCTGACACCCACGCTACGCTACTGCAGTACGCTACTATATTTTCTCATATTATTATGCTTTTGAACGAGACAATGCACTAAGGGCTTGTGTCGCAGAGGTTTCTACAAACATTGAAACAACCGACTAAAATCTCGCCTAGAGATAAATGTGGAAAACGTAATTGCACTAGCAGTGGCGAACCAGTGCAGTCAATTTTACCTTTATAAATTTTCTATAAATAAATAATAGAAATATATTATATCCAAATCTGTTTGATATTTTACGTTAGAAGCTGCTGTCCTTTTTTCATGCAGCGCCTGTCATCTGCCTACCACAATCTTAGGAATAACGGTAATCACGGTTTCTGTCAAAATACTTGGGTATACTAATTTGCCCTATGAACTGTCATAGATATTCATGACATCTGAGGCCAATGTCCGTATTATATTCTTCAATTTGCTCCTTATACTCTAAGGTTGTCGTTTGCATACAACTTACTTACTTACTTCGCTGGCTCAGCGATCCAAAGTGGATCTTGGCCTCCGACATTAAAGTGCGCCATTCTTTCCTATTTTGTGCCAAGTCAGACCAATCGAGCACATTCATCTCTTTCAGGTCTTTAGCTATTTCGTCTTTCCAGCGGTACCTTGCGACCCACCGGACGACGTTCGGTGGGACGCCCGAGATATGCTCTTTTGGCAGCTCGATCCTCTCCCATTCGTTCCACATGTCCGAGCCAGCGAAGTCGGGTAGCTTTTATTTCCCCGATGATATTCGGCTCTGACACTAGATCTTCAATCTCGCTATTAAATCTTTGTCGCCATTCCTAATTCTAGTCGCTATTAAATCTTTGTCGCCAATATCTTTCGCTCCGTGACTAATAGTCTATTTTCTTCCTTCAGTGTCAATGTCCAAGTCTCGCACCCGTACATTAAAATCGGCCTAATTACTGTTTTGTAGACGCGAATTTTTGTGGTTCTGCTTATCAACTTAGACAAGTTTGCATACAAGAGAGATGCAAATTCACAATTTAATTTACTTTGGAAAAAGCATTGCTGCCCATACACCAGTGCTAGCGGTTTTTAATGTGGAATCAATTTTGACCTTCTGTACTAAAAGACTATTGATATTTTTATCATTACGGCTGTACCTCGATGTCTCCGTAAGTAATATAAATGATGGCGGACTTCTTGGCGTTGCGCTGGATGATCGCGTCTCCAGGGATGTAGTGGATCGTCTCCATCTTCTTCGCGATCTCCGACAGGAACTGGTACGAGAGCTCGCGGATAATACGGGACTGAAAACGTTTACCATAATATATAGTAGAGCCTTGCTGATTTCAGCATGAATGGGCCGGCTCGACCGGGGAAGGACTACCCTCTCACAGAATATCGACGTGAAATAGCAGAATTCCTACTGTTGTGTTTCGTTCGGTGAGTGAGAGTACCCGAGGCCCAATCACCCCCTTACCCCCTTCCCGCTCCTTCTCCTTCCCACTTCCTTTCCTAAAGGGTCAGCAACGCGCTAGTGATGCCTCTGGTGTTGCAGGCGTCCATAGGCTACGGTGACCACTTACCATCAGATGGGCCGTATGCTTGTTTGCCACCTCAGATGTATAAAAAAAATATATATATTATATGGGATTCATTAATATAATGACCACCAAATATAGTAATTGCGCAGCAAAATATGCTTACTAAAATATATCATAACGAGCACCTATACGCCTCCAATCAATGCATTCCGTCTCGGAAGGGTTAGGTTATGTTAGGTTACTTCTTACACCCACCGAAAAATAGGAGCTGGCTCAGTCGACTTATTTTGATCTCTTTAAATATATTTTGCTATGCAATTTGGTGATCATTTACTATTTTTGACTGTTATATTTTACTATATCTGGCGTTAAGTTAAACATAAACCATATTATATACTACACTTTATTAGAAACATATCATACATACTTCAGTGACACCATAGTAAAATTAGATTTTCTTTTCGATCCAAGAACTTTTACAATTTAAGATAGTGTCTTATATTGCATTATTCAAAACTGTGAAAATATTCTTCTAAATTTATTTGGTCTTTTATTTTATTAATTTCTTTAAAGAAGATTACTACCACTAGGAATAATTTCTGTATCGCGAGGACTTCACATTCAAACAACGCATACAAAAAACACTCAGACTCGAGAATCTTTATTCCTTGTCAACACCATTTAAGGGGATTTGTGTGCAAAATTTCAGCTTTCTGGATTCAGAGGATTGGGCTGGAACGTTCTTATTTTTTTAAAAGCTACTTCTTCACTAGTTATTATTCCTGTGTGTTTACAAACATTCCCACTAAGAACACCCACACTCGGAACAAATATTTGTGGATCACACTTCTCATCCCGTGTGGGCATCGAACCCACAACGCACGGCGCGGCAGCAGTGACAACGTGACCGCTGAAACCACTACGCCATCCGCGCAGTATTTTATTGTGTATTTGTTTACCATTATAATCAAATCATTCTCTTTATTGACCCTTATTGCATCCTTATAAAAACGTGATAGCGGATGTTTTGTAAAAAAGCTTCACTATGCTGTGATAATCACAGCAAGGTGTCTGCTATCAACGCGCACACACACACACACACACATATATAACTTACACAAACACACACAAATCACAATCACAGCAGACAACGCCCCGTGTCACGCGACCGGTCGCGCCTCAGCGGCTGCGCGCGCGTCGGAGTGGAAGCGCCCCTTTCCACCCCAGCGGCCGCAAAATATAAACACGGCCACGTTCCATCTAGGATGTCCAAAATTAGGAGACCTAGGCATATATTAGATGAAACAGATGATAGGATTACACTCGCTCAAGACAAAGCATACACGGCTCGCGAAGCCATACAAAATCGTCCGCGGTTCCGCCCTCACCGCAGAAGTCGGAATACGCGTCGCGCTAACGTTAATCCCGTGGATCACCTTAGATCCACGTTACCGACAACGCCCCAAGCTGAAGTCCGTGGTAGTCCGCCCTTGGAGGATAACGTTGTCTAGTTGACTTTGTAATGGGTTGGGCGCCTTCTGCGCTCACCCACAGTCCGCGTAAACTTGTGAAGCCCAACAACTAGAACACACAAACAAAGCAATGGGTCGCCACTCTCCTGCCGGCCGCCGCTACAAAGTTATGTGCTCCACTGAGCTACTGCCGGACCTCGTAACGAAGCCTTATTTTAGAACCACGCTCTGTTACCTTTTGTAAAATAAATAGTTCGTGTAATTGTTTATCTTGCCAATTATCTAAAAACCGCATTAAAGATCGTCTAATTGCGAAGTAAGTATATTGTTTAAGGAGGCCCAATCACCCCTTATACCCCATCCCGCTCCTTTCCCTTCCCATTTCCTTTCCTAAAGGGTCGGCAACGCGCAATCAAGCCATTACCATCAGGTGGGCCGTATGCTTGTTTGCCACCTTAATTGTATAAAGAAAATAAAAAAAATATCGCTACTTAAACTTCCCTGGTCGAGCACGTTTCTAACAACGTGACCGACTAGCACTACGTTACACCCGGTATAGAAGATTTCAAGCCTTACTTTTTGCGTAGCTTCGAAGTATATATCGGTGTAGACGGTGGCGGGGAGAGTTGGTGGGAAGGTAGGCAGCAGCTGCGTCTCGGAGATACCACGATGTTTGTGCCAGTACATGTGATAGAAGATCTTGACCTTCTCCCGGAGACTTGGTGGTACCTGCGAGTCTTTCTGGAAAGATGCAGGTGTACAATTCATTACTAAATACACAGATTCCGCATTGGCACTGATAGTTGGTAAGTTGAATTAGAATTGTACAAAACGAACTAAATCTATATAAATAAAAATGAATCACTAAAATGTCTGTACGCGCATAACTTCGAAACGACTGCACCAAATTGGATAAATCTTTCTTTTATGTGTTCGTTATTGTCAGAAGAAAGTTTGTATGATAAAATATATTTTAAAAAATAATAACATATATTTAAAAATCTCCGAAAAGTGAGTGTGCGAATAAGACAGAAGACTGTGAGACGTCTTCAATATATTGACAAAATTCTGACAGAGTGACGTTCAGTTGTTCAGCCAGTGTATCTTCAAAGATATTGACAGTATCGATAGATAGATTGACAATCAATTTGTCATTTCAACAAACAACAAACAAGTTACCGTTTCTTTCGTAACAACAAAAGCAAAAAGGTGTTTCTTGTGTTTTAGTGTGAGTTTAATGGTTTATCGTCATATTTTATTATTAAAAAAATGCCACCAGTAAGGCGTCAAAATATCGGTCGGCGCACACGTAACGCAAGTCGAGTTCACAATCTTGGAGCCAATGAGACTGAAGAACAGCGTAGGCAGCGCTTGGAGGCAATCAGAATACGAACTTCTCAAGCGAGATCTACCACGACTCCGGAAGAACCCATATCATCGACTTCAAGCGAGAGGCAACAAAACAGACGATCAAACGTAATAATAACTTATGAACGTTTGGCGTTTAGATACGATACAACAGTTGATTACGCCGGCTTTAAATCGGTATATTTTGGAACAATGAGCATTATTTGTCAATACTGCAATTGCTTGCGATTTCGACTCGAACCGACTAGATTATATTGTGTAAATGGAAAGGTCAAAATACCACAACTGATCCTATCACCTGAACCGCTAAATTCATTACTTTCAGGGCAATGACCTCTATCAAAATCAAAGCATTTCTTGCAGAATATACAAACTTACAACAGTGTGCTCCAAATGACATAATTTGGTGCAAATATAATTGAACAACGGGGTTTCAATCCAACTTTTAAGATATTTTATTCTCCTGTGACATTCAACATACACATACATTGCAATATAAACCTACATATATCAAAATTCTATTAAGACTTAAAAATTAAGTAGTCAATTATCCAACTGAATTCCTAAATTCATTAGATTTGCCAAGATTACCACCACACTATTTACAACTCAAGGTTGGGTCTCTGATAATTATGTTACGCAATCTGAATGGGGCTATGGAGCGAACTATACTAGGAGTTTCTTTGAGGGATAAACTTAGAAATGAGGTTATCCGTCAAAGAACCAAGATTACCGACATAGCTCGCAGAATAAGCAAGCTAAAGTGGCAATGGGCTGGCCATATCTGTAGAAGGACCGATGGCCGTTGGAGCAAGCGAGTCCTAGAGTGGAGACCGCGACTTGGTAAACGTAAGGTAGGATGCCCCCCGGCCAGGTGGACCGATGATCTGAAAAAGGTAGCTGGGTTAGACTGGATGCGGAAGGCGGAAGACCGGATGTTGTGGCATAAAATGGGAGAGGCCTATGTCCAGCAGTGGACTGCGGTGGGCTGATTGATTGATCTGAATCCAGCCAAAACATTGAAAATTTTATTGAAGCTACTATAATCATAGGAAAGTTTAAAGGTGAGGATATGCTTATTCCAAGAATACCACTAATGCCAACTGATAGTCCGTTTGAATTCAAACGTCTCCAGTTTCCAGTGCGCCTTGCATTCGCAATGACTATTAATAAATCGCAAGGTCAATCATTAGAAGTTTGTGGAATGAACCTTGAACTGCCATGTTTTGCGCATGGACAGTTATACGTTGCATGCTCGAGAGTCGGCAAACCATCAGCACTATTTATTTTCTTTGCGGAAGGAAAAACGAAAAATGTTGTACATCACCATGCATTAAAATAATTATTAAAATCTTAGACAGTATTGACGGCAAAAAAAATATGGCGGTACGAAATTCGCCGGGTCAGCTAGTACGAAATAAAAACATTGTAATGAAATGCGATGTCCTAGTGGGAGACTGTTAAACTGCCACGCAGAGGTCTTAAGTTCGATTCAAAGTTACGCACCTCTGACGTTTTGAAGCCATGTGTTTATTATTAGTTAATTATCAGAAGAAAAACATCGTGAGGAAACCTGCATGTCTGACAGTTCTCCATTATGATCTTGAAGATATGTGAAGTCTGGCAGCCCGCACTGGGCCACTGTGGTGTACTGGCCTAACTCTTTTCACACTGAGAGGAGGCTCGTGCTGTGTACATTGTATTGTACAGTACAATGTACAACGTACAATGAAATGAAATCAATACAGAAGATTTTCGATAACAGAGATAAATCTTCGCTTCGATATAATTACCATTTCCTTGATGATCAGCCTGTATCTCGAGCGGAACGTTTCCTCAGGGCTCATGTACAGGCTGATGACCAGTGACAGCGTGGCCACCGCAGCACCGGTCACCACCAGACACCCGGACAGGGCCACGAATAAACAGGTGACGCGTTCAACATCGTTCTCTGGGACTACCGGCAGACTGGAGGAATAATTAAATCAATATAAACAGTCGTTGACTTCTTAAAAGTACGGTGTATTGTACAAAGAAATTCTAACTAGTTACAAAAGATGGCGCCGTACTCAATTATCTCTACTTCATTCAAATACAATGGTGTCAGTATCGCGCTATCGAAGTTTCAACGGCAATTAATTATACAACTACAGGACATCGTCCACAATCGTGCGCCTGCGGTTCGCCAGGCACTGTTCACTAGCCTGATTGGAGGATCTCCCTTTATTTTGGAGTAACATCAAAATCTTTAGATTAATGCTGCAGGCTTAACACCTAGATAACGTTGAAACAATCTTCATTCCTCTACCATAAAATAAATCGCATGTTACACATAATATATATCAAATGAACAAATTCGATTGTAAAAAAGCTCTGACAAACTGGTTAAAACAATTATCTTATGAAGAAACTGGATATCTGTTAGCAGTATTATCAGAATAGAGCTAGAATACTCTCACCCAACAAACATACATACATACACACATCCGCGCTCTTGCGAGCACACTTATACACACACAAATCATGCATGCTATGATTATAAATTATTTATAAGTTAGTTTTAATTGATATTTTTATTATTATATTGATATTTTTTTTATTTGTGATAGTTAATCAATGGATGCTTACTTATGCACGGCGGAGTGAGGCCCTCACACAGACAATGTTATGCCTTAAAGGAGCGCTCCAACAATATTGTAACTAGACTAAGCTCAGTTAATGAAAATAAATCGTTATTATTTTATTTATTACTAGCTTTTGCGCGCGGCTCCGCCCGCGTGGTACCTACATCAATAAAAAGTAGCCTATGTCCTTCCCCAAGTTTCACACTATATCTGTACCAAATTTCATCTAAATCGGTTGAATGGTTTAGCCGTGAAAAGTAACAGACAGACAGACAGAGTTACTTTTGAATTTATAATATTAGTAATGAACTAGATTTTGAGCACGGCTTCACTCGCGTGAATATAGGTTAGGTTAGGTTTATAATAACAGTACATTTCTTTGATGAAAGGTACCCTTGTCTTATTTTTGTACCCCCTACAACGTGTATGCAAAATTTCATGTTGATCGGTCAAGTCGTGAAAGCGTAAGAAACAAACAAACAAACTCATATTCGCACTTATAATATTAGTAAGAATCCCAAAGTTTGACTATATTCAAATAGTAATAGTCATCCCGATTTTTTCAGCTTTTCAGCTTTCGATTGATTTAGCTGAATCTGGTTAGAGTCGACATTTACGTGAATTTAATCATACGCATTGATGAGGCGTAATGGAATCGTTCTAACAGGCAAAAAGACAAACAATACCGATACCTATGCTTAGGAATAGCTTTTGTTTTTATTATTGCCTGTCAAAATAACTACACTCCGTCTGGTGGAAATCAGTCCACGAGCAGAATATCCACACGACGTCCTCATGTAAAATGGTGTAAGTTCTCCACTTTGACAGCCTGATGAGATTTTACCGCTCGTCTTAAAGAACCTAGGATCGTAGGAAAATATGTCCAGAAAGATGGCTACCCAATAGGTATGAAGATCTTGTTGACGATGTACAACGAGCTGAGGAACTTGGTGGCGTCGCTATCGTTGGAGTGCATGTCTGTCAGTTGCACGTCCCTAAGCCGTTTCGACAGCAGAGACGGAATGTAGTTAAACTGCTGCCCTAGCTGTAAAGAACATCACAACTCACTAGTAACACGATTATCAAAACCGCAAGCCAAAGTCGATCTTAAACATAGCCAGTTCAAACTGATTTTGGCTTGGAGTTTTTTGCTACATATATATAAATAGATAACCTATAATATTGTCTTCTGTTTACGCGAATGTTATTCATCGAAATTAAGTTACTATATACGGATTTTATCGCGTTGTTTATTTGACACTTTATTACAAAAAATATAAATAGTATAATAGTATAGTAATAGTATAAATAGTTTTAATAGTTTCAATAATTTAATTAGCTTAAAAATTAGTAAAGTTTAATAGTATTAGTAGTGTAACAGTTTTCAAAATTTTGTAATAAAGTGTCAAATAAACAACGCGATAAAATCCGTATATAGTAGTTTAATTTCAATAGATAACCTATGTAATAATAAAGCAAATTAAAACGAGCTTAAAGACAATCCACGAAACAGGACTTGAACCTACGTTCTCGACAAAACGTGACGTCGCTTTGTCAATTTAGCTGTTAATAGTTCTTCTAGGGATTCAAAATTTGTCTATTTATTTTGTATCTAAGGCGATACTATGCGTCATCTATCGTATACCTAATTACTGAATGTAAGAATTGCTGGTAATTTGTCCAAAACAGGTTACTGTTTTATTTCCTTTTCTCGTTTATAATTTACTAGCTTTTGCCTGCGGCTTCGCTCGAGTGAAAGTAGCTTAGGTTATGAATATTATGATAGTAACAATATCTACTTTTTTAAAATAAAATATCGCCTATGTTAGTCAGTGATAATACAGCTTTTTTGTTGTAAAACATCGAAAATCGGTTGAGTGGTTTTTGAGTTAAATCCTTGCAAACAAACAAACAAAATTTAAAATCTTTCCTCTTTATAATATTAGCAATGAAAAGAAGTAAGGCAGAAATAAATGTACTGATAGTCTAACACTCAGTTTCTAAAAGGCTTATCAAACAAACAAATCAAACTCATCAAGTGATTTGATTGGCTGGATTTGATTCAGACAGATAATCACAGTTGGCATCCGTTTGACCATATATTAACTGTTAATATTCATAAACCGGGATTCAATCATTCATTACGTTTATAAACCATTTTGTGATACGCACCAAGTTGACGCGAAGCCAAATCCAGGCCCAAGTGATCCTTACCACCATAAATATGTAGCAGTACTTCAGCGTGGTGCCGAGGATGCTGCCTCGTAAGTTGTAGTCATATAGAGAATCTGAGACCATAAAATAAGATTATAATATTTCAGTACTGTACGATTGTATCATACAGACATCCATACATACATAGATTTACGCCTGTTTCTCAGAGGGGTGGGCAGAGACAACGGATTTCCATTTGCTATGATCCTGACACACTTCTCTGGCTTCATTCAGTTCAATTGTATCAGTACTCATTATTATAAGTGACATTAGCAGTAGGCTGTTATAATATAATATAACGGTTTTTATAAAACATACAAGAAGCTTATTAAATCATTAAAGAGAAAATGTGTTTTCATAAAATGCATATAAATGCTGACTCGCATAATAAAGGTGCTGTAAATCAGAGGTTCTAAGACTTTTTTCTCATTGACCACTTTCAAAATCTAGCTGGTTCCGATGGACCCGGACCCCCTGCAGCTACATTTCTACCAAAAATTTGATCAAATCTCTACGGACTGACTTGTTTTTTTTGACAGTTTGGTGGGTTTAATAGAATTGTAACATGTTTTTCTTCAATAAAATTCTTAATTATTATTATTATTATGGCTTAGTAGTCGTTTCGCACGAATTTGTTTGCACGAATCGTGCGACAAAACACTTTTCTAAAATAATATTTTTTTGTAGTCGTTTCGCACACATGGAATATATTTTCGACACCTGCGTTTTCAGACGGGAACGATTCGCACGAAAATATATTCCATGTGTGCGAAACGACTACAACAAAAATATTATTTTAAAAAAGTGTCTGTTCGCACGATTCTAGCGAACAAATTCGTGCGAAACGACTACTAAGCCATTATTACCCACCAGACACAGCAGCGAGCTGGCTCATTGTGGTGGTTTTAGTCGGTAGGCCCGAAGTCTTGGGAGAGCCCGACATAACCCTCTCGCCTCCCCTTGTGGCGAGGGGGTATGCAAGAGAAGTATATCCCCACGTAAAAAAAGGGGTAGGGTATATGGAAAAGGCGTATTCTTTTTTTTATATATTTCATTTGCGTATCTATTATTCAGAAGACAAGCTACAGTTTTAGGCGTCCAAGAAAAATATTGTAAAGTTTTAGGGCTTGTTAGCTCGCCCTAGTTGTGGGTTAAGTTCGTTTAAGGCGATTAACACACGGCACTGCGCATCGCCGCGGTAGACGATGAAGTGGATCTCATGTCGCAGTCATCATCATCATCATCATCAGGCTATAATAGTCCACTGCTGGACATAGCCCTCCCCCAAAGAGCGCCATAGCGCCCTGTCTTCAGCTTGCCGCATCCAGCATCTGCCTGCAGTCTTTCGCAGATCGTCATCCCACCTGGTCGGAAGGCGTCCTACACTACGTTTGCATTGGCCTCTATTAAATCCGTTGAAGCCTAATGTGGCGACTATCCACCACAATTATGTATCTGGACCGCACCGCTTACGGATATTGAGCTAGCTCTCGACAGCGCGGACGACGGGTGCGTGAGCCAACGCGATTGGCTGACGGACTTACACGTGCCGGCCGGCGCCGCGCCGTTCGACCTTTGGCGACCGCTCGACAACTCACTCGGTTCGCAGCTCGGTTCGAGAAAGTTCACTTTGCTCTTGCTATTGTTAACTTAATAAATCATATCTTTTAACCAAAATATAACATTCATTCTTCGCCTATCGTTCTTCATCTATTATTTCTTCTACTATCATTCTCATCACTACTTCGTTTCGCCTTCTGCTTACATAGTGCTTGCGCTTATGTTCCGGGTTCGAGACCCGGCTGAGTGAAAAACGTTTAATGTGGATAACGACGCCCACACCTAACATATGTACACCGCCCGACGGCGCGGATCATCGTTGGTGCAGGACGTGTTGCAATTTAAAAATTATCAAACTGCTCAAAACCGCTTTAAATCCATCCGCGCGGACAGGCGCGTAAACCGCCTTACCGCGCGGAACACCGCTACGAAATCCGCTTTACCGCCACCGCTCTCCGCGGCGGTGCGCGGTGCCGTGTGATAATCGCCTAATAGTAACCAATGCACGTAGGTTATAATCACTTATAACAGATACCAGAGTACCTATCACTGACGCGTTGACGACTCCAGAGAAAAGGAATTAAACATGAGATGAGCCCAAAGGAGTGGACGTGCTTCCGAAACCCTAACTTACCAAGCTAAACATGGTTTCAGTGTTACTACTCTTAGGTTGATTACCTTTTAGAAGGAATGTCCTTATACAAGCTAGATTATTTGTACCATCGCCAATCAAAAATTATCTTATATTATAAATTACTAGCTATCCCCCGTAGTGTCACCCACGTTCATGATCTCTGCTACGCTCCAGTGGCTTGTATCGTGAGGTTGTATAGCCAATATAACTTCTGGCTAAAGTAGTTTTTCAGTGGTGAAAGAATGATTAAAATCGATCCAATAGTTCCTGAGTTTAATCATAACAAAAGAAAAAAAATCATATCTAAACCATTCTCGAATCCACTTGAACACACACAAAAAGTTTCATCAAAATCGGTAGGAGGAGTTCAGTGGCATACACACGTACAGTAGAATTATATATACATATATAAAGATTAGTATAATAAACAAGGAACTCACAAAGATATTTAAAAGGTCGATGTAAACGCAGGTAATAGCAGCCAAGCTTGTAGTTCGGTCTTCTGATGACGTAATGCGAAAATGTGCCCAGGTCTATTAGGAAACCACCTAAAATCAAATAATTAACTAAAGAGGCCGGACGAAAAAATTGTTTAAAATCTTTGTTGATTGGTACTGAGAATTTTTATACAAAAAACCTAATATCGCTTCGGACGGTCCGGGTATCGAACCCACGAACTTTTTCACAGAAATCACATTCACTATCACTGCGCAAAGGTGCTGTCATCTAACTACTCGACAAAATGTTGAGGATCACTACGTTGTCAAGACACAGCCTCGAGCAAAACTCCATAACGGAAAATTATTTATCTGACCATCATATCTGACCATTGTATCCCGGTCTTCACTAAAGATTAATACATACAAAGTCTTACGCCTTATACCTGATGAGGTTACCAGGCACAGCTCTATACTCTGTGAGAATTTCTTAACGAATAATTGCATATTCTTGTGAATAATTAAATTATTGTTATTTTTGGAGTCGGTGTCAGCCGCCCGCACCGCGTGCTGCGTCTGTGTGTAATTGTGCATGCCAATGTTATGTTATGATTATAGTAAGACTTCTCATGTTTAATTAGTTACAAACCTTATAATTTAATTATTCACAAGAATATGCAATTATTTATTAACGTTTTAGTGCATTTTAAGTTTCAGAATATTCTTCTTTGAAGTCGGTTTTCTTTTTTGTTAAAATTTTGTTTATTTCTCGGTTTTTAGTGAACCTTGCCAAATATGAGAACATCATCAATGTAGCCAAATATGCATTATTAAGGATAACTCAAAAACGAATGGTCAAATTTTGACCAAAATTAAATGGGAACACATAGAAAGCACCAGCTTTCAAATAAAAAAAGAATCATCAAAATCGGTTCACCCGGTCGAAAGTAACGAGGTAACAAACATAAAATAAAACAAAAATACAGACGAATTGAGTACCTCCTCCTTTTTTGAAGTCGGTTGAAAAAACCAACACATTGCTTGAACTAATAAATCAACCCTGAACCTCTCATACACATCAATTACACTTACTTCCACTTCAACCCTAATTTATATTCCCAAAATATATTGTGTAGCATACTAACCCAGAATCCAAAACGATATATCTATATCCTCTTTATCGGTAAGCATTCTGTATGCTATAGCAACGACGTGCGCGGCGTAGGAAATGTTATACGCCACGTCGAGGATCTCCATGTACCAGGAGGTTTTGAGGTTCACCACCACTCTCACGATGGCGACCAGCACCGCGGCGCAGATGTAGCTGTTCCACAGTGTGTCATCTGGCAGGTTGCGGTACCAGCTTATAAAGCCTTTCTGTGTCCACCAAGGTGGGTACAGCATCTAGAGGAAGATGTAAGAAGAATATAAAGTGGTAAAATATTATAATACTAGCTTTTGCCCGCGGCTTCGCTCGCGTTAATTTAGAATTTGACAATCAATTCGGGTTTTACTCTGTTTGTAATAATATAATTCAATCATGATTCGAACGTGGCGCCATCTATTATCATATGAACGTTTTTGTTGTTTTCCTCGGAAACAGTACTTTTTTTCGGGATGAAAGGTAGCCTATGTTCGTTTCTGTACACCTGACAACGTATATGCAAAATTTCAGGATGATCGGTTCAGTGGTTTAGGCGTGAAAAGGTAACTTCATTTTCGCTTTTATAATATTAGTTAGGATTTTGTACTAGATTAAGCCCGTGGCTTCGCTCGTGTTAATCTGGCTGCTTCGCTCGAAGTTAGATCGAGCGTTGATCTAGGTTATGTCAATAAATTTCTACCATCGGGAACAGTTATTTTTCTGGATGAAAGGTACCTATGTCCTTCTCTGTACTCGTGATAACGTGTGTGCGAAATTTCATGATCGGTCGTGTGGTTAAGGCGTGAAAGAGTAACAAACGAACTCACTTTCGTACTTATGATATTACTAATTTCCCGCGGCTTCGCTCGCATATATGTAGGTTAGTAACAGTTATTTTTTAGATGAAAGGTACCCTTTATCCTATAAGTGCCCCTGACAACAAGTATGGGAAATTTCAGTTTTACATTTCAGCCGTCGATATAAACCTATTGAGTGGCAGCGGCACACCGGTGGCCAGACACAATAAGTTTTTAATTATGTCTGATATTCAAGCATTGACAGGTTTATTCATAGTCAGGTCTATATCCACGAAGAGGCAGGCTGTGTGTTATGATGCCCACGTTTCGCCAGCTATAGTTATGAGTACTACGTATTAAGGAACCAGCTCTCGTTTACCAACAGCACAGGCCAAATTCCATGCTGCTACTTATACATATTGTAACATTTTGCCCGTCTCGGGTATTGAATCCAAGACCTCTTGCACTACAGGAGTATTCACTACCGCTGTGGTGTTCATTATCAGTTTTGTTCCTTTCTGACTGGTGTTTGAGCTTGTAATGTTGGCGATTGTTGGATATTAATAAATAGACAACCACCTCTATAGAAAGCCGTATATTGCATCGGAATCATTATAAAATACAGTGCGCATTGGTGTAAACTACAAACTAAGCATATTATTTGATACTTACAAACTAAAAGAGCATACATATTACATATTCTAAAGTAAAGAAGTTTACACGCTTATACACACGTCAAGGTTTTACAGAAGTGGGTTAAGTATCTTTGCTTCAAAACAGTTCAAAAGAGATCGTAGCTAAATATCTATTTCTGCCGTATATATGAGGTTTATCCAGCTTCGTCGGAAACTACTGTGCTTTCTAAAGAGTGATTATTTAAATTTTGGTAACTAGCACACCTAAGTATCTTTGCAAAGTAGGCAATTTACGAATCTTCTTCTTTTCTGTGGTTAGTGGCCAACCTGTTGTCAAGAGTTGTTCAAGCCGCCCGTAGGCCTCTGACATGGCTTAACAACTGCTGTCAATTTGACAACAACTGGGACCGCCTTTTTACGTGCCCTCCGAAGCACGGAGACGCTCAGATGAAATACCACTAAGCGGTCACCCATCTATAGACTGACCGCATCCAACGTTGCTTAACCTCGCTAATCGTTTACCGATTAGTGAGTGCGTCGATATTGCTGACCCACACGATGTAAATGTTTGTGTGATTCACAAATATTTGTGCTGAGTCTAAGTTTTTTTAAATTACTTTTTAAGTATCGTAATAGGCTTGCGTTTGACCACGATCTCACCTGATGTTAAGTGAAGATGCAGTCGACGATGGAGCACGCTTGCCTAGAAGATAGCTATTCACTCGTGACTTGAAGACACCCAGATTGTACTCATCGGGAAACACAGACTTAGGTAGTGAGTTCCACTCCTTTGTGGTACGCATTATAAAAGTGGAAGCAAAGCGCTTCGTGCGTAAATGTGGTATATCCACCAGGTACCTTTGCCGCTGGTCTGTTTGTCTGGTCATCCGATGGTGGAACGGGGAAGGAGGAATCAAATTATCCGAAAATAAGTATCCGGTAAAAAACCGAGAGACTGGCAACCCTACGACGATGCTCCAAGCATTGGAGTCGTGCGTTGACTAGTTGGTCATCGCCGATGACTCTCCTGGCCTTACGCTCAATTGACTCCAAAGCTGATATTTTGCAGAGCCTTCCCAGAGGTGAGAACAGTACTCCATGCAGGATCGAACCTGTGCTTGGTACAAAGTAAGCAAATGTTTTGGCATAAAATACTGCCTCACCTTATTGAGGATGCCCAGCTTTTTGGCGGCTAATTTGGCCTCAGTATAGGAGCCAAAGATAAGGATTGGAGTCAATGACATACCCTAAAGCTCATGGCGATCAGTTATCGACACGGATACATCTCGGAAAGCTGGAGTCAGTTGGAATGGGCTCTTGTTTGCGGAGAACAGCCACGCCTAGGTCTTAGAGACATTGAACGTAACCATGTTGGCATCACCCCAATCGGAGACTGCCTTCAAGGATAAGTTCATACGCTCGATCATAGCTTCCCTGAGCAACTGTATCTGTGCGCCACTGGCCCTCACGCTGGAAACGTAACTCTCTACAAGCGTGCTGTCGTCTGCATACTCAAACGTACTGGGCTTTAACAGATCGGTAACATGCAGCAAAAAGAGAGTTGCAGAGAGTACTGATCCTTGTGGGACATTTTGTTCGGACGAGTAGCCATCAATGCGTACTCGAATCGAGCGGCCTCTCAGGAAATCTGCTATCCAAACGCAGAGGCCAGTGGGTAGGCCAAAGGACGGAAGTATTTATCTTCCGCTAAATACGATTGTTTTTTTATATGTGCATACATAATCTCACACTTATTATAATATCGGTAAGGTGTATGTAGAGATGTATCTCACGTACATTTCGCCAGCTACGCTTGTAGGCCCCATGTATTAGGAAGCAAGTCTATTGCCGTCTACCAAGCACAGACTGCGTGCCGCTACTGACAATTTTGTCACAGAAAACCCTAATAACATTTGGCCCGACCCGAAGGCGTGGCGGGCATAATTTTATTTATTTATCATTTTATGGTTACATATATATTTATTTTTTTAATTTATTTATTTATTTATGTAATCATCACTTACAGCTATTATTACAGGCAAACCCAACGCAATAGTGAAGCAAACCTAATATGTAATAACTTATTTTCTAAAACTTATTATATTGTTGGAAATAATTCAAACCCCGAAAGGCAACACTGCGTCGACCTATAAAAGAAGCAGCGCTCGCCGCGCTCGTTCACTTTTTCGTCAGCCATCGTAGCGTGCGGAAGCTCTGCCCGAATTTGTATATTTTGTTGGTTATTTTTAAATAGTTCATTGTTAATAAATTCTTTTTTTTTTAATCTATTATTGTTTCTATTTATAACATCAGAAGTGGGATTCGAAGGCTGAAAAGCCGTTGGGTCGCATCTGGTTTTATAAAGGAATCGTAGCTTTTCTTAAAAGCCTAGTTTAGTTGTTTGAAAAAAATAATAATTCGAACGGAGTTTAGCTACGTGATGTCTGGCACCGCTCAGCGTAGTAAACGCAAAACTACCCGCGGTAAGCAAAACTCTTCTCCAAACCCGATGGAGGAGATTCTGAGAAGGTTGCGCGCGTTGGAGGACCAGTCACGTGCTCCCGTGGAAACGCGAGCTACTTCGACGGCCGGCGCCGATCCTGACCATGTCATCGCGCTGCCTGACGCGACGCCACCGCCACCGACATCGGTGTCAGAGGCGCGTACTCCACTACGAGAGCTCGTGTCCGCAGAAATGGGGACGCCGTCACCGACGTCGCTCACCAGCAACGTTGGATCAACTCAGCCCGAGGACGTGCTGACACACGCTGCAGAGCGTCTATTAACCGCTATAAGCCGTGCTCAGGTCAGATCCAACCATTATTTTGTCTCGGACTTTGATCCAAGTGTTCATGACTTCGACACGTGGTGTGGTGAAGTAGAAAAAGCCCGTATTTTGAACCATTGGGACGATCGAGAATGCCTTGCTCGCGTCGGACATTGTCTAAAGGGGGAAGCTCGCACCTGGCTTAGCCAATGGACGAGCAATATTCGTACATGGTCCAATTTCAAATTAGAATTGAGTGCGTTGTGCCCACGTTCTGTCGATGTCGCGAACATTCTATATAACGTAATGCGAACCGAGTCTGATAAATACTCCACATACGCCGAGTATGCTCGTAAATCACTTTTAAAATTACGCATAGTTAAAGGGCTAAGCGATGAGTTGCTGACTGCTATTATTATACGTGGAATTACAGATCCACAGATTCGTGCTATGGCTATAAATGCTAAACTATCTTCTGATTCGATAGTGGAGTTTTTATCAAGCTTTGTTAAACCTTCAAACGCTAACAGTTATAATAGGAGGGTATACTCTAATATTTCAAATCGATTAAACAAGTCTTCTAATCATAATCCGTTAAAGCGCCAACACGCTTCTAAAGATTTAAAAACTATTAAATGCTATCAGTGCAATCAATTTGGTCATAAGAGTTCTAATTGTTATAAACGACCTAATAATATAACCTCGAATAATCCTAGCGGTGATGAACAGGCTATCGCGTTACCGGCGACATCTCGTGCCGATACGTTAAAATGTACGTTTTGCAAAAAAGTAGGTCATTCTGAGAAAGATTGTTTTGCAAAGGAACGCACAAGATCACGGAATAAAAGTGGTGTTAATTTTTGTCGTGAACCTGCGGGTGGCTACAGAAATCGCGATGTGACAACTGCTGTAATTTCTGGGATACCGTTAGATGTATTAATAGATAGTGGTTCGTGTGTTTCCCTAATGTCAACAAATTTAGTAAAATATTTTCCGTGTCAAATAAAGCCTACTACTCAGTTATTATGCGGCCTAGGTGGTTCAAAGGTTAAAGCGCGATCTTTTGTTACGTTACCCGTTGAGTTCAGCGACATAACTTTAGAAATAGATTTTTATATTGTCGACAGTAGTCATTTAAATGTACCCGTAATTATCGGCACTGACGTATTAAATAGGCATGGTGTGGCTTACATTAGGACCAGTGATTGCCAACGTATAGTGCGTAGTGAGGAGATCGCGAATAGTGTTATGCAGGTAAATTCGATTTCGTTGTCTGATCAGGTAAAAACAACCGTTACTGGGTATGATAGGGAAAGGTTATTAGCTATTCTCGTTAAGTATTCCGAATACTTTTTGAGTGGTACCGCGACCACAACAGTGAAAAATAGTGAGATGCATATTAAGTTAACAACTGATGTCCCCGTGTATTATAGGCCCTATAAGTTGTCGCATGACGAAAAGTTAAAAGTGCGCTCCATAGTTAGAGATTTGCTCGATAAGGGTATTATTCGTGAGTCCGATTCGGAGTACGCCAGTCCAATCTTACTAGTAAAAAAGAAAGATGGTTCTGATAGAATGGTGGTGGACTATCGTGCTCTGAATCGAATCACCGTCAAAACCAGACATCCTCTCCCTTTGATTAACGACTACATAGATAGATTGGGTAATGCGCGCTGGTTTAGTGCACTAGATATGGTCTCTGGTTTTCACCAACTTAGAGTGGCTGAGGAGTCCATTCACAAGACCGCATTCGTAACCCCCGGAGGCCACTATGAATACTGTAAAATGCCCTATGGCCTAGCGAATGCCCCTATTGTTTATCAGAAAACTATTTCCAAAACACTTAAATCCTTCATTGATGCTGGACAGGTCCTGGTATACATCGATGACGTGTTGTTACTGACCGACGGAATTGATGAGAACCTTGCTCTATTAGAATGTCATAAAAACCCTAACTGAAGCGGGTTTTTCTATTAATTTAAAGAAATGTACTTTTCTAACTAACGAAATAGAATACCTAGGTAGGATTATAAGCGACGGTCAGGTTAGACCGAGCGCCTATAAAATAGACGCGTTAGTTAAGTCACCGCGACCGAGTAATGTCAAACAGGTTCGCCAATTTCTTGGGTTAGCGGGATATTTTCGAAGATATATCCCCAACTATGCGCTTAAAACTGCACACATTGCCGCTCTAACTAAAAAGAGTGTAAACTTTAATTGGAGTAATGAACACGAGAAAGCGCGTCAAGAGATAATTTCTCATTTAACTAACGAACCAGTTTTGGCAATATTCGATCCGGAGCTGCCAACTGAACTGCATACGGATGCGAGTTCTATAGGTTATGGTGGCATTCTTATGCAAGTACATAAGGACGATCGTAGACGCGTAGTTGCTTATTTTAGCAAGCTGACAGGTGGTGCGGAATCCAAATACCACAGCTATGAGCTGGAGACCCTCGCGGTAGTAAAGTCATTACAACATTTTAGACAATACCTAATTGGTAAACCTTTCAAGATTATCACAGACTGTAATGCTTTAAAAATGACCCAGCGTAAAAAGGATCTCCAACCCAGGGTTGCTAGGTGGTGGATGTATATGCAAGATTTCGACTTCGCGTTAGAATACCGTAAAGGCTGTCTCATGTCACACGTAGACTATTTGAGTAGGAATCCAGTCAATACTATTAATGTTGTTCAAAAACCGCAAAACTGGGCTCAGGTGGCGCAGGCAGGTGACGAGGAAACCTTAACGTTACTTGAAAAACTAAATAACGGTCAATTAGATGGCACACGTTATGTAAAACATAATGATCTCTTGTATTATAAGTATGACGTCACGGGTGAGCAAGCGCGATTCTTATGTTATGTACCAAAGGCATTTCGATTAAGCTTGTTACGCGTCTTCCATGACGAACATGAACACATCGGCATAGACAAGACGGTTGATCTGATCTTGCGGCACTTTTGGTTTCCCGGTCTTAGACAATTTGTATCGAAATACATCATCCACTGCGTAGTATGCATCTCGCATAAGCAAGTTCCTCGCGCACCCTTACAACCAATATCTTCGTGGCAAAAGGCTCCGGTACCGTTCGATACATTACACGCTGATGTACTCGGACCCTTAAAGGAAAGTGATGGTCACAAACATGTCCTTATCATAGTTGACGCGTATACCAAATATTGTTTGCTATAATAAATAAATAAATATTGTATCTCAAAACAAGACTGTAGTGAACTAAAACGCGTAATTACCCAAATTATTTCACTTTTTGGTACTTTCAAACGACTAGTGTGCGATAGGAGTCGTATGTTCGATAATCATGAATTTATTAATTGGATGACAAATTTTGGAATCGAGGTGCATTTCATCACTCCTGAAATGCATCAGGAAAACGGTCAGGTTGAACGATACTGCCGCACTGTTTTGGACATGATAAGGGTTGAAGTAAATTATAATGAAAATGTTTGGTCGAAAGTCTTATGGAAGTTACAACTAGTTCTAAATGTCACCAAACATAAGACTACTCAATGCTCTGCATTAAATCTTCTTATTGGCACTGATTCTACTACACCACTAATAAATACCTTAATCAAAGATATTACTCGTGTAGGCTCTAATCCAAATCGAGACGCGATACGCGAGATAAGACGGCAACGTGCGGAAGAACTTATTCGTGAAAATAAACATAACCAAGACTCTTATGTAAATAAAAATAGGAAACCGCCTAAAAAGTTTAATATTGATGACTTGGTCTATGTGATCAAGAGGTCTCAGAGTGCCGGAAAGCTCGATAGCTGTATGAGAGGCCCCTATAAGGTTACCAAGCTTCTTCCTAATGATAGATATGAGCTCCAGCTGTTAGCGGGTGCCTATGGAAAGACTAGTCAGGCAGCTGCTGAATATATGCTGTTGTGGAAAGGTGAATGGACACCTGAAACCTGCGCCGCATTTTTTGAAGGTACTTATTGTACGATTTTGGTGTATATGTGTAGCACTGTTAGCTTTGTTAGCTTGCATACTAGTCTTTCCCCATCCTTCAGTTAGATTATGTACCAAACTGGCATTATTTGTTGACTTTAGCCACGTAAACTGTTGTGTGTTCAGTGGAAGAGACCCGCGTAAGTCCTGAGTGCGCATGGCATTGGGTTGACCCTGACACTGTTGGGAAGGTAACGGGGGTGAGTCAGTAGCGCCGCTGACAACAGACCTGTTTAAATCCGACCCTTAACTATAGGTATCTGGGGTGACCTACAAGAGACTGATGTAAATCCTGTGTGCGCACGCTAGTACGCGCGGGGTATTCGGTTGCGTAGGAACAGACCTGTGTGAAGCCTATGTGACTTAAACGCTTGTGTATAGCTTTGATTACTTCTTTTGTTGATTTGTTTGGCTAATTGGTACATAATATGACACCTATATACGCCTGCTGAATTCATAAAACCTCTGGTAAATGTCGTTGATTATGTTTTTCTTTAAAATGTGTATATTCGCAGATGGCGATGAGGAGCAAGATACGCTGCACACAGAGGCAGCTGCCGGTCCATCCGCGACTTCCTGCTAAAGGCTTCGAGGACGTAGCCCCGTCAGGAGAAGGCCGTGTTGGAAATAATTCAAACCCCGAAAGGCAACACTGCGTCGACCTATAAAAGAAGCAGCGCTCGCCGCGCTCGTTCACTTTTTCGTCAGCCATCGTAGCGTGCGGAAGCTCTGCCCGAATTTGTATATTTTGTTGGTTATTTTTAAATAGTTCATTGTTAATAAATTCTTTTTTTTTAATCTATTATTGTTTCTATTTATAACAATATATATAATGTTATCCTTGTGATACATACATACATACATAGATTCACGCCTGTTTCCCAGAGGGTTAGGCAGAGACTACGGATTTTCATTAGCTACGATCCTGACACACTTCTCTGGGGTCATTCACTTTCATCACATTCCTCATACACGCCCGTCGGTTCAAGGAGCTCTTAACCTGGCCTTTGTTCAGAACGCCTCCGATCTGATCGAGAAACGTTCGCCTAGGTTTTCCTCTTGCGACTGTTCCATTCACACTAGCCTTATAAACTTTCTTAGTCAGTCTTTCCTCGTCCATTCTTTCTACATGTCCAAACCAGCTTAACATACCCTTTTCTATTCTTGTAACTATATCCACCTGTGATACAACACTTAAAACAATATTTACAGGTATTAATTGATCTATGACCCCATGCTAAGAAATTTCTGTGTTGTGAGAGTCATGCATCCTTCTGTTCTAATTAAGTACCTACATAATTACTTTTTAAGTAAATTACATTTGAGTATAATTAGAATGTTCCGACACTTAAAATCTATGTTTACAAAAATTAAAACATGGGATAGCATCCAACACTTCCTTCCTGCAAGGCAGTGACATTTACTACCGAGGCAGTTCTTATATATGTATCTATACTAATATTATTAAGCTGAAGAGTTTCTTTGTTTGTTTGAACGCGCTAATCTCAGGCACTTCTAGTCCGAATTGAAAAATTCTCTTAGTGTTGGATAGCCTATTTATTGAGGAAGGCTATAGGCTATATAACATCACGCTACGACCCACGGGGGCGGCGCAGTAATCATAAACGCGGGTGAAACCGCGGACACATCTAGTATGTGTATAAGGTTATTAAAAAACATTGAACTGTGAATTTGGCTAGAGTCCTGCTTACCTCATTCTGTCTATTAAAGAGCTGCAGATCAATATTGCTGTGCGAGCGCCGCCGACTTCTGCGACGGTTAAAATCCGAACCCCATCTGAAGTACGACCACATTATCTTACCGTCCGGTTCGACTAACAACTAAACTTTAATTAACAAACTAAAATCAAAGAAAATCATTTTATAACAGATACTATATTTACACATTTTATCTGAAGTTATTTTCTCGATATTTTGACAACTATTGACTACAAGACCATAGAAAAAAACAGACTAAATATCTTACTTTATTATTATAAAGAAAAAGAGATTCTTATGTAAAGTTTTTGCTTTAATTACTTACCTATAACTGGTATTGTCTTCTGTTTACGCGAATGTTATTCATTGAAATTAAACTACTATATATACGGATTTTATTGCGTAAAACACAAATATAAATAGTATAGTAATAGTATAAATAGTTTTAATAGTTTCAATAATTTAATTAGCTTAAAAATTAATAAAGTTTAATAGTAATAGTAGTGTAACAGTTTTCAAAATTTTGTAATAAAGTGTCAAATAAACAACGCGATAAAATCCGTATATAGTAGTTTAATTTCAACGTAAGAGATAGTCTGAAAGTGGTGTCCATAGACGAAAAGGTGATACGTATGTAGGTAAGCAAGTGATGAATATGAGGGTAGAAGGACGAAAAGGGAGAGGAAGGCCAAGGAAAAGATGGATGGATTGTGTGAGGATGGATATGAAAGGGAAAGGGGTGAATGATCAGATGACGGGTGACAGAGAAGTATGAAAGCGAAGGATGTACTGCGCCACCTCAAATAAATTGGGACCAGGGCAAGAGGATGACGGACTTCGATTAGTTACAATATTATTACAGGTATGTATAGATTTTCATAATCGCCAACCTTATCTGTGCCCTGCTGGTATTCCACCACAACTTTAGGCAAAGGTGTAGACACATAGTCGGGTCCAACTTCGCTTTGGGCTGCAATTGAAAATTTTTTTTTATACTTCTCTAGTGGCAAAAAAGCATACGGCCACCTGATGGTAAGTGGTCACCGTAGCCTATGGACGCCTGCGACACCAGAGGCATCACTTGCGCGTTGCCGACCCTTTAGGAAAGGAAGTGGGAAGGACAAGGAGTGGGATGGTGGAAAGGGGGTGATTACAGATAACTACTAATAAGCAATAAAAAATATTTGTATTATATAAATCATTTATTCATTATAAAATATAATTATTTACATTTTATTACAGGTAGTTTCTATCAATATCACAACTTTATATTTTATTTAGAATCTGTCACAAATGTCGATAGAAAATATAATATTTGGTCCTAATACGCGTATAAAATGATACTTGTATGACACAAATATTTGAGCTATGAACAGATAGTTGTGAGCCCGGGTCTGATACAAGGTTAGTCGGCCTCGATGGCGTAGTGGTCAGTGTAACCGACTGCCACGCCTGAGGTCGCGGGTTCGATTCCCGCACAAGTGAAACATTTGTGGGCATGGACATGGATGTTTGTCTTGGTCTGTGTGTTTCTATGTATAATATGTATGTATTTACAAAAAAAAAGAAGGTTTATAAAATACTAGACATGAAAAACCATTAAATATGTTTTCTTTTATTCGCCCTCTTAAGAGGAAACACAAGGGCCGTTTTTCCATACAAACGTAGTCCCCTGTTTCTTCCCTGGATAATGCCAGTAGAGCAAAAAATGTATGGGCTCTATTGGCATGTCCCTATGTTTTCCGTTTTTTTTCATAAATTAATGATTAAAAGAGACATGAGCCTTCAAAAACCTCAAAAATTGACCTGATTTTCCGCTGTGTTCAAACATCCAGAAATCAAATTTGACTAGATTATATAAAAAAAGGAAAACATAGGAACACGGCCAAAGTCTTTCTTTTATTTTTAATGAAAAAAGTAGTTAAATCAGTCAAGTTTTGGAGAAGGAATCAGGGGACTACGAAACGTTGATTTTGTGTACTTTTAATATGTATTTTCGGTCCAAGCTGCAGTTGTCTCTATCGCGCTCACGATACTGCACATGGCACTGCGCGACAGCAATAGATTTTACAAATACCTATTTTTCAATTCTCTCGCCCTTATTGTTACCTCTTAATATTAGGTCTTTAAGTATGAAATTTCCGTTTGATGTAATACATCTAATTTCATAATGCAATGGTAATTTTAAACATTTACTTATTTAATTTCAAGAAAAGACTATATGTGTCATGAATACCTTGTATATTTAATATTAAATACCAATAAACTATTACACAATTTATATCTATACTAATATTATAAAGCTCAAGTGTTTGTTTGTTTGGACGCGCTAATCTCTGGAAATACTGGTACGATTTGAAAAATTCTTTTAGTGTTAGATAGCCTATTTATCGAAGAAGGCTATAGGCTATATAACATCACGCTGCGACCCACGGGGGCAATAACGATAAACGCAGGTGAAACCGCGGGCACATCTAGTTTAAAAATATATCGCTTAGTGTCTGTCCGTTTTCATTGTTTCAATTCGACATAATTACAAGATGGTGTCACGTAATCGACTCGCGGCGAGCGAGATGGTGGCATCACTAGTCCCCCTCCGAGCGGCGGCGGCCTATGGAAGTGGATCGCGCCCTGGTGGAGTCCTCCTTCCTTCCGCTGCGCTGCACTACTAAGTTAAGTGGTTCTTCCTAAAGGAACCACGTAGGAAGCCTTTAGGAACCACGCCCTGAGTCTTATTTGTGTAGCTTGCTTTAAGTGTATTTTATATACTCATTGTTATTAAAAGTGTTAATTGTTGTACTATCTTTGAATCATCTCTGCTTAAAGTAACCTCAAGACACCACGCCCCTACAGCGTGGCCTGTCGTAATCCTAACTAAACCCTTAAGGTTACAATGGTTGATGTTTTTGTTAATTTAAGATAAAGCATAGTGGTTTTAATACAAGCAATCTTCTTCTCCCTAGCCTTTATTATTCCCAAGTCACTTGGGGTCGGCTTTCTAGTCTAACGGGATTTGACTGGATATCAGTTTTTACACGGAGCGATTGCCATCTGACCTCCGCAACCCGAAGGCTAACGATACCCTAAGGCTAGACCAGTGTCAAGATATTAGAGGGCACTGACTTCCTAATAATGACTGTCATAGATGTTCATGGCAGCCGGGACCGACGGCTTAACGTGCTCTCCGAGGCACGGAGCAGGCGATAATTGTCAATCAATACGCACATCATTTCGAAAAGTCATATAACTTCCGAAAGTCAGAGGTGCGCGATGTGGGTTCGAACCTGAAACCCTCTACATTGTTTTGATACAAGCAATGACACATGAAAAAACAGAATTCAAATAGGCCATTCAAAAAATATTGATGAAATAATTAGTACAAGGTCACCGATTGTCTTCATACAAAGCGGCAACTTCATACTTAAATCCTTATTACATTAAAATCTATTGTGACAGATTCCACATAAAATAAAATGTAACTTAACTGTAACTAAAAATAACTTTCACTAGAATGCTTTGAATTAAACTAAAACGTGATAATAAAATCATAGCTTGTAATTGACACTGAAGAATATAAAAGAACTTATAATGTAAGAAGTTTCATGGCGATAGACTACGATAAACATTGGTTTATCTTCCCATACATGTTGATACGTAAACCATCCATTAGAGGCGCTATTGGAAAATGTATGAAACATGAAGTAAGTTTGTGACGGTACATGGACAAACAAAAATATGCTAAAAGTGAGGGTGAATCAAAATTCTTCTGCCTCAAAACGGAGACATGACATCAGCACCAGTCAGCTGTGACCACGGCCGGTGGAACCTGCTCGAAACGTCAAGCTTATAAAAGGTAAACATTATGCATGATCGCGTTAATACCCGTTACATATTACATATTATATATATTTTACATTTTATATTGTAGGTATTTTATATTAAATTTTTCTTTTGTATTCTTATTGTTATTGTGATTTATTAATGTTATTATTTTTTATTTTGAATCATGTTATTATTGTTCTATTTGTCTTAAATGTATCATTTTCAGGGAGAGCGCTGTTGTCTGAAATACAGATAATAATTTATCTAGTTCAGACACAGATGCCATAAAGATATCTGAGATTATGTATAAAATTTAAAATGTAAACTTGTTTAATCATGTACTTCTGCTTTTCATGAAATAAATTATTATATATCATGCAGAGCGAAGTCTTCGTACAGGTAAGTCAGAACGAGAAGAACTTTGTGCCCCATTTTATACGAAACTAGTGTAAGATCTGGCAAAAGTAAAGTTTATTTGGAGAAACCTTGTTGAAGGCAAAGGATAAAAGTTATAAAATAAAAATGAATTGACTAAGTAGTATAGTAATAAGTTGAATATGATACAGGTCGGTTCAAAAGATGACCACTGCGCAGAAATCATTTTGTAGGTCCCCGTGGAGGTGCGGGGTGAGGCGCGGCCGGAATGCGTCAAGAATGGAGCGACGCCAATGGTGCGCGCGTGTACATGTGCGCGACGGCCGCCATTTGTGGCCAACTTTCGTGAACCGACCTGTACCCAAGGCTGGTTTTCACTCCAGCACCATAATTCCTACTTTTCTATAAAGTATGGAAAGTATTGGTATTCTGTAAGATCTCACCATCGAACTCACTTAGATCGACCGAACACACTAGTATTGCTGTTACTGGATAGAATTATTAAGAGGAAACACAAGGGCCGTTTTCCCATACAAACGTAGTCCCTTGTTTCTTCCCTGGATAATGCCAGTAGAGCAATAATTTTTTTCCAAAACATTTATGGGCTTTATTAGCATGTCCCTATGTTTCTCTTTTTTTCATAAATTAATTATTAAAACAGACATGAGCCGTCAAAAACATCAAAAATTGACCAGTATTTCCGCTGTGTTCAAACATCCAGAAAACAAATTTGACTACATTATATAAAAAAAGGAAAACAAAGGAACACGGCCAAAGTCTTTCTTTAATTTTTTATGTAAAAAGTAGTTAAATCGGTCATGTTTTGGAGAAGGAATCAGGGGACTACGAAACGTTGATTTTGTGTACTTGGAAATGGTTTCAGATAATCATATTATAACATCAGTTATTGTTATGTTATTTTTTTAAATTAGTAAAATATTGTGTCAGGTGGTTAACATATATGACTATCTGAAATCATTTCACGAAAAAAACGGTAGGAACATTAATTTATCCAAAAACATAATTCTAATAAAAAGAAAATATGGTCAGAGTTATTCTATATCACCAGTAGAATGCGTGGTTAAAAGGAATTACACGATTTCAAAATCAGCCTGTAGATATGAAAACTATTAATAAAAAATGAGTATATCTGACACCTACGCTGTACATTTTAAAGATCCCAAACAAAATAAAGAATTGAAAAAAGCTGGTCACGCTCAGTCCACAATAATGTGCGCTCTACGTTTAGACTCTAAAAATGGACTTAAGTATAACATTGTACTAATGAAGGTAGTTGGCTGGATGTCAGTTAGCTTTGACCTTGGCGTTCTGCAGGAACTCCTCACGGAATCCCTCGTTGAGGTGCTTGCCGATCTTCGTCCGGACCCACACGGGAGCGAACTTGATGAAGCAGTACTGGAAACAAACAAACACACATGAGATTATGAGGCTCCAATGGGCTGAAATACTGGTGAAATACGCCGAGATCTCCGCGTACCCTGTAATTCAACAGAAACTAGAAAGGGTTGTATACGAACTATTATGAATATACGAAATATTAGCGGTCATTACCAACCCAAAATATATTGCCATCAGTGAATGCCACAAAGATGTCTGTATGTATTACTAAGAGCAACGATTTTAAGGCGAATTCATATATGTATGTGCTTTATTTATTTTGAATCAAATAATATATTATATCGATTTGAGCTAAATCGTCAAAACTATACGACATAGATATCAAATTAAACTTTAGACCAGACTTAGTCTTAGATCGGACTTACTTCCAGATTGGACTCAGTCTTAGATTGGGCTCAGACCCAGATTGGACTCAGAATCAGATTAGACTTAGATTCAGATCGGACTCAGTCTTGGATCTAACTCAGTTTCAGATCGGATTGAGTTTCACATCGGACTAAGTCTCTGATCGGATTGTTTCAGATCGAACTTAATCTCAGTTCAGACTTAATCTCAGTTCGGTCTTAGTCATAGATCCAACTTAGTTTCATATTGTACTAAGTCTTGTTCGGCTTTAATCTAAGATTGGACTTAGTTCCAGATCGTACTTAGTCTCAGTTTCGACTTTATTTCAGATCGAACTTAGTCTTAGATCAGTTTTAATCTGAGATAAGATTTGTCGTAGATCTTAGGGCATGTGTAAATATCACTATTTAGGTAGAACTAACCTGTATGCCGTGCAGCCAGTAGCCAGTCGTGTCCTGGACCCTGCCCAGCGCGGAGACGGCGTGGCGCGCGTAGGTGTTGGCGTCGGGCACGAGCAGGCCGCCGGCCAGCAGCCGGCGCGAGAAGGCGTTGATCTTGGTGGACACGAACAGCGGCGCCAGGTGCTGCACGTGCACGCCGCGCGACGAGTACTCCTCGCGCACCGCGTGCGTGAAGCTGTGGATGTACGCCTGCCACACACACAAGCATAATAAACTGTATGCTAAATAAATTCTTAGATAATAATAATAAAGACTCTAAAAATGATTTCTATGTCTAGAAGGACAAATTTTTTTTAGTATGCTGATACAAATTGTAATAGAAATTAAGATTGTATTAAGAACATCTCTCGTTCAGGGTTCGGTAAAAAAAAATGCAAACATCGCTATGAAGACCTGTAAGTTTTTGTGCCGTGGTTAACCTTTTGACCGCCACGGACGTCCATTCACGTCAAATTAAACCGTGCTCACGACGCCCCCGACGGCATGGCACGTCGAAAATACAACTATTTTACAGTTCAAAATAAACATTAAAAATTATATTTGTTGTGTTCCTTTTACCTATTATTTAAAACTACATTAATCATCGCCTGGCGTAGGGGGCACGACGCTACTTTTATGCTGTGGCGGTCAAAAGGTTAAAAATATAAAAATACTGTCTGTGTATGAATGTCAAAGCATTTGCTTTACCTGTTTAGGTACAGCACCTATTTGAGGCGCTCATAGCCAGTTGCACTCACTGATCGGTAAACGATTAGCGAGGTTAAGCAACGTTGGCTGCGGTCAGTCTATAGATGGGTGACCGCTTAGTGGTATTTCATCTGAGCGTCTCCGTGCTTCGAAGGGCACGTAAAAAAGTCGGTCCCGATTGTTGTCAAATTGACCTAGGGGCGGCTTGAACAACTCTTGACAACAGGTTGGTCACGAACCACACGAAAAGAAAAAAAGAAGACCACCTATTTTTTTAAATTTACTTTGTGTGTGGAATGATGAGAATGGAAAAGATGTGAATGATGAAGTGACGACTGATAGGAATACTTGGAAGAAAAGTGCGCCGGCTCCAATTGAATTGAGATCAGGATAATGATGAAATAATCTGCTTCGTTCAGTACCTTAGTAGCTGCATACACAGTCATGAGTGGCAAGGGCTGCAGCTCGGAGCCAGATGACACGTTGACGATGGCGCCGCAGCCCCGCGCCACCATGCCCGGCAGCACCAGCCGCGTCATGGCGGTCACAGCGCCCACGTTCACGTTGATCAGCTCCCACGCCTTCGACGGAGGCACCTCGCAAAGAGGCATCGGGTATTCGTAGTTGACGCCCACGTTGTTTACTGGAAGAAAGAGAACGTAGGAGATGATTGGATGTTCTGGCGTTGAAAGAAGGCCATGTACTTCTGCAGGGCTCAGGCTGTATGTATTTCAATCATAATTATTTCTGGTTTTAGGGACATCATACCGCACAAATAAAGCTACACGTCTTCTTAAAGAGACTTATCTCTCTACTACAAACTCCGATGCATGATAAAACCGCAAGATTAACGGTCGGGGAATAACCGTTACGCACTGTGCTAGTGTACAGCTGATTCCAAGAACATTGCTGTTTTTCAGTAGTATGTAATTTCTATGGGTAATAACCTGGAGTCATGCGCTGGTGTAGACCTATGCTGTCTTTATGTCAAGCTTTGCACGACTGTGGCGGCTATTCAGAGTGACTTACTAGCGAGCTGGCGAGATACCGATCAGATTTATTAGGTACTAGCTGTCCCGACAGATGTTGTCCTGTACACATGAAAAAAAAAAAACAAATCTAAACCATTCTCGAATCCACTTGAATACATACAAAAAATTTCATCGAAATCGGTCCAGTCGTTTAGGAGGAGTTTAATTACAAACACACGCACAGAAGATTTATATAATTTATACTAGCTGTCCTGACAGACGTTGTCCTGTACACAAGAGAAAAAAAAAGTAAAAACATCTAAACCATTCTCGAATCCACTTAAACACACACAAAAAGTTTCATCAAAATCGGTCCAGCCGTTTAGGAAGAGTTCAGTGACATACCTACACACGTACAGCAGAATTATATATATAAAGATAATTATGAGGATCGCATTCTACAACACATTTCATATTTTAAATAGGCACTAGAATAAGACCATGAGTTAATACTCTGTGGCAATTTACATATGTAATTTCAACTACACATTTGTGGTAAAATATCAGTACTTTATATAATGCACGTAGGTACGTTATGAAGATCGGTGTTACCTAAGATTCCAACCGGTATGTCTCCGAGCTCAGCTTCGATGTGCGGGTATACTTCGGCGCCCTTACTGAAGTCCGCCACGATGATCTTGGTCTTCACACTGTTCTCCTTCTCTGGAAAGGTCCAAACAAAATACTCCATTACCACGACTGTCTTCATTTGGATCAGCTATTATGTACTTATACAATCCAATATAATAGCTCAGTGGGGAGACCAACAGGCTGCAATGCAGAGGGTCTCGGGTTCGAACCCACGTCGCGCACTTTGACTTTCGGAAGTTATATGACTTTTCGAAATTATGTACGTATTAATTGACAATTATCGGCTGCTCCGTGCCTCGGAGAGCACGTTAAGCTGTCGGTTCTGGCTGCCATGAACATCTATGGCAGTCGTTATTGGGAAGTCAGTGCCCTCTAATATCCTGACACTGGTCTAGCTTTAGGGTATCGTTAGCCTTCGGGTTGCGGAGGTCAGATGGCAGTCGCTCTGTGTAAAAACTGAAATCCAGTCAAACCCGCTTAGACTAGAAAGCCGATCCCAAGTGACTTGGGAATAATAAAAGCTGAAGGAGAAGAAGACAATGCAACTAATATTGTAGATGTAAAACTTCGTAAAGATGTTTGAATGTTTGTTACATGCAAACCGTTAAACAGATTTAAAAGAAATTTGGTTCACAAATAGACCATATCCTGGACTTACACGTAGAAAACATGTTGTACCATACTCATAGAATATATATGAGTTTTTGTAGAAGCTAAAGCCAGAGCCATAATCTAGCTTCATAACTAAAGTACATGCCAAAAACAATATAACAGGAAAAAACGCAAATATGGCATAGGTACCTGCTTACAGAAATTTTCCAACACAAAAAAATATATTAATGAATTATAATGGCCGCAACCGTCTGCGTAGACTAATATTTGTACGTTATTAACGTGAATCAGGTTATGCGTCGTAAGTCCAGCAAGTGTACGTAATAAAATTAAACTTAGATTTGCTTTTAAATTAAATAAAGCTAACAAACCGTGAAAATCGCTTCAGTGTGAAACTCAAGAACAAAAATACATACCAAAAAAAAAATTATGTAAAGGCAATTTAACATAATTTTTGCTTCAGTACACCTGAATAACGACCTTAGGTCTTTTTTAAACGCACGAAATACATTCCGCTTGAGAACAAGTATATATGGATCACACTGATAATGATGGTGGCCACAACACCCAGTGTGACGGTATCGAGGCGACAACTTGTACCCTATGCGATACTTACAGTCAACAGTAAAAAGACCTGAATTCATGTCTTAAAATATCTCTAATGCAAAGACACGTTCTCCTAATAATTTTATTGGATAGTATAGAATAATGTTTTGTGTTAAATACCTACATTATAATTAGATCACAGAAATGCATAATAAGTGATTTCGCCTAGATTCTAAAATCACTACTGACATGCAATTTTTGCCTAGAATAAATACAAACAAAATCTCTATAACGCGAAGCAATATTAAAAACCTAACATTCTTGGAAACAAGTAGGTATAATAAAAGCAACTACCGCTTATAACATAACTTCTGTCGTAAAACCGTGACTTTCATTAACATTACGCAATCATCTGCAGTGAGTTCTGAATCAGCACACACGAATCATTGCACCAAGAACAATAGCGAGATTGCAACAGCCAACTCTAATGACGCTTTGTTTGATAATAATGTGCACAGCATGTTGGATAACTGAATTGTCTGTAGAATGCAGAACACACAATATTATTGCACATTAGACTAAAGGATGATTGTTGTTTCATCAATACATTTTAATGTTTATTGGTGTCCTTAGCTGAATTAAAAGAAAATTGATACTTCGTGATGATCATACAGCAGTCGTGATCAATCAGCTCGTGCTATTCTGTAATAGTTTTCACCTCGAATTTAGATATCACTTCGTCTATTACCTATTACTAAAACTACTGTAAAAGAACTTTAAATGCGGATTCAAATGTGTGTTTTCAAATAACACTGTATTAAATGTACAATGTCATTTGAAAAAGATTCTAAAGTGAGATCTTACTAGTCTGTAAGATCTCACTTTCGAACTCACTTACGAATACGCTGTGAAATCTGTATAATTCTCAGAGTGACATATCAGTTCGAGAAAAATCTTTTACAGAGAACGGCTGATTGATCACAATAACGGTAACTCTTCTTCCTAGCGATTATTAATCCCAGCTTATGCCAGGGTCCGCTTATTACTGGTCTAACGAGATTTAGCTGAATATAAGTTTTTATATGGAGCGACTGCCATCTGACTTCACATTAAACTGTTTGTATGCTTGAACCTCTATGATAAGAAGTATACTGCTAAAAGTGCAAGGTTCATTGCTCACAAGTAGTTATCGCGTCTGACGCTAAATCTATTGAACAATAGTAGTATCTAGCTTCAGCGTTGTAATGACGGTCAAGGTCAATAACTTAGACAATAGTTCGCGCAGCGTTACAGCACAAATATAAGGAAGTCGGAAGTATAGTATATAGCAGAATCTTGCTTAAACTTGGACTTAGTTTAATCTGGCGTAAATTTGGATGGGGTAGTGATGCCGCTTTCCAGGATAACACAGCCTGACAACAACTTGAGTTGTTTTCCTGTATTTAAGGCTAGCTGCGCAACTTCGTCAGCTTCACAAAGAGAACTTCCCCATTTTTCATTGATGGTCCGCTACTATTGGTCGTAGCATGATGTTATATAGCCTATAGCCTTCCTCGATAAATGGGCTATCAACCAATCAAACAAACTCTTCAGCTTTATAATATCTATATATTAATACGTGAAGCGAAAACTTTGGATCCCTTTTTACGAAAATTGGGCGGACGGAGGAGTATGAAATTATACAGAGAAGAAGTGACGAATGCTAATATTTTTTTTAAATTATGTGTAAAAATACATTAAATTAATGAAAAAACACTACACGTACACAACCATTCATTTGACACACGCAGTCGAAGTGCGTAACTATGGTTACATATATCGATATATAATGTCATATTATATCAGCAATATCTTACAGGCAAACTTTGGTCGAATTTCGAGCACTAGGCGATCGCTAGTTAGTATAGATAGGTAATTTAGCGAAAGCCAGACCATAGACAGACAGTATTATTGCACATAGCATAGCCAACTTAATCGATTGAAGCGTTTACGGAAACGGTTGCTTTTTACTTAGGAAACAGTATTCCAGCTCTTTTTTGTGCCAATCCTAGGCAATAAATTGACAAACGATTGCGTTCTAAGTACCGAGTTTTAATGTTTCCGGACGAGATAATTAACAGATGTCAAGGTTATTGACTCTCTTGATAATTACTAACTCAATTAAGATTCGCTTTTATAAATGTTAACTATTAATTACGGTATTATTTTGTTATTAAATATATCACGCAGTACGGCTTATTGTTGTTTTCAAGGTTTAAACGCTTTTTTTTAAAGCCAAGATGGCCAACACAGAATAGTTTGTTTTATTCTATGTTCTGTGGTGGCCAACATAGGCTGCGTGTCTGGTGTTAAGTGCCTAATTTCAGAACTGAGCTCGTCAGACATACCTATATGACTTTATGAAAAAATATAAATATCAATCAACTAGCTTTTGCCCGCGGCTTTGCTAGGTAACAGTCTATTCTCTCAATGAAAAGTCTCCATTTCCTTTTCTGTACCCCTAAAAACGTCTATGCTAAATTTCATGATGATCTGTCGAGTAGTTAAGGCGTGAAGGCGTAACAAACAAACTCATTTATTTACTTTTTTTAAATACTTAAAGGCATGTTTATTCGTAGTTATTTTCACAATCTACGCACGTGGATACTTCGGAAAATAAAAAGAAATTTATGTCTATAAATACATACCATTGCGATCAAAACCTTTTATCGAATATTGTAAATTATGTATGTACGTATAAAACCGCGATAACGTTTGTTTCAAATATTCACATGGCATTTTAATTAAGTTTGAGTAGTTATAAATAAATATATTATTCATTTGCTCACCTTTATAAGCAAACATGTGCATGTTTAAATAACAAAAAACATATTTATTACGCACACACGACTTTATAAACAGAAAACACACTTAATAGATATTGCTAACTGTGCCCCTAGTTTCATCCGCATTACTCAGCTCGTATAGATTGTAACGTGATGCTCTATACCCTGTAATATTTTTCACAATAGGGACAATCTTTTTTTTTTATGTGGCTGAATACATTGACGCATACCCCTCCGCGGGGTCGGGCGGAGGGGTTATGTCGGACTCGCTGGGGTAAAATAGAAAGATGGAATAAGAATAATGTACCTCCCATAATACCGACTAAACCTACCATAGTGTTCCTCAACAAAACCACTATCGGCGGGGCCGCGCGAATCACTTGCACATGCGGTCGCGACCCCGCCGAGGTTTCGGAAACTACACGAAACGACCTACTAAGATCACCACTAAAAGTAATCCCTACCGCCCCCCCCCCCACCTCCTAGACGGGAGAAGGACACGACTCAGAGGCGCGCGTGGGAACACGCACGCCGCCTCTCGGACCTGGTGCTGAATGGATGGTGGGCAGGCCCACAAAGCCCGCCACCCCCAGGTCAAACCTCAGGGTGGCTGAAGCTCGTCTCGCGCCCTCCGGTGCCCGGCTCTGCGATTGGGGAGAGGGTTTAAACGCTCCCTCCCCCGCCCCGCCGCCTCCTTGATGGAAATTACTTCCTCACAGAAGGAGGCGACGGCGTTCCAACAATAGGGACTATCTAACTTAACCTTATTTTTCTAAATCGGAATGGCACTTCCTGAGATGAGCGCGTTCAAACATACAAACACCTGAGCTTTATAATATTATTAAGTAAATATTATGCGAATGATGTCACGTACAAACGTGAAAATCCAATATTTGCTGCAATATACTTAATTAACATAATACATATATGAATAGATGAACAAACAATGTCAGTTATAATTCCGAAATTTCCTTATTTAATTTTGATTCAGACAATTATGTTTGGAATGGACGACGCAATAAAATGTTATTGAGATATCCAGACGATAGGAAAACAAAATTCAGCCACATATTTATTTAGTAAAAATATTGCCTGTTTGCAAATACCTTAATTTATATATTTGGCCAGCCATGTTATGAATTCCTGTCGCCATTTTTATAAGCGTAAGATGGATTTAGCAAGCTCATCTATAAGTATTAATATTATAAAGAGGAAAGATTAGATTTTCTGTTTGTTTGTTAGGGTTTAACTCAAAAACTTCTTTTTTTCTTATATTGTATGTGCATGTTGTGGTCTCCTATAACTGAAGGAGTACACTATACAAAACTTGTGTTAATCTGTTTTTGCAATGTTATGTATATTCTTTGTTGGAGATACTTAATAAATAAACAAATATACTGCAGTCACATTCACTATCGCTGCGCCAATGAGGCAGTCGGTGACTAGTCTTCTCCCTAGCCTTTATTATTCCCAAGTCACTTGGGGTCGGCTTTCTAGTCTAACCAGATTTGACTGGATATCAGTTTTTACACGGAGCGGCTGCCATCTGACCTCCGCAACCTGAAGGCTAACGATACGCTAAGGCTAGACCAGTGTCAGGATATTAGAGGGCACTGACTTCCCAATAACGAATGCCATAGATGTTCATGGCAGCCGGGACCGACGGCTTAACGTGCTCTCCGAGGCACGGAGCAGGCGATAATTGTTAAAAACTACTCAACCGATTTCAAAAATTCTTTTACTATTAGAAAGCTATATTTCAGCGAGTAACATAGGTTATGTTTTATTTTTAAAAAGTTACCTTCTTTTACTAATTTAACTAACCTACTTTTATGCGAACGATCAGCGAAGCTACTAGCTTTTGCTCGCAAAGCTAGTAGCTAATATGATGCGATATAATGAGCCAAGAATTACAGGTGAAGAGTGAAAGAGTCCGCCGGCAGTTGCCAATTATTTGGTAAAGTAAGAACAGGCGGATTCTTCCAAAATATTACTTATCTTTTTTTTTATTGCAATTGGTGTTAGACGGGCAAGTGGCCCACCTGGTGGAAAGTGGTAACCGCTGCTCATGGACTTCAGCAATATCAGGACGTAGCAAAGCCGCTGCCTACCGTGAAAGAAGAACTCTCTTTACGAGGCCCCGAAGGCAGCGGCAACAGATATCACCCCTGACGAACACACAAACCCTGGCTTTACGATTTATCTCACAGTAATCCGGCGTTAGTAAAACTGTTACTGCGTTTTATTTTAACCGCACGGATGGCGTAGTGATATAAGTGGTCGCCTCGCCGCTGCCACTGCGACGAGTGTTGTGGGTTCGAATCCTACACGGGACAAATTGTGTGATCCAGAAATGGTTATTCGAGTCTGGGCGTTCTTAGTGTCCGCTGTTTGAATGTTTGTAAAGCCCCCTCGACACAGGAATTGTTCCTAGAGCAACCACGATACGAATTGTCTTTTAAAATAAAAAAAATCAGATATGTTAGTAATAGATACTGTCCTTAATCTCTGCCTTTCATCTCACATTTAATTAATTTTCCTTTTTTTTATTGACTGAAATTTACAAAAATAATACCATGGCTTAGACCACTCGCTTAAACAGGGTTTTTATGCGAGTGGGAGTTCATGTTATATAAATTAAAATTACAATTTATACTCTAATAATTCACAATGACAGTACGAATCTATCAATGTTATACAAGAAATATCTTTTTAGCGTGGTTTTATACGGCTGCTTTTTAACATATTTATTTACTATATCTTCAGGTAAACTATGCAAGATCTTAGGAAGTATGTATCGACATATTTTAGTACCATACAAATTATTAAATTTTGTTAAAACATATTTCTTTGAATTTGGCAACTGTCTTAAATGACTGTTACGGCTATGCAAACAAAGTTGGTCTGTATTTTCAAGTTCTTCTTTCATTATGGCATTAATTTTCGTTCCTTAGGATTGGCAATGCGTCTACTACCCCTGGCGTTGTAAAGTTTAATAAAAAGCGGGCATCATTGCTTGCCAACTTTATTGCATAAAATAAGGTATGATTAGAGACAAGAGCAGAATAAATACTATCTATTTAAAATGTTGGTATATAATTGTGTGCCGTGGATGCTATACGACGCGACTATAAATATTATTTCAACGAGGTAAGCAACTCCTTAGTGGCTACTAGTGGTTACTCAAGATTGCGTCCATCAGATTATTAAGAAAATCGAAACTCCATGATTTTAAACGTGTATCAATAAGGTATTATATTGATTATTTTCATCTAGATCTATTTGGATATTTTGATACTTTTTAACAACACATATACAAAAAACCTTTAAAACGTCTCCTGTCCACTGATCCACATACGGCTTAGGAAACTTGCGCTTAGAAAGCACTAATATGTTCCTGAGCCATATGCGTGTCAGGGAAAAATTCCCTGAACCACATATGGTTCATGAACGTGCAGGAATAAAAATGTCTCTCTACGCTCCTGAGCCATATGTGTTTCAGGGTAATAATACCTACTTCCGGTTTATTTTTTATATTTTTTTATTTAGTTTACATTCTTCTGACAACATAAAAACATTATTTTGTAAAAAAGCTATTGAACTTGTTTTTTTTTGAGACGGAACGTGTTAAACGAATGAAAGAAGGATAGAAACATTTTTGCTTAGACTGAGAGTGCAACACAATAGAACAAATATAATATAAATCAGGTGGCGTATCAACAAACTTAGGACGACAGAATTGATTTTAAAAGAAAGTAAAGGGCAATTATGTGTTCTAATTGCAAAAGGTATCTAGTTCAGCATAATATGCGCTACTTTCAATAGGACCCCAATAAGAACAATATGCATGTATGTGGATTGAGTGGTCTGTTCAACAATTCGCACTAATGCTAACAAAAAACGAAGAGCATTTATTAAAACAAAATATGTTTCGATGCAATAACAGGTGTGTCACAACAGTTATCAAATAATATTTTGTAAGTAGTAGAGCCTCGCTGATTTCAGCATGAATAAATGAAGGGCTACCCTCTCACAGAATATCGACTCGACGTGCAATAGCAGTATTCCTACTGTTGTGTTTCGTTCGGTGAGTGAGAGTGCCGGAGGCCCAACTACCCTCTTTCCCCCTTCCCACTCCTTCTCCTCCCCACTTCCTTTTTCTACCAAAGGGTCGGCAACGCGCAAGTGATGCCTCTGGTGTTGCAAGCGTCCATAGGCTACGGTGATCACTTACCATCAGATGGGCTGTATGCTTGTTTGCCACCTTATTCGTATAAAAATAATAATATACATTATATGGTATACTACGTAGTATTTTGACCTACCAAGGTTTGAAAATGGAGATAGTTGAATGGATTAGTATAGTCTCTATTGAACGAAAAGACCCTGAAATAAAATTAACAACAAACTTACCGATTTCACTGGCTACAGCCCTCAGCTTCTCAGGGTTGCGGCTGATGATGACGAGGTTGATGCCCCGCCGCGCCAGCTCTGATGCATACTGCTTGCCAATGCCATCAGTAGCGCCAGTCACCACTGAAAATAACAAAGAAATTATAAACAAGATTTTCAAGTATTATGTTGTACAGTGAAGAAAAATTATTTATTTATTATACGCAGCAATAGACTAGTGCTGGGAGATGACCTAGGAATTGATAGCCACGCAGAGATCTCGAGTTCAATCCCAAGGTGTGCATCTCTGACTTTTCGAAATTATCTGTTATTAAATAGTTAATTATCGCTCGCTTTAGCGGTGAAGGGAAACATCGTGAGGAAACCTGCATATCTGAAAGTAATTTGTAATGTTCTCGAAGATATGTGAAGCCTACTATCGTGCACCGGACTAGCATGCTGGATTGAGGCCTAACCGTTCTCATACAAAAAAAATTGGGACAGTCTTTGGGGACTGCCGATACAAGTGAAAACTTTAATCCTTGATCATAAACACTTCCTTATAAACCAGCTGGTCGGATGCTAGTTCCTGATACTCTCTTAGGAGTTAATAATGGGGTAAGAATTTCGTTATTTTTTACGTAGGACGCACCATTTTTGAGATATTGTTAATATTCTAAAAAAAATTATAAAGCGTGGAAGCGTCACGATGACGCGAGTTCCATGATTTTTGTTCACCCAAGAAGTGCTCAACGCGCCTAAAGAAGTTTTCACTTCAAAAATGAAGAGCACGGTTCTTCGGTTTATTTGACGGTGAATGGTACGAATGAGACAAGTCACACAGAAAAGCAACCACCGTCTTCAAGAAAATCGACGTAAGTGTACTAATACTGATATTGCTTATCGGTAAGAAAGAGTTCTGAAGGCTCACATTTTATCATGCCTCTCATTTCATCTTCTTTAATTTCTAGGGCCCTCGAAAGTGATACCACTGGTATTGCAAACGTAGGTAGTAGCCTACGGACATTATATAACATCAGTCGAGTCGCATTTAGCCATCTCAAAAGTATAAACTTAACTTGATTTTCTAACTTCGGTGCATACACAATACTTTTTAATCGTATCTGCATATAGTTATATTAGCTCATTACAATGATATTTCCCTTTAGACTTGCACAGTAAATAGTAACTTGCCTTGAGAACTTTCACTGATGCTTATGACAGCCGGTAATAACGGGTTTACGAGCTGTTCAAGGTGCAGAGGAGTTTGACTTTGTATTCGGTCATTCATTTATGAGATTACAACAACGATAGTTGACCTCGAGTATCTACTGAGATCAAAATCGATATGGCGACTGCGCAGACACGTGGTCATTGTAGTACCTATATACTACTTAAAAGGAAAAGAACCTAGGAATACAATTCTGGAATTCGTAAATTACGAACGAGAAATTGTGGAGTAACGAGGTATGGATATGCTTGGATATCCTCCGACCAGGCTGGCTATCCGTGCCTCGCAGGCCGTAACCTCACGATACATCCGAGATTACTACTGGACTCCACAAGAGGTGCGTGGAGACCAGTTTCGGGCAGTTGCCCTTGAATAAGGGCTGGTCTTGTGGATCCGCTGGTGGGTTAGTACGTTTGTTAAGCGTCCCAACGATGGATGTAGGTAGCTTGTAAAGATAGTAACTCGTACTGCAGATATCGCTCGTGCGATTAAGGATCTGGTACATGTTATATGAATTAGTTTGTAATTGTGTACAGCGCTATCTCTTACCGTTGCTTAAAACTGATTTGCATAAGCTGATTGCGCCATAAGTTAAAATTAAACAAATATATTTTCACGATTTTCAAAAAATGTTGACCTTTTAATTGTTAATTTGCTGCCAAGCATGTTTCGTGCGTAGTAAGGCGACTTAAAGCTGCTTATAATAAAGTTTTATTTCTTAGTTTGTTAATTATTATTGCCAAAATATCAATTTATATAAAGTTATTCGGTCGCGGGAAGCGGTTGGATGCGGGTGGCCCTAGACCGGTCTGTATGGAAAACCTTGGGGGAGGCCTATGTCCAGCAGTGGACATCTTCTGGCTGAGATGATGATTGCATTTTTCCATGTATATTATAAATCCGGATATAGGCCTGACCCGAAGAAAGTCTGCTACGTTCGGAGTAATCCCTATACCTGTACGCTGTCTCTGCAGAGATTTGCTACCTCCCTGATTTAATATCTACTGATTTTATGCCTCGTTAATAATATTATAAAACAATTCAAAGTTCAAGATCACAGATCGAACTCGCCCTATTTCTCCCTTTATGAAAGTCAGCGACCTTGGTCCGAACTATTGAATGCGCGTGCGCAACAACGACTATTGCGTAATACGGTGCCGTCCAGCGTTCAGCCACTACATCGAATCATACTAATTATCGTATTAGAATACAAAATAACAACATTACGTCTATTTCAATTTCAAAAGGGATTTATAACAAAAAATTAGAAAATGAAATGGCGTGGTAGTTTAAGTGATCGCCTCGACACTGCCACTGCGCCGAGTGTTGTGGGTTCAAATCCCACACGGGACAAAACTTTGTGTCATTCACAACCGGTTGTTCCGAGTCTGGTTGTTCTTTTTGTCTGTTGTTTGAATGTTTGTAAAGCCACTGGCCTCACACCTGCGTCCTTCAAGTATTACAAATGTGCGTTTATGTTTGTGATACTATTTTTATTATTTAAAGACAACGCCTGCACTAGGAATGATTCCTGTATCGCGGGGGACTTACAAACGTTCAAACAACCGACACAAAGAACATCTAGACTCGAAACAACCATTTGTGTATCACTCATATTTTAGTCCCGTGTGGGATTAGAACCCACAACACTGGACGCAGCGGCAGTGGCGAGGCAACCACCTACACTACCACGCCATTTCATTTTCTAATTTTTGTTATAAACCTTTTTTTTTATACAACTAAGGTGGCAAACAAGCTTACGGCCCACCTGATGGTAAGTGGTCACCGTAGCCTATAGACGCCTGCAACACCAGAGGCATCACTTGCGCGTTGCCGACCCTTTAGGAAAAGAAGTGGGAAGGAGAAGGAGCGGGAAGGGGTTAAGGGGGTGATTAGGCCTCCGGTACTCTCACTCGTCGAACAAAACGCAACAATAGGAATACTGCTATTTCACGTCGATATTCTGTGAGAGGGTAGTCCTTACCCGATCGAGCATTGATGCTGAAATCAGTGTGGCTCTACTACTCTAAAAACGTGTATATCCTCCCTCTCGGGCCGGGAGTCCCTTCAGGCTGGAGGGTCATGGATTTTTGTCTGATTTGCGCCTCTATAGTTATGCTCTTCGTAAGGTACTTCAGGGATATATCCTCACGCATATATACCTTAACGGCTTAGCAGAGATGTATTACAACCATATTACTGTAGGTCGCACGTTATAGCGTGCGGCTGTTATTGCCTCTGCTGAGCACATTAACACATTCCATGTTACTTCGGAGAAAATGCTAATTGAAAAATCCAATCAGACCCAACTATCTGAAACTAAGGTCCGGTATCCACCAAAGCAAAGAGGAGAGGAGATGAGAGGAGAAGAGCTGCAAAGCTGGCAGGTTACTTAGATGTGAGCTGTGAGAGCTTTCGCTTTCGGGTGTGCGAGGCGCGGAGAGAAGACAGCGGGAAACGGGGCGAGCGAGCGCGCGCGCTGCGACCCGGCTACCAGATTACACATATCTCCGCTCTGCCGCGCTGCTTGCTCGCTCGTGCCACAAATTTCTATAGAAAAATGAGATATCTCTTCTCCTCTCCGCTTGATCCCTTTCCACCGAAGCTAAGCGGAGAGGAGATGTGGAAATAACGAATCTGATTGGTTTATTCAAAACACATCTCCTCTCATCTCCTCTCCTCTCTGGTTTGGTGGACGGGCCTTAAACCGGCAAGCGTGTATGAGGAATGGGATGAAACTAAATGAAGGCAGAGAAATGTGTCAGGATCGTAGCAAATGGAAATCCGTAGTCTTTGCCTACCCCTCTGGGAAACAGGCGTGAATATGTATGTATCTGAAACTGGCTGAAAACATAAATACGAACTTATGCCATGGGACAACCGAGACATTACGTAACTAATTTTGTAACTTATACTGAAAACTAAGTAAAAATATCCAGTAAGTGACAGCACGATGCCGCGACGGCGCGGCACATTTGTACCATTTGGCACACCGGCGGCCAGACACAATAGATTTCTAATTATGTTTGATATTCTATGACTTAACCCTTTCAATGCGGCAACAAATTTTGCTTTCACTAGCCAGAATCGGCTCATATTTAACGTAAACGCCGATCGGCGTCAGCCGCACTTGATGTAATAAAAAAAGACGCCAATCGGCGTTTTCAGCATTTTATTATGAATTTGAATTTATTCATTTCAAATCCATGAGAAATCTCCAGTAATGCACCATAATTACCACATAACTAATGTTTATCACAGACTACTTATGGTAATACGACATTTTATAAATCAATAGTTGTCAATCCCTGGAACACGCCGATTGGCGTTTTCCGCACCAGAGTAAGAAAACTCAACATTTCTTGAACCAAAATATCTAAAAACTACTCATATCAGGCATTTCATTAGTAAATTCCAAACACATTTGTTGTTTTGTTAATATAATATCTTTAAGTTTGGGCGTCTTCCGAATCTGAGTATGAAAAAATAAGACGCCGATCGGCGTCCGCCGCATTGAATGGGTTAACAAATTAATACTATGACATTAAAATTAAAATGTTGCAATAACAAATCCGTCGATTCGACATTCGATTGCAGCAGCCTTCATAGAAGTTCAACCTTAATAATAAGAATGTGAATTAATTTTAGACACGGCGGGCAACGTTCACAAAGATGAGCCTTCTGCGCCGGCAATATTATTGTGCATAAGTGTGTGCGCAAACACAAGTGCCTTCTCTATGCTCCTAATTTCGAAGCCACTTGCGTTTGCGTATACATACTTCACCACTGGAGAGAGATTAACTGTTGGTTCCGCCAACGACTACATGGTTTCCGAGGCTTGAGGGTCTAGAACACCAACTAATCTAAGAACTGTATTAATTTGTTAATAATATAATATTCTATTCACACAAGATCATCTAGCCCAAATTAAGCAGATCTTGTACTAAGGGTACTAGACAATGGATAAACATACGTATATACTTTTTTTTTGTAAATACATGCATATTATACATAGAAACACCCAGACCAAGACAAACATCCATGTTCATGCATACAAATGTGTGACTTGTGCGGAATCGAACCCGTGACCTCAGGCGTGGCAGTCGGTTACACTAACCACTACGCCATTGAGCCCAATGTTAGAGTTAGGAAGTTGTAAATAATAATAAATTAATGTTTATTATTATTTACAACTTCCTAACTCTGGGCTGCTATTGAGAATGTCTTGTCAGGAAAACACAATATACTTTTGTCAGCCCGACCCAAGAATTGAATTCGATACCTGATGCGCGGCAATTGTATTTACTGATACTACGCCGCCGGTGCAGTGTTTGAACCATAATGTCTAAGTCATATTACTGCTTGCACATAAAAATCGCTTGGTAAAGTCGTCTTGCACACATGCGAACATAGTATTATTTTGTAATGCTCGCTCTAATGCCAATGCAATATTATATAATTTGCTGCAACATAAAAAATAACATCAAAATGAACAGCCAATTTGCTAACGTAATATTTTAAAGAACGTGGAACAGAAAACAGTGTTCAAAACCATTCCAATGTTGCAACATAACAAATTATACAATAATAATATACCTAATACCGACTAAACAAGGACTTTGCTTAAATTAAATAGTTACTGACATTTAGTATAATTGTTTATGTAATCGTATAAGCTTGTTTTTATTATTAACTAGCTTTTGCCCACGGCTTCGCTCGCGTTAATTTAGAATTTGACAATCAATTCGGGTTGTACTCTGCTTGTAATAATATAATTCAATCATGATTCGAAAGACACGTGGCGCTATCTATTTATCATAAGAACGTTGTTGTTTTCCTCGGGAACAGTAATTTTTTTCGGGATGAAAGGTAGCCTATGTCCGTTTCTGTACACCTGTTAACGTAATGCATAATTTCAGGATGATCGGTTCAGTGGTTTAGGCGTGAAAAGGTAACAAACAAACAAGTTTCGGAAGTTATATGACTTTTCGAAATTATGTGCGATCAATTGACAATTATCGCCTGCTCCGTGCCTCGGAGAGCACATTAAGCCGTCGGTTCCGGCTGCCATGAACTTCTATGGCAGTCGTTATTGGGAAGTCAGTGCCCTCTAATATCCTGACACTGGTCTAGCCTTAGCGTATCGTTAGCCTTCAGGTTGCGGAGGTCAGATGGCAGCCGCTCCGTGTAAAAACTGATATCCAGTCAAATCTGGTTAGACTAGAAAGCCGACCCCAAGTGACTTGGGAATAATAAAGGCTAGGGAGAAGACTAGTGACCGACTGCCTCATTGGCGCAGCGATAGTGAATGTGACTGCAGTATATTTGTTTATTTATTAAGTATCTCCAACAAAGAATATACATAACATTGCACAAACAGATTAACATAAGTTTTGTATAGTGTACTCCTTCAGTTATAGGAGACCACAACATGCACATACAATATAAGAAAAAAAGAAAATAAAATAAAAAATATTTTCAATTAAAATAAGCTAGGAGTTAGAAATGAAATTAACAAAAGAAATAAATATGATTGAGTTCTTGGGTTCGATATCCTTACTAAGCAAAGCGTTTTATTGGGTCTTGCTGTCCAGAAGTTCTCAATAGCGGCACAGTTTGGAAAATGAGCACATTTCTAGATGCTGTCGTGGTATCATATTGATCCTCTATTACGTGGCACAAATCGAAATATGAGTGACTAGATTATGCCAGCAGAGCAGCGCTAGCCTAGTGGTAAACTTTTAGACTGCCACGCAGATGTTTCAAGTTCGAACCCAAGGCGCGCATCTCTGACTTTTCGAAGTTATGTGCGTATTAAATAGTTAATTATCGCTTGCTTTAACGGTGACGGAAAACATTGTGAGGAAACCTGCATGTATAAGAGTTCTCAATAATGTTCTCAAAGATATGTGAAGTCTCCCAACCCGCACTGGACCAGCGTGGTGGACTATGGCCTAACCCTTCTCACACTGAGAAGAGGCCCGTGCCCAGCAGTGGGACAATATTAATACAGGGCTGATATTATTTAATATAACAGATTATGCCAGTGGTCTTCCTCGCGATAAAGTAGATTTTGTCAATAAATTTATATCCCTCGGGAATAATACTTTTTCTGGGATGAAAGATGTGTATGTCTTTTTCTGTACCCCTGTCAGCGTGTATGCAAAATTTCATGATGATCGGTCAAACAGTTAAGGCGTGAAGGCGTAACAAACAAAGTCACATATTATTAGTTAGGGTATACACTTCTGCCTAACCCTATGGCACCTCCATAGGGTTAGGTATAGGACTAAGTATGTTTGCACAAACAATGTGAATAAAGATGGACTTTATTATATTAGCGTTTCCAGTCAATCATTGTTTGTTTATATTTGTGTGCGATCATGAGATTCCATATTTGGTGCGAGTTGTAATTGCGCGTTTTTATGTCAAAAGTTTTTAGTACCAGTAGGGAATCTGAAAATGCGCCCAGGAGAAGGGAATAGGCTCGCACCTTATTACAATATGGAACCTTAAACTGCATAAGCTGGCATGGTAATTCCAAACATAATTATTTGGATAATCATAATGTACAAACTATTGTCGCATCCTAATCCTAACTTCCTAACTAATATTGTAAAAGCGAAAATGAGTTTGTTTGTTTGTTACATTTTCACGCCTAAGCCACTGAACCCATCATCCTGAAATTTTGCATATACGTTGTCAGGTGTACAAAAACGGACATAAGCTACCTTTCATCTTGAGAAAAGTTACTGCTCCCAAGGAAAACAACAATAACGTTGTGTGTCTTTCGAATCTTGATTGAATTATATTATTACAAGCAGAGTTTGACCCGAATTGATTGTCAAATTCTAAATTAACGCGGGCGAAGCCGCGGGCAAAAGCTAGTGTTCTATAATAATTTATTGTTATTGCCGGCCAGTATACATCAGCCACAAATTACAGTAAAACAATGCCCGTTTGAAGACGCTTAAGTAAACTAATATTGCTTCTTTCCCAAAGACATTAAAATATGAGATAGCTTTGTTTTTGCCATTAAGCATATATTGACATTAAGCCGAGTCACCATAAGGTCCATAGCTATGCGACCGTTACGTATAATAATATTTAAGTTACACCATCGCATCGGCAATACCGCGGTTATTCGAGATTACCGAAATGAGACGTCAGGTATGTCTGTCGCAACTAATGTTTCGGATAAACTCCAGTGAATGTACATCTGTTTAAGGTCACTGCTTATACTATTTTAGAAAATTGGTGTTGTATATAGAATATAGGTACTCTTGTGAGCTGTTTTTCTTACGAAACATTAGTAGGTAAGTGCTATTAAATAGATAAAGTGCTATATTTTTGTCGGTCCATTTCGAACATTTTATCTTGATCATCGTTATACCTAAATAGATTTTATTTTATAATAATAATAATAATTTATTCAACTTAAACTGGTACAAATGGATAAAGAGCGTATTTTACATCGTAAAGGTAATATATAAGGGGTGCCTGTACTAGGGTAAACCTGTGCGACAGGCATTAAGGGCACACACTATATAATAAAGATATAAATTCTAAAACAATACTTATAAAACTTTATTATTTGTATACAAAACTTATGAATTACATTATAAACTAAGTGATTACTATGACAACTTAAAGAGCTATTTTATTGCGTAACATTTATTGAACAACAGTCATCAAATTTTCAGTTTGATCGTAGGCTAGTTCAAGGTTTGTATATATTGTTGAACTAATTGCTTAGTGTTAGCATAATTTTTGTCATAAATCGCAGTTATTTTGTTTATATTATTATAAAGAAATGGACCTAAAAATGCGAAAAATCTATTGGTAAAAATATACTTAGATTGAGACTGAGTAGTACAAACGATATCTTTCCGTCGTTTAGTGTTAGTAAGTTCCGGGTTATACATAATCAAGAGTAGTATGTTGTTTTAGTACGGTGTGCATTATAAAAAGCTGCCGACTGTTAATACTTTAGAATATTGGTACAAAAGGCATGTGGGATAGCGAAAACGTGGAGGTGTAGTTACTTTTAGGAGTGCTCTTTGTGCTCTTTCAAATGGATGAATAAAAGATTTTGCGATGCAATTTTGACTAGAGGTAATGGTCAAGCTAAACATCGTGAGACAACCTGCATGTCTGAGAGTTCTTCGTAATGTTCTCACAGATATGTGATGGTCTGCCAACCTGCACTAGGTCAGCATGGTGGATTATGGCCTAACCCTCCTCACACTGGCGGAGGCCTGTGCTCAGCAGCGAAACAGTTTATATACTTACAAGTCTGATATTATTTATTAATGATAAATATATTTTAGGTGATAATACCTACGGTTGCTCATTACTTGATAAAAGTTCGAATAAGTCGGCTCGGCCATGTTCTTCGTATCAATTTTAGCATTGTGTCTGCATTTCACGCGGTGAATAAGAATAGGGTAGTTCTATGTATATGTCCGTTTTTGTACCTTATTTTACACACAAGAGCAAGTAGCAATCTTTTTGAGAAATCGGTATCAAAATTGGTTGTATAATAAGTAACTTGGACTATATATGTATATATGTATAATATATAATTTGGATATAAATAAGTTAAGTGCAGTGGGGATATCCCGCTTAGTATCTCTTTAAATAGCGGCTACATCTCAACATATATCCTGCTTCCTTTTTCTGTCATTTGATAATTACCTACTACCAAATTTAAGAATCCTGGTATTAGGTAGGTACTTAAGCTACGATCATCAGGAAAGCAGTTGAAGCTGGAAAGCAGAAACACAAAGTTGGCATAGAAATATACCTATATTTTTATGCCAACTTTGTGTTTCAGAAAAATATTTTTGAACTGAATTCTTCATATTTATATTTACCGTATCCACTTAGCAACAAAGATAATTGTAATGTTGTAAGAATCTATTATATTATGTGAAGACATTCCACTTTAATGATAATTATCGTTAAGTGGTCATTAATAGTTGTGAAGGTAGTCTAAACAAAACAGCGTTAATGACATAGTGACATTTGACAAAGTTTGACACGAGTCACAAATAATATTCCTACTTGAAGACTTTATACAATATAAAACTCTAGTAAAGTAAAATACGATCTTAAGATGTGTACAACACCCTTCGATCTGTTCTTTATTTATTTTCATATCTTGAGATAAATACTGTTCTCAAACGAGAGATCCATTTTTGTATCTTTATCATTGACTAAGTGAGGCTCATGTTTATTTTTATTTTAAAAGAAACTCTGGCTTTAGGAATAAATCCTGTGTCGTGGGGATTTTAAGTACAAACCTTCAAACAACGGACACAGACTCGGAACATCTAACATTTTTTGTCCCGGGTAGGGGTCGAATCCACAATACTGGACTTGAACTTAAAACACTACAAAGAAACGCCGAAGTAGACATTGCTTAAACCGACAACTGTGAATGAAGAATGTCATAGTCAGTTACACTCACTGATCGGTAAACGATTAGCGAGGTTAAGCAACGTTGGATGCGGTCAGTCTATAGATGGGTGACCGCTTAGTGGTATTTCGTCTGAGCGTCTTCGTGCTTCGGAGGGCACGTAAAAAGTCGGTATCCGTTGTTGTCACATTGACAGCAGTCGTTAAGCCATGTCAGAGGCCTACGGGCGGCTTAAACAACTCTTGACAACAGGTTGGCCACTAACCACACGAAAAGAAAAAAGAAAGAAGAATCCGTTATCTCTGTCAATGCATATAAACAAACACGTGAGTTTATGTATGTAAGTACTAATAGTCATCTATTAGTGCCGACGTGACTGCAATACTAACAACACTTTAATTAATTCGTTAGTAATTATTAGAATCAATCACTAGGTAAAGGCGCGATTGCATTAGGCAAGTTAATTGCATGCAAGTTGCTAATTGCATACAACTTGTACAAGCCTGCATACAATTTACAACTTGTAAGGGGTAGTTTGAACTTGTACTACATATTTTATTCAAGTGACCTGCAAATTGAACGCGGAAACGTTAGTTGCATGTTCCGAATTTCGAACGAGTGATGTGTACGCACATGATATCTATAGCTGTACAAATTATCGAAACATATTGTCTGTTGGGTGGGCGCACGGGAAAATAATCATTTTTATTCTTCCACCCATGATGCCCTACTCAATTGTTGAAAATCTCCACTTGTAGGCAAGTGAAACCTGCATGCAATTTGCACACTCTCGAATACATGTTTCCAATGCAAGCAACTTGTACGCAAATGTGACGTCATACTTGCATGCAAGAGTTGCCTAATGGAATCGCGCCTTAACACGTTAGTAATTAGTCAATTACAAACCATAATTACGTTTATAAATGTAAATATTAATGAATGTAAAATATGAAAAGATAATGTTCAAAATATTCCTTTACTAGCTTTTGCCCGTGGTTTCGCTCGCGTAAAAGCTTTGAAATAAAATATAACCTATGTTACTCGGTGATAATAGAGCTTTCTAATGGTGAAAGAATTTTCAAATCGGTTCAATAGTTTTTGAGTTAAATCCTTACAAACTAACAAACAAAAATCAAATCTTTCCTTTTTATAATATATGTAAGTATAGATTATAAACTAATATTTATCCGCGGTTTCATATATGTAGGTACCTGTGATTTGGGTGGGCCATGAACCATAACGCCGACTGCAATATATAATCTGCTAGACTAAAAAACGCATTAAAATCCGTAATGTGATTTATGATTGATACTCAAACATGCAGATATATATACAAATAATTAAAATTGAAGTGTCTATTTGTAATGTCAAAATAACAGCTTTTTACCTAATGCATATGAAAGTATATAAAGTACCTATACGAAAACATCTATTTTTTAAATTTTTGTCTGTCTGTCTGTTTGTTCCGGCTAAACTCCGAAACGGCTGACCGATTTTGACGGGACTTTCACTGGCAGATAGCTGATGTTATAAGGAGTAACTTAGGATACTTTGGTTTTAGAAAAAAAATGGGGTTCTGCGGAGACCAACACTTTTTAGTTAAAATCTACGCGGACGAAGTCGCAGGTGACAGCTAGTATAGAATATAAACAGCTTTGGGTTTCAATTTCGTTTAGATAAACTAGTAAAGGGGTTAGCAAAACTAACCTATTTATTAGTTTATTGAAATTTGTTATTTTTTAATACACAAGCACAGGTTCATTAACGTTTTATAACTTTAGACGAATTGACATTTCAAGGCGATATCATCAATGATTAAATACTTAGTTCTATTGATTTTAAATGTCAACGTCGTCATTTGGTAATATGAATACCTTAGATAGCCATACGGACTTACATTCACTTCAATATATTCAAACGTCTTCTTACGTGTGTCAAGTCAGAAGCCAGCGGACGACTTAAAACATTTTACCTAATACAAAGTTGTCTACTAGATTGGCATAAGGAATACGAAGGCTTCTTTTTGTCAACAAAGATAAGTCCCTCACTAGGGATCCAGACACGGAAGTCTTATAATCCTAACTTATATTATAAATTATAAATGCAAAGAGTATTTGTCTGTTTGTTACGCTTTCACGCCTTAACTACTCGACTGATCATCATGAAATTTCGTATACACGTTGTCAGGGGTAAAGAATAGGGCATAGGGTACTAACTTAATACTAACCTAACCTAAACAACATTTACGCGAGCGAAGCCACGGACAGAATCTAGTAATACACTAAACGGACACTAAGTACATCCAGACTTAATTCAATTTGTGGATTAAACAAATAATTGTTCTGTCATTCGAACGCACAATACTCGGCGCGACGATAGTGGCAAGGCAACCGTTTGCCCGCCACGTTAGAAAATGTTCCTGAAAATATACATATATGACCCTGTATCCCGGTAGACGGCAGCGGAATGGCGACTCCTTCCTCGCTGCACCATTCGTCGATTAACTCATTAATTCTGAAGATTCCGGGCACAGAGGCTAAGTTCGTATGATATGTTGTGTTCGAAATGGAATACTGTAAGTTGAAGTAGGTACACCCAGGTTCACCATCAGAGGAGTTCTATATTGTCAACCTTTTTTATTGCAATAGCTGGAGTAGGCAATCCCCTTGAATTGCCTTTTGCCATTAATTGATTTGGTACGTGGTCAGTGCCTCACTTCTCATTTTTTCTGATTCGAAATTGCTATTAAGCAAGCGCAACACGAACTCAAAAACTAGCATGACTACTTCCTTCAGTTTCGAAAGTTACAACAATTTTATCTAAAATTTGGTTATTCTATGAAGTAATATTGAATTTCGTGAATGCCTGAGAATCGTGGGTAATGATTAAGATTGCGCAAGCGCAATGCGCTCGCGACGCTAGCGGTCGTGCGCTGGAGTCAATGCTATAGTTGTTTGTATTGTGATACATTTATGAGATTCATTGATAGTTAATCCAAAAACCAAATGCCCTATTTATTTGTGGATTTGTAAAATTACATGTAGTGGTTTTAGTAATTTAATCTATACATAAGCTATTATCGCTGACCATCATCACCACTATTGATATCACTGATAGTCACCTATACAGTGTCTATATGAAGAACAATGAGACCTTGGCTCATATGTGCATTATATTGCAGAAGCGTGAAAAATTAACCGGCAAACCTCCTCACACGATAAAATAAATCCTAAATGATATCAGTTAGGTACCTATTGTAGGAATTTAATATCGTAATTAGAGTTACGTGATCAAACCGACCTGAGGTGGTATGAATCACCGATTTTCCTCGCCTGCCTGAATCACCGGCTAAGTATGAAATAATGAGACCTAACCGCCTTACTAAATTTCAAAAACCGGTATAATATCCCGATACAGAAGGTATTCATACGCACATTTGACGTATAACAGAGAAATTTTGCCATTCAACTTCAATTTTTAATTTTAATATATAATATTTTATATTTTTTTTTATTCTATCAAGCTTGCAAACAAGCATACGGCCCATCTGATGGTAAGTGGTCACCGAAGCCTATAGACGCCTGCAACACCAGAGGCATAACTTTCGCGTTGCCGACACTTTAGGAAAGGAAGAAGATAATTTATTACTCTATCTATTTTATATAATTATTAATTACCTCCTTATACTTCATCTACACTAATATTATAAAGCTTAAGAGTTTATTTGTTTGTTTGGTTGAACGCGGTAATCTCAGGAACTTCCGGTTCGAATTGAAAAATTATTTTAGTGTTGGATAGCCTATTTATCGAGGAAGGCTATAGGCTATATAACATCACGCTACGACCCACGGGGGCGGCGCAGTAACGATAAACGCGGGTGAAACCGCGGGAACATCTAGTGTGTATATATTTAAGCGCAATACTAGTGTAGTTAATAAACAATTCAGTTCCATTTTCTCGTCCGATTGTCAACCGATTTTCTTTTGTTTTGCTTAGCAGCTGCACAAGCACAAAATTGGAAATAATGAACATTCCTACACGTTTGCTGATATTTTTAATAATCATTATGGTCGAATTTAGACCACTAGGCGAACACTAGTATATTTAAATTAGTCAAATGTTACATTACATCAAGTCGGGTGACTTGGAAATAAACCCGGGATTGTCACAATTGTCCTCAAATATTGACGCAAACTTACGCCACAGGGACGACGAGCCAATCAGCAATGATTAGCAACATGATATAATCTACACAGATAAATAATAATCATACATAATAACAGTCAAAATACACAATGCCTTGGCCCAGATCTTGAACGACCTATGATGAAATTATGGGTGCGAAAACCACAAAAAGCTTATAATAAGCGGAAAAACGGGCATGAACCACAGCACCTTATAAAATACGCTGAGGGTCATTACAAGATAATGGTTACTAAATCTGAGGTTGCGAAAACCGTTTAGCCACCGAATTGTAAAGGTTTAGTAATTAACTATATTAACGATGCTATAAGTGCTTTAACAAAAACTGGAATGTGAGGTTAACATGAATAACATTAACATGACATGAAAATTAACGAAACGAACTGAAATTAATGTAATTTTAAAATTCTGAAAGTTCTAGACTACTTCGCTGGTTCATCTATTAGAATTACATTGTTTTCCGCATTTTTTTTATATACAACTAAGGTGGCAAACAAGCATAAGGCCCACCTGATGGTAAGTGGTCATCGTAGCCTATGGACGCCTGCAACACTAGTGGCATCACTTACACGGTGCTGATCCTTTAGGAAAGAAAGAAGAGAAAAAGGAAGTGGGAAGGAAAAGGAGCGGGAAGGGGCAAGGGGGTAATTGGACCTCCGGCACTGTCACTCACCGAACGAAACACAACAGTAGGAACACTGCTATTTCACGTCGATATTCTGTGAGAGGGTAGTCCTTCCCCGGTCGAGCCGGCCCATTTATGCTGAAATCAGCGAGGCTTTACTCAAAAGCTCGGAATGAAAATTAACAAAATGAACAGATTTTAGTGTAATTTTAAAATTCTGTAAGTGCTAGACTGTGTGACCGGTTCAGGCATAAGTTGTATAAACTAGGGATGGTAGAAATATTCGCTTTAGATATTCGGCAGGTTTACTAGTAAAATCAGCCCTGTATTAAACTGTCCCACTGCTGGGTACTCTTCTCAGTGTGAGAAGGGTTAGGCCATAGTCCACCACACTAGTCCAGTGCGGGTTGGCAGACTGTCTGCGAAGTGATACTTAAAGTTTTCACTGTATTACACACTAGGTGTGCCCGCGGCTTCACCCGCATTTATTGTTACTGCGCCGCCCCCGTGGGTCGTAGCGTGATGTTATAGAGCTTATATAGCCTTTCTCGATAAATAGGCTATCCAACACTAAAATAATTTTTCAAATCGAACCAGTAGTTCCTGAGATTAGCGCGTTCAAACAAACAAACAAATCATACTTGCCTGATTTGAGAACTGAACCCTAGAGCATTACTTGTCGTTAGCGTAAGAGCGTAAGAGCGTGGTCAATCAAAACCAAGGCACCATTGAAGCGTTGCGTAAACTTATTAACTTATAATATAATACACAAAAGAGTGAACTCGTTAGCTCGCACTGTTACTTAGACGCCAAAGCTTAAGTACCTCATAAATTGTAGCTCGAGAGATTAGCAGACGACCTGATGAAAGATACCTATTAGGTAATTACCAGCTTCACGACAAGAAAATGTAATTCGCAGTTATTATAAAATGCAGTATAAAAGTACTTGCTCACTATATTGCAAGCACTACAGCGTACTATGATCTTGATGTATTTGTAATCGACAGCCCTGTGCGGTTTTGTATGATAAGTGAAAGATAAACTAAAAGAAAAAAATATTATGTTGCATGAAAAGAATTTAACAGATTTATAACGAATTGGATAGAGCTAGTTTGGACATATAGAAAGAATGGACGAGTAAAGACTGACTAAGAAAGTTTATAAGGCTAGTGTGAATAGAACAGTCGCAAGAGGAAAACCTAGGCGAACGTTTCTCGATCAGATCGAACAAAGGCCAGTTTAAGAGTTCCTTGAACCGACGGGCGTGTATGAAGAATGTGATGAAAGTGAATGAAGCCAGAGAAGTGTGTCAGGATCGTAGCAAATGGAAATCTGTAGTCTCTGTCTACCCCTCTAGGAAACAGGCGTGAATCTATGTACGTATGTATCTATGGATACAGCTAATGATCGATACACGGCGTAAGAGTAAATTGTGCGCTAGATCGCCCGGAAATCTGTTTGCAACTACTATTGTTATTCGTTGAATTTTTTATAAGGGTAGTATTTAACAGCACAGCAAAAAAAAATACGAATTACACGGCAAAATATGCTTAACAAAAATACTAATTGCACACTAAAATATATTTAAAGAAATCAAACTAAGTCGACGGAGCCCCGCGAAACCCTTCCGAGACGGAATGCAGTGATTTGAGGCGTATAGGTGCTCGTTATGATTTATTTTAATAAGCATATTTTGGTAGTCTTTATATTTAATCCCTTTTTATAATTGTTGTATCGGCGAATGACAATCGACAATATAAATAAATTCAAGTCTCACAGTTCTGTCTTTTAACTTTAAAGGCTAATCGACGTAATCAGTCTTAAAAGTGCAGTCGTGGCGTACAGTTTTAAAGTCTCTTACTTTCACCTCAACCAGCCTTAAAAGTGCAATCGTAGCTTACCCGTAGTATGTATTTCATTCCATTTCAGAATAAAAAGCTCTTCTAAGATGGAGTCGCATATTGGTCCTGTGTACCCGTGTAACCATGCGAAAGCTCGGGGTATTTTCTTAATATCTTCAGTTACATTATAAAGAGATATAATAATATTGACAAATAGGGCATCTCGTCGAGATAGGAATTCTAGTACTAAGTACTATAAATTAATACCTATTCTGCTGCGTTCAAGATTTTATTGGCAAACTCACCTTTATAATAATTTATGTTTGTATATATATCCATTTTATGTGTAAAAGTAGTTTTACATAAGACTTGAAGGTCTATATGTTACCTTCACAAAATTGAATGGAAGCGAATACCTAATAAGATAATAAATCCACCTGTGCAAGGCAAAGTGTTAAAAACAACGAAATATATAAGTAAGGTGGCTTCGTATGACTTTAGCCCTGAGGGGTGACATTGGCCCTTAATTGGATAAAGCTATTTAATTGGAAGAAGCTGTTTAATGACAGTTTATAGTGCTAACTATTGATATCCACGTGTATTTTTTCGGCAAAAAATATGATAGTGGTCTGGTGGAACTTCAAACTTTTTCCAATTAAGGGCCAATGTCACCCCTCAGGGCTAAAGTTATACGAAGCTACGGTATTTCATAATATCAGCCCTGTATTTAAACTGTCCCACTGCTGGGCAGGGGCCTCTTCTCATAGAAAGATTAGGCCATAGTCCACTGCGCTGGACCAGTGGGAGTTGGTGGATTTCACACATCTGTAAGAACATTTTGGAATGCTTTTGAACATGTAGGTTTTCTCAGGATGTTTTCCTTCACCGTTAAAGCAAGCGATAATTACTTATTAACCTTTGAATCTTCTTCGAAGAGGTTAATGGAAACACTATGTGGGTCTGTGTGTCTGTCTGTTAGTGACCGGCATAACTCCGGAACCACTGGACCGATTAACTTGTAACTTGGTGTGCAGACACCTTGGGGTCATACCTAAGTCGACGTTGAATATGGGCCTTATAGATCAAAAGACCCCCGAGATATAGGGGTCATTTCTTTTTATTACTTTTACATTTAAGACGAAGAGGTAGAATTCCTAGGTTTTTACACCCATCTCGTTTAATACGCACATAACTTCGAAAAGAGGCGATAAGCCTTGGGATCGATTTCGAGATCTGCGTGCAAGTTCAATGGTCTCCCACTAGGCTCGCACGTTTTAAAAGCAGTTACAAAAATATTTACGATGCATATTCCGCAATGATTTTAACTCTATCATATTTAGTAGTACTTAATTAACATTAAATCGTAGTACATAATTAAATGTTGTGCAAAATCTGTCTTTTGTGTAGTTGCTCACACGAAGCATAATGTGATTGCTTGTATACATCGCACGATGTGCTCATAGCATAACGGCTCTATCTTTTGAAAGGGTTAGGCAGTATGAGGGAAAGTGGGACTTGATGGTAAGTGGTCACCGTAGCCTATAGACGCCTGCAACACCAAGGAATTGTCTCAGTGTTGCAATAATACGCGCGAAATGCAATGCTAATCAGAGTGGTATGCAAGTTTTTACCCAGCGATACAATTTTCCATAATGTAATAATGTTCTCCAGACCGAATTTCGGCCACGGCGGTCAGTCTTAACGGAGACTTGCCAACTACGCAGGAGACATTATAGTGCACAAGTGTGTGCGCAAACACAAGTGCACTCTCTGTTCCCTAATTCTCATGATCCGATGCGACGGTAATCCGACACGACCGGAGAGATATCAGGCGCATGACCAACGGCTTTACGTGCTTTCCGAAGCATGGGGGTGTCTAACACCGCCAACTTCCTAACTCCGGGCTGTTATTGAGATTTCTTAACAGAAAAACCCAATAACATTTTCTTGACCCGACCCGAGATTCGAACCTGAGACCTCATGCACAGCAGTCGCATTCACTACCGCTGCGTCACGATGGCAGTTAAAACTACGACTAAATCTCGTCTCGTGTATTCAATTGGACAAGATAACTTTTATTACCGCGGAAGGTCATTTTATAATAGAAAATCCAATCTAATAAGCATCTAGACCTTTGAAGCAATTCCTCAGTTAGTACAGTCACGTTTGTACGTAGTAATGCGCACAATGATTGTTACAAATCAGCGCACGATCAGGCCAGGACTGTAGCGTTTCTGTACCTTGATTGGCACGTAGGCGTCTCACAAAAGTACGTAACCTAGGGCAATCATTATTCTTAACCATCACGAATCGTGAGAAAATGTACCTACGCAATTTCCCAGCTTCTTTGAACTTTTGACATTTGAATGTGTATGTAGTGAGAATACGTTAAGAATCCGAACAAAAACACACATATGTAGGTAAAGGTTTAAAAAAACGACTTATAAATACCAAAAAGTTGGCGAAATTATACTCTACTTATTATCTTTATAGTTTTATCTTATCTTATGTGGATGTGGAGGCCAGTCAGTGCAGACTGGCGACACTTCGACCCAGTGGGATTCTTTGTGTCGACACTCTCCCAATAATGCCCTCTGCCATAAATGTTGATGGCAGACGGGACCAACGGCTTAACGTGCTTTCCGAGGCACGGAGCAGGCGATAATTGTCAATCAATACGCACATAATTTCGAAAAGTCATATAACTGCCGAAAGTCTGAGGTGCGCGACGTGGGTTCGAACCCGAGACCCTCTGCATTGCAGTCTGTTGGTCTCCCCACTGAGCTATCGCTGCTCTATAGTCTTAACTAAGCTCTCATTGAATTAAGTCAAATTCAAACTAAACTAATTTAATTACCTAGCATAGAGACTGCATGACCTGATGTTATTAAGTAGGTTATTGAATTATTTTTATTGCTGTTTGTTTAGTACTGACTCTAAATTCATTAGAATTCAATGGAACCTTAGTTAAGACTTGCAAAAAATAATTAAAATTAGTTGATAAATATCAGTGATGTATGGTACCATAAAGAAGTTCAATGGAACCTTAGTGTTAAGACTTGAAAAAATTTATTAAAATTAGTTAATAAATATTAGTGATATATGGTACTGAACGTAAAGAAGAACATACTCTTCTAAGTGAGAATCTCCTCCATTTTTGAAGTTGGTTAAAATAGACACTATAATATTTTTCGTTGGAATTATTACGTAATGTTATTTTTAAACAAATTAAGAATTTAGAAAAGCGTTTAGAATCTGTCAAGTTTATTAGTGTACATCTGTGGACTCATAAATAGAAAGACATTAGTTACTTAAAAGACCAATAAATGAAAAGACGCGTGCAGCACCGAATAAAATTTCGTTGTCCTTTGTTGTCTGTGAGCAATTATACCCCTTTTTAATAGCTTTTAATCTGTTTTTCGCCATATTTATGCTAATTCTGGACATATAATGGATTTAAACATACCCAAAAATCCATATTAATAAATAGCTAGTAGCGATAGCCGAGTAGAAATCATTGGAGGTCTCGATTTCGATATCAAGACCTCTGACTTTTTCATTACGTGCGTACTAATTTGATAATTATTGCACGCTTTAACGATGAAGGAAACCATCTTAACGAAATCTACATACCTGGGAATTCCGCATAATGTTCTCGAAGATGTCTGGTGTCTACCAACCCGCACTGGGCCAGCGTAGTGGTCTATGGCCAAACATTCTCATACTGAGAAGAGGCCCGTATGCAGTAATGGGACAGTTGATAAACAGAGCGGATATTATTTTTATATTGATAAATAGCAAACGGCGCTCTTTGGAGGAAGGCTATGTCCAGCAGTGGACTATTATAACCTTCGCAAACCTTATATAAAATCGATTTGTACGTTTTTGACGCACACCAACAAGCGGCATCAAGATTTACATCGTTCCGCGTGTACAGTGTTATTCTTATGTTAATAAGAATAATATCTCTAAAAACCTTATTGAAAATATAGGTATTCCGGCAATGTAGGCCAGTAGATCATTGCCAGTAGATTTTCTATTTTTGCAATGTTATGTATGTAACTATTGATGTGCTTGTGTGCGCGGGCTGCGTCCCCCCACCTGTGTTAACCTACGTTAATAAAGCAGTGTGCTAATAGCCGTCGTTGGTTTTACTTCGCTCCCGTAAAGTACCTAACAGTGGCGACGAGGATGGGACCTAACCTGGAATATACGACTTACGATATTATGTTGCCAAAATATTTCGATAGTGCCGATAACACATTTCATACAGTAACATAGGCTAGAAAACTTCAAGAGGATCTACACACGGCTTCCTATTTAATTAGTTTATTTTATGAGTTTATTAATGCAACTTTGTAGTACCTATCAAGTCTTGTAAGTTACCTCGACCCGAATATTAAGTATTTTATGTATATTTTAAACACACAAGATATTTACCTAGGTACAGTTGAAACCCATGATTTGTGATCCATTGGTAACCCAATTACACGTCATTAAATTAATTAACCATATAATATGTTCAATTTCATAAGCAATGCGATGAAAGTGAATGAAGCCAGAGAAGTGTGTCAGGATCGTAGCAAATGGAAATCCGTAGTCTTTGCCTACCCCTCTGGGAAACAGGCGTGAATCTTTGTATGTATGTAATTTCATAATCATAACATAGAAGGCAATGTGATGCAAAACCGGATTTATTTTTTGCAATTTCTTTCAATTTATGTGTCGCTTAGGTTTCTTTTTAATTCGATTTGGATGGCAATGGGCATACAGTACACTTCATGAGTAAGCGGGTATGCCTTAGCCTATGGCCGCTTGCAATATGAAAGTTTGGAATTATGGGACGGCAACCTTATTAAAGGAGTCAACGCAAGGAACAGAAACAGCTTCTCAAAGAGTACTGGCAACTTTACTTAGCGTCAGGCAGGCTTGGACGTTTTGACCAATAAAGAAGTGAACGTCAATTATTATTTAAAATAGACAAAATAAGAATGTAAATCTTGAAGTAATTTCAATGAAATTCTGGATAAAGACCCCTTTTGGTGGAGGCCTCATTTTTGTGGTGGTCCCTTTTTATCGAGGCCTTTTCATTTGGCGGCCCCTTTTTATGTTGGTACCTATTTGGGATGGGCCAGGACGAAGCCCTCACCTATATCTCACTAAACCTGCTCACCGCAGCAATACTACACCGAGTTAATTAGCATCAAATATCTGTAAGGTAAATTATAGGAGTACTTCTCCAGTAAAGTTGCTTCAGAAATTATTATGCCATCTTTGCGGTTCTTTTAAAAGTCAATTCACGTATCTCCTAGTAAACATATTAGATCAATACACTAAATATCGATATATATGCATGACTCATATCGCATATACGTACGGGTATGAATTCGTGTCCTTGGGAAACAAATACGCCATCCTGATACGCACCTCGGAGTGATATATGTATTATACTAATGATTTTTGTTATCTACAAATTATCGTACTAAGTCTGAACGTACTTTTTGTACATTATTTCTTATTGTATACAGGCATTATTCTATGTATATTATTACCTAAAGGATCGGATTATTTTATTGTTCCGATTATTCGATTATTATCAGATAACGATCAATATTCTTGTTGTTAGGTGATTTCTTTATGGAAAAATAAATAAGCAGGTACCGAATTATCATTATTCGAATATCATTAACCGAATTTATCACAAATCGACTTTATAATTAAGCACAATTTACAGAGTAACAGATAGTCGACCACTATAGATTCGGAAGTGAGTTTTATAATAAGACTAGATTTGACCGCGGCTTCGCTCGCATAAATGTAGGTTAGGTTAGTAACAGTGCTTTTGAAGTGAAAGCTTATTTAGGCGCGTTGACCACTTCTTGGATGAACGAAACTCATAGAACTCGCGTCATCGTCACGCTTCCACATTTGCCATTTTTGAATTATTTTAGAATATTAACAATATCTCAGAAATGGTGCGTCCCTACGCAAAATATAACGAAATTTTGACTCCCTCCCTCTAAGAGAGTATCAGGAATCCGACCCGCCCCTTTTTTTTCTGGATGTAAGGAACCCAATGTAATTTTCTGCACCTCAGGCAACGTGTACAAAAATGTTACGATGATCGGTTGAGTAGTCGTGAAAACTTAACAAACTAACAAACAAACTCACATTCACATTTATATCATTAGTTAGGATTATACAGAATGGTACCTACTGCAAGTAACTTATGTCACTGGAGAGAGGTAGCCTTAGCATTTACGTATGTGCTTAGGTACACAACTGTTGTGCAAACATGTAGTCACTTGATACACGCCTAATGGTGCCTATATCACTCATTTTGACTATTGTCTTCTGTTTACGCGAATGTTATTCATTGAAATGTAAACTACTATATACGGATTTTATCGCGTTGTTTATTTGACACTTTATTACAAAATTTTGAAAAGCTGTTACACTTACTATTACTATTAAACTTTACTAATTTTTAAGCTATTTAAATTATTGAAACTATTAAAACTATTTATACTATTACTATACTATTATACTATTTATATTTATGTTCACACTTTCCCCGAAGTTTCGGTTACTTTTCAGCGGCCATGGTCACGGGGAAACTAAGATGATAGTTGTCCCAATGTTCCAGTGTAGTTATTTCAAAGTACCCGAACATAATTTAATCTTGGGTGTTTCTATTTACGCAGAATGAGCTCAAAGTATCATGAAGTCTAATACTTTAATACTTAATAACTAATAAGTTTAATACTTCTGACTTCAATACTGTGGATCCCAGAGCGGAGGTTACAATGGATTATAACTTGCTTCATCCTAACATATCTTTCTTTTCTCATTCAGAAACAAGAAAGAACGAGAGAAAACAGTTTATTTTGTCCTCTACACTGGCATAAAACAAAAATAAACAAAAAGATAAAAAATTTAAAGATACCTATACAAAAATAAAAAAATAATAAAACAAGAATAAGCAATTTCAAACCTTAGGCTGGCGACTACCTTACGGAAGCGAAGCCACAGGCAAAATCTAGTATTGAATCAAATGAATTTTATTAAGCTCAGATTATTTGCTCGCTATAAGGAAATTATCAACCATTTTCAAAATATTTGTCTATCCCAGACGAACTATTCGTCAGAATGGATGAAGCGATCGTAATGAAGCTCAATAAGAATCAAGCAAGAATAATTCATTAAGGCAAATTACATTACAAAAGCGATCACCTTTTAAAATTTTCCACTGATTAACCTAGAATATATTTACATAGGTAGACAATATATCATCTATACGGTATCGAAAGCGAGGCCATTAAGTTAGCAACCTTCTTATATCAACGAATGAAGGTTTAATATCATATATTCAACATAATTAAAAACTTACTTTATTGTTGATGCGTTAAAAGCGTGCGTCTACCATTGAACAATAACAAATGGCTGTTGTGAAAGAAATTTTAAATAAATCAATTAACATTGTAAATATATTCAGGCTTTTAGCAGATAATTATATTCTTTCTAATTAGGTATATTAATTTAAATGACCTTAGCCTGAACCTAGCAACTAACCTAAATTTATCTTCAGTTGTTAACTCACTAACCTAGACAAGGTTATTCTTAGTAAAGTGAAAACCTCTTAGGGGGTGATTATACTTGTTATTATGAACAACTTTTGTTCTGGAACATTGCCGAAATTGCGAAAAAAAAACAGCTCTTCCATACAAAATTGGACTTTGACCTCGACAAAATGTATGGATCAGCTGATTTTTTTTCGCGATTTCGGCCATGTCCCAGAACAAAAGTTGTTCATAATAACAAGTATAATCACCCCCTGTGAGGTTTTCACTATACTAAGAATAACCTTGTATATATATATTTTGACGTTCATAAGTGTTACTTTATGCCTATATGAATAAATGACTTTTTTATTTAGCAAAATATGGTACTGTTTGAGAAGCACAACACTGGAATCCAGCTTATCTCTATTGACATATCTCGGTTTATTTGCCAAGAAGAGCCTGGCTTCTATACAGCAATAACCTACATACAATCGTAAAATGTTAAATCTAGAACCTTCTATACGACAATAACCTACATACAATCGTAAAATGTTAAACCTAGAACCTTCTATACAGCAATAACCTACATACAATCGTAAAATGTTAAACCTAGAACCTTCTATACAACAATAACCTGCATACAATCGTGAAATGTTAAACCTAGTACCTTGTATACAGCAATTACCTACATACAATCGTAAAATGTTAAACCTAGAACCTTCTATACAACAATAACCTACATACAATCGTAAAATGTAAAACCTAGAACCTTCTATACAGCAATAATCTACATACAATCGTAAAATGTTAAACCTAGAACCTTCTATACAACAATAACCTGCATACAATCGTGAAATGTTAAACCTAGTACCTTCTATACAGCAATAACCTACATACAATCGTAAAATGTTAAACCTAGAACCTTCTATACAACAATAACCTACATACAATCGTAAAATGTAAAACCTAGAACCTTCTATACAGCAATAACCTACATACAATCGTAAAATGTTAAACCTAGAACCTTCTATACAATAATAACCTGCATACAATCGTAAAATGTTAAACCTCGTACCTTCTATACAGCAATAACCTACATACAATCGTAAAATGTTAAACCTAGAACCTTCTATACAACAATAACCTACATACAATCGTAAAATGTAAAACCTAGAACCTTCTATACAGCAATAACCTACATACAATCGTAAAATGTTAAACCTAGAACCTTCTATACAACAATAACCTGCATACAATCGTGAAATGTTAAACCTAAAACCTTCTATACAACAATAACCTGCATACAATCGTAAAATGTTAAACCTAGAACCTTCTATACAGCAATAACCTACATACAATCGTAAAATGTTAAACCTAGAACCTTCTATACAGCAATAACCTACATACGATCGTAAAATGTTAAACCGAACCTTCTATACAGCAATAACCTGCATACAATCGTAAAATGTTAAACCTAGAACCTTCTATACAGCAATAACCTACATACAATCGTGAAATGTTAAACCTAGAACCTTCTATACAGCAATAACCTGCATACAATCGTAAAATGTTAAACCTAGAACCTTCTATACAGCAATAACCTGCATACAATCGTAAAATGTTAAACCTAGAACCTTCTATACAGCAATAACCTACATACAATAGTAAAATGTTAAACCTAGAACCTTCTATACAGCAATAACCTACATACGATCGTAAAATGTTAAACCTAGAACCTTCTATACAGCAATAACCTGCATACAATCGTAAAATGTTAAACCTAGAACCTTCTATACAGCAATAACCTACATACAATAGTAAAATGTTAAATTGTAACATCTTGGAATGGGTACTCGTACTTCGACTCAAGTCGACTTCGTACTTAAGTCGGCCGCTGTGGTTGCAACCGGGTAAAATAGGGAATCAGAGAGCCTCACAAAGCACAGTGTGAATGTGGTGATCCCAATCAAACCATGTCACATCTGTTGACATGCCCTATAGATGCACCATGGAGGACTTGATGGACGCAACTGCTGATGCGATTGCCGTGGCTACACATTGGGCAGGACATATTTAAAATAATTGTATCATCGACTCGAGAAGAAGAAGAAGAAAGAGTGAACACTATACTAACGTGGGGTGTGCAATCAATCCAAAGCTTAATCAAACAAGCATTTCATAGCCAACATATTCATCAAACCGGAGTTTTATCTATACTAATATTATAAAGCTGAAGAGTTTGTTTATTTGTGTTTGTTTGAACGCGCTAATCTCAGGAACTACTGGTTCGAATTGAAAAATTCTTTTAGTGTTGGATAGCCTATTTATTGAGGAAGGCTATAGGCTATATAACATCGCGCTACGACCTACGGGGGCGGCGCAGTAACGATAAACGCGAGTGAAACCGCGGGAACATCTAGTATACAAATAAAATCGCGAAGAAACATGCAAACAACATTTTAATTTATTTGTTTAGCGTATATCATTAGCATATCGCATGCATTATTAATAAATATCTTAACTTATTCCAATCATTGCTAAATATGAACGCATAAAACTTAAAACAATTGCTAAATCCATACGAAACTAGAACACCTCTACTCAAAATGGTTACATAACTCACAACACTAATATGTCTTGTTGACACGACATACGGACGTGTATAGAGTTGTGAAACAGTACCGATACTATACCATAGAGAATAGAGATGTTACACTGTTATGTAATAAAATGAAACTGTGTGCGTTATGGTGAAGACTGACTGACTTATGCTATGTAACCAGTGGTGGTTCCTAATGGTCAAGGTTAAACTTGCGATTAAGAGGGTTCGATCCCCAACCTTTACACTACTGATAAAACTACTCCGTATTGAGCTTAGCTGGAGAGTTAACTAGAATACTAAATAGTAATATTAAGTCAATTTGATAATAGGTACATACATAATTATTTTGTCCCAACCGAGTTTCAGTCATGGCGGCCAATCTTCTTTTTTTTATACAATTTAGGTGGCAAAGAAGCATATGGCCTATCTGATGGTAAGTGGTCACCGTAGCCTATGGACGCCTGCAATACCAGAGCTGCAGAGGCATCACTTGCGCGTTGCCGTCCCTTTAGGAAAAAAGGAAGTGGGAAGGAGAAGGAGCGAGAAGGGGGAAAGAGGGTGATTGAGCCTCCGGCACTCTCACTTACCGAACGAAACACAACAGTAGGAACACTGCTATTTCACGTCGATATTCTGTAAGAGGGTAGTACATCCCCCGTCGAGCTGGCCCGTTCATGCTAAAATCAGCAAGGCTCTACTACTCACAAACTTGAAACGGAGACTTGCCATCTGTTCAGGCTAGGTATATTATATCTAATGCCAAAGCGTGTTCGCAAATACAACTGTATTCTCTGATCCATAACTTTCATATTCCGATGGGACGGCAATCCGACCCGGAGAGAGGTCAGGCCCAGGATTAACATTTTTTGTGCATTCTGAGACACGGGCATGTGCAGCCCCAACTTTATACCTCAATGCTTCTATTGAAATTTTAGTGGCAAAAAGCCTAATAACTGTTCGTTGGTCTTATCCCGAGATTCAAAGCCAATAAATATGTACCTACTTCATTCACAGCAGTCGTGTACATATGTACATACATAGTCCGACGCCTGTCATAATTCATATAACAGACCATTAATTTAATTGTTATTATCCTAATGCTATCCTATCCTAATCCTATCCTATCCTGATCCTATCCTATCCTAATCCTATCCTATCCTATCCTAGTCCTATCCTAACTAATATTATAAAAGCGAAAATAAGTTTGTTTGTTTGTTACCTTTTCACGCCTAAACCACTGAACCGATCATCCAGAAATTTTACATATGCGTTGTCAGGTGTACAGAAAAGGACATAGGCTACCTTTCATCCCGAAAAAAATGCATGTTTCCGAAGAAAACAACAAGAACGTTCTTATGATAATAGATGGCGCCACGTGTCTTTCGAATCATGATTGAATTATATTATTACAAGCAGAGTACAACCCGAATTGATTGTCAAATTCTAAATTAACGCGAGCGAAGCCGCGGGCAAAAGCTAGTCAATTATAAATGCAAGTGAAATTTGATCTTTGAATTAGCATACAGATGCAATAGTTGTTTTGCGTTGTGTTTGCGTAACTCCATGAATGGCTATTAGAGTTCAGACTGTTCAGAGTCATTATCGAGCTTACAAAACGCGCTAGGCTGGCGTGAGCGACTGGCGTTTGGTTGTGTGCGGAGTAAAGCGTTTTTTCGAAGTATTTTATTGAACAAACATAAAAGTATTATCAGAGATTGTCATTATGCCAGCCAATAATATCATACAGTATCTCTGTATGGGGTGGTGTCTGCAAAACAAGTTTGATAAAGGTGGAAAGAGCCCAAAGGGCAGTACTTAAGGTTAGTCTCTCATTACCATTCCTATATCCTACCAGAAATCTCTACAAAATGGCAGATGTACTGACAGTACGTCAGCTCTACATTCTGAACCTTATTTTAAAACAGCATTCCTTACTCACTTATGTCCCAGAGTTTAGCAACAAAAGATTAAAGTATAAAGTCTGTTCCTCAATTGATAATCATTGGTCCACATCTTTCTCTGGCAAGTTTTTTGGCTTTTTGGGAAGATATATTTACAATAAAATTAATGAAAAATTGCATATATATCCATTAACTAGATATAGATGTAAATTAGTACTCACTCCATGGCTGAAGTCACTTAATTATGAGGAAACTGAACATATGCTCCATGTTCCCTCTTAAGTCATAAGTTTTCTTTTTTCTTCAGTATCACACACACACACACAAGCACGCACACACGCATGCACACACGAACCCACACACGCACACACACACGCACGCACACACGCACGCATGCACACACACACACACACACATACACACACACACATACACACACACACATATCAAATCTTTACACACGTAGGTATGTATTTATTTATTTTTATTTACTTATACCTAAATCTCACCTCACATAATAATTGTGCACCAATATAATGTAATTTGACTGCACACGCAACCCTCTTATCTGGAGTCAGGAGAGGCTGGTAATCTGTAACACAGGTCTACCTAGTATAGATACCAGTCTCTCATACAGATTCAATACACATATTTAGTTTTACTCATAGATTAAGGATTGAATTTTTGTAAACCATTTCTGTGTGAGAGAAAATAAATGAAATATTATTATTATTATTATTATTAGAGATAGGGTACAGCAAAATCCTTGCTTAAGCTTGGTTTTTCTCGCTGGAAATGTACGTGTATGTATATAAATGTAAGATTGCAGCCAAATACGCTTCTGATATATTCCTGCGGTGCGTAGGGATTCAGGATTTCTTAAGGAGATGCTTTTCTTGTAGCTCAAAAACAGTTTTCACGATTAATGTTAAAAAACGCCGAGTATTGTGAGGTCCAATTCCACACGAGATACAAAATTGTAAGATTTGTAAATGGTTTTCCGAGTCTAGGTGTTCTTTGTACTTCCTGTTTTAATGTTTGTAAATACACAGGATTTATTCCTAGTGCAGGAGTTGTCGTCTGTAACAAAAACCAAATCACATTCAGCAAATCCTTATTATATTTTGGGATTAAATATAATGACCACCAAAAATAGTAATTGCGCAGCAAAATATGCTTACTAAAATATATCATGACGAGCACCTATACGCCTTAAATCACTGCATTCCGTCTCGGAAGAGTTAGGTTATGTTAGGTTCCTTCTTAACCCACCCAAAAATAGGAGCCTCGTTTCACGGGGCTCCGTCGACTTAGTTTAATCTTTATAAATATATTTTGGTATGCAATTAGTATTTTTGGTAAGCATATTTTGCTGTGCAATTAGTATTTTTTTTGCTGTGGAGTTAAATACTACCCTTATATTTTATATATCTTGTAGCCACTTTTCTTCTATAGATATTCAGGAGTAAATGTCCTAAAAATAGCGCCGAATCTGTTTTTGAAGGGAATATGTGCGAATAATAACACTCTTGTTTAGCTTTATATGTATACAGTAACCGCTTACAATCAGGCTGCCATTCCATGTCTCATCAGCGTGTTAGAGCAAGGAATACGAGTGACAAGATAAGTTTATTTTCTGCATTACCTACTGACACTATTTTTTAAAAATTATAATCCGTAGGTACTACAGATTGTATAGCGGCGGCCTTTACACTTTACAAACAGTGAAACCAGAAAAACCAAGAACACACAGACTGGAAGCAACTATTTGCAAATCACACAAATCGCTGGCTCAGTATTACAAGGTTCTATGTTTTTCTTTTTACCTTGGGGATATGAGGTTTAAAATTTTCATATCAGTAAAAATAACTTAAAAAGTAACTTAGAACTATTTGCGATTTAATATTGTGAGGTGGTAAGTGCTTTCATCTATTACTATATTAGTCTAAACAAAAAGGAATGACATATAGAACCATACAATATTCATAACTCATTTTTGTCAAAAATGTAGAATAGAACCTTGTAATATTGGACCAGCGAAATGTTAGACCCATGTAATGACAGAAACCACAACATTCACAGCATTAACGGTGAAGAGACGACCACTACATCATCAGTACATGTTTATTGTACGTAACATAATGATGACACATAATAATCACAGTCCTAACGCATCGAAGAGGCTGTATAGTTACGATAACTCTAACAACGTAACATTCAAACAAACATACCGATGCAAATGTTGTAATATTTGCTCAGTATATTATTACTGGCTGATCCGTGCAACTTTGTCTGCTTCATATAAGAGAATATACCCCGTTTTTGCAACATTTTTCATTGCTGCGCCGCTGCTATTGGTCGTAGCGTGATGTTATATAGCCTACTAGTTTTCACCCGCGGCTTCGCTCGCGTAAATATAGGTTAGGTTAGGTTTGCAACAGTTATTTTTTTTGGATGAAAGGTACCCTATGTCCTATTCTGTACCCCTGAGAACGTGTATGCAAAATTTTATGTTGATCGGTTGAGTAGTTAAGGCGTGAAAGCGTAACAAACAAACAAACAAACTCATTTTCGCATTTATAATATTAGTTAGGATTAGGATTAGAATAGCCATCCTCGATAAATGGGCTATCCAACAATAAAAGATTTTTCAATTCAAACTAGTAGTTTCTGAGATGAGCGCGTTCAACCAAACAAACTCTTCAGCTTTATAATATAAGTATAGATACGGACAGCCTCGGCGCAACGGTCGTGCTGTTACATAATGTCTTGGGTTGAAATCTTTCTTTTTAAAAGAGAACTCTCCCGCATTAGAAATAATTCCTGTGTCGCCGCGGGGGACTTTACAAACATTCAAACAACAGACACAAAAAGCACCTGGATGTTTATTGCTGTTGTTGATTCATTTTTTGATCAAACGAGCAGTCGGATCGCCTGATGGTAAGCGATTACCGCCGCCCATGGACACCCGCAACACCACAAGAGTCACAAGTGCATTGCGTACTTTTTAAATTTGGCCTCACCAGAAGGAGGGAACGGTTGGGCCTCCGGTACCCTCACTCACTCAATTATCTCTGGAATGCCTGACGCATTCAAATGTTTTTAGCCAGGCTATAGTTAAACATTGCAGTCACATATTGCTGTAAAAAATTTGCCTGATTAGAAGCCGCTTTATTCAAATTTCATAATAACTGATTAATTTATACATACATATACCGGCGCCTTCACGTCCCCAAAGGGGTTGTGAAAGTAGTTTTACCCACACACGTTTAGCCTTACAATGTTGACATTTTGAATCGTTATAAATTACAACATAATTAAAGAAGTGGTAGCTAAAAAAATACTTGAATCACGATCTGTAATTAATTTGGCATTTTAAATCTACTATAGTTAAATAATAAATTCGTCGGAATTAATTCGCGCGTTAATTAGGCGCCACGCCTGAGGTCGCGGGTTCGATTCCCGCACAAGTCAAACATTTGTGTGCATGGACATGGATGTTTGTCTTGTTCTAGGTGTTCATATGTATAATATGTATGTATTTACAAAATAAGTATATATGTATGTATGTTTATCCATTGTCTAGTACCCATAGTACAAGCTCTGCTTAGTTTGGGCTAGATGGTGTTGAGTGTATGTGGTAGAATATTATAAAAGCAGCGATACCCTAGTGGGAGACCGCAGGAATGCCACGCAGGGGTCTCAAGTTCGATCCCAAGACGCTCATCTCTGACTTTTAAGTTATGTGCGTATTAAATAGTTAATTATCGCTCACTCTTACTATAAAGAAAACATCGTGAGGAAACCTACATATTTAAGAGTTCGCTATACCTAATGTTCTCGATTATATACAGAATGATTTTGAAATCGTGTAATTCCTTTTAACCATGCATTCTACTGGTGATATAGAATAACCCTAACCATTTTTTTTTTGGTTTTATGTTTTTGGAAAAATTAATGTACCAATTTTTTTCATGAAATGGTTTCAGATAGTCATATGTTAACCACCCGACACAATCTTAATATTTTACTAATTAAAAAAAATAACATACCTATAACTGATGTCGTAAATAATAAGATGCAATAAAAAGGACCGCCCGTTATTATTTACGACATTAATTATTGATAAGTTATTATTTTTTAATTAGTAAAAAATTAAAATTGCCTCGGGTGGTTAACATATGACTATCTGAAACCATTTCACGAAAAAAACCGTACATTAATTTTTCCAAAAACATAATTCTAATAAAAAGAAATATGGTCAGGGTTATTCTATACCACCAGTAGAATGCGCGGTTAAAAGGAATTACACGATTTCAAAATCATTCTGTATACGCTTTTGTTAACCCTTCTCACACTGAAAAGATGGCCAGCAGTGGGACAGTTTAATACAGGGCTCATATCACATGTATAAAGTAAAATTATTTTGAATGTTCATGAAGATGTAGATGTGTCGTCAGTTACTCCATCACGCGTAAGGAGCTGAACGGATTCGAATGACGGATCAAAATGGATTGGAAACTTGTACACACATAGAAAGTATCCAGATTTGCTATTCTGCTTACAAACTCATATCCGACTCGATTGTCGCCACAATAATAGCCATCGTCTATCAATCAATCAATCTGCCCACCGCAATCCACTACTGGACATAGGCCTCTCCCATTTTACGCCACAACATCCGGTCTTCCGCCTTCCGCATCCAGTCTGGCCCAGCTACCTTTTTCAGGTCATCGGTCCACCTGGCCGGGGAGCGTCCTACCTTACGTTTACCAAGTCGCGGTCTCCATTCTAGGACCGTTGATCATCGGTCCTTCTACAGATATGGCCAGCCCATTGCCATTTCAGCTTGCTTATTCTGCGAGCTATGTCGGTAACCTTGGTTCTTTGACGGATAACCTCATTTCTAAGTTTATCCCTACCTTGGACAAATAGCCATAGTAATCGACTGTAATTGCTTGACAAAATGGCTACTGCAGAAAACGCAAAAACAGCCCACTAGGATGTGAGTTTGGTAGGAAGATTCAACTTAATTGCGTCATTAAATGAATTATGTATTCAGGTAACTTTTATCGTAGTATTGTGATCTTTAAAAATTAGCATCCTGTCAAACCTGAGAATTGAAAGGACGACCAGCAACGGAACGTGTAAACTTATACCACGAGACCATCGAACAATTAAATATGATATATGAATGATACTATGCTGCAATTAAATAGTTTATTACCTTGCATAAAAAATTATCTATTCAAACGATAAAATTGCCAGTTTCCAGTGTTAACTTTACGGTTTAACACTATTCAGTAATTACAGGAATTGGTTGTCGTAATGACTAACCTGAACAGAAACGCTTACTCGAAGGTCGTCGACGCTTCCTTTAATACTGTAGGACCGCTCGGCTCGGTATAAATAGTTCGCATTTAGAAATACAGAATAATAAATTTTGAGGTCAACTTTAATTTCAAAACTTTTCGAACTACGATTTTAGTTTAAAAAATTTATTGGGCGTTTGAAATATCACATTGATTATTTTGACCCTGCCTGTCACTAAGCTGTAATAGGTAGTTTGGCTGATGTACCAACAACCGACGAAAGGCAATGGGGAGGAGCAGTTAAGAATTTTGACAATTAGGTGAACGACTAAGGCATGGAATTCTCTGCCAAGGCAAGTGTTTCCTTCTTCCTTCAATCCTGGGTCCTTTAAGCGGGGCGTGAAAAAGCACCTTCTCAGGCCGTCAAAGTAGAGACCTCAACATCGCCTCGGTTGCTATGAGGTCGGCGTGGAGGCTACTGCTCTTAGACCACACGACTGCTTACCATCAGGTGCAGTGTGGTCATATTGACGAGCAAAATAAAAAAAAAAGGTACCGTTAACCTAAACAAACAAAATCTTAACTGAAAGAATGGATCAGATAAAAAAACATAAATGTTTATAAATTTTTTGCTGCAGAGAAAGTTCTTACTATCCTTTATCGACACATATTTAGCTATTAATGCAAAAGAAGTAATAATTGTTACTACTATCAGTCGATCACACACACGCAACACTTTAATTAAATAGACATGCAATTACTCAACAATGCTAAGCGTTTCAACATTGTTATTATACCTACTCATTAAGGGCGACAGACACAAAACATTTAGGCCGGCCTTTAATTTTAAATTTCTATGCAATGCTAAGAAAAAAGAATCAATTTAAAAATTTTTGGCGACAGTTATTCAAAATATTATCTATTAAAAATAGCACTTATAATAAAAGCGTAGAACTTTACATTTAATTACCTAGGTACTGTGAAGTGTAAAATTTTTTTATTTACCCACAATCTGTTTAGTTTTAGCACACTCTGATTGTAAACTTTTTTATGTAATATTCTTAAATAAGTGAATTGTAATATTCTTTTAAAAATAAATTATCTTTAAAACCGAATTAAGATCTTATGTGCTTGCATAATTTATGCTTAACCACTAAACAAAAAGTAAAGGACACGCACACATTATGCCGCAAAAAAATGGGTTAGTCCCATTTGCCACACCCAGCATTGCCTCCGGTGACGAAAGGGACATTTTCCAAAAAATATATCCAAAAAATATTTTAGTTTTGGAAAAAGTCTTAGTCGCCAATGGGGGTGGCGAACCGGTGTCAATTGGGACATTGTTACGTAGAAATGTCCATTCATTGCTGGGAGTCAATAATTACTTTATCATAATATTTTAAAAGGCATTTTCTTTTTTTTCCATATGTTTGGTCGTTTTAGGGAGAAATAAAAGATGTTTTATTAATGTGATGTTACAAATCAGATTAGTTATATATTATGAAAATTTATTTAAGTAGGTAGGTATCTACTAAAACTATTAATGATTTTTGTAATAAAGATAAATCGCCGATGACTTAAAGCAAAGATATCTTAAATATTTATTATGACATAAACATAAAGTAAATAAATGTCATTCCAAATACAAGTACTTGCCTTATGTTTAAGGGTGGAAACTGAGATTTTTCATAAGACACCCGGGGTGGCGAATGGGATCCTTTTTGCCACCAGAGGAAGGAATGCTGGGGGTGGCGACTGGGATGAAACTCATACCAGTTGCCACCCCAGTGGCGAATGGGATTTTTTTTTAAATGTTCCATTCGCCACCGGAGAGGTCAATGCTGGGGTTGCCGAATGGGACTAACCCAAAAAAATTCTGCTACAAATTTTCAGTTGCCATCTTACATTTAATGTATATGCGTCACTAATGAGTTTACTCTGTCATGTTGTACATAGTGTACCTACATAACGCAAGGTACTGGCGCAGTCTGCAAGCACAAGATACTCGCGCTGGATACAAGTGCGAGTCAATCATACGGCTTAGTTGCATGGATGTCACGCATCGCAGTATTGGTAGTTTCTAGATGCATACAACTCACACAAGCTATTACGCTCATCGTATAGAAGACCCCTAAAAAACTATCTCGAAGTTACGCTATTTATTTATCGCCAGTTATCACGTCGGGAAGTGTTTTATTTTAATGTTTAAACAAACTACATAAAATGTTAACTCTCCGATTTAATGGAAATGTAATAACTGTAAATAATCGACTCACATTTTCTAGAAATTGCATCGTATAACTCTAATGTGCAGTTATGTAAAACATTTAAATTAAACTCTTTAGATTTAGTTATGTTCTAAAGTGTATTAGCTAAGCCTACTCGTACTGAAGCTAAGCTAGTTTATAAATTTATATTTAATAGTATTAAGTAAATAAAATAGCATTGTCATAACTTCTCCAAGCACTGGCAATTTGTACAAACAAAATATAAAACGTGGCAACTGAAATACTATGGCTTCGTTTGAGTCGTTCGTCAGTTATCTTTATTTCATTATGCTTACGGAATATTTTATATTACATATTATTATTTTTTTTTAGTTTTGGTATTATATTTTCTTAAGAAAATCAATTTGTAACTATGTGTGAATTTATGGGACTGGCATGAACCTTGATTGGTTAAAAGTCCCTAATTAAATAAAGAAAAAGAAAAACTCTAATGTGTGTTCTGTTAATTACTCATTCGCTCATTAATACCGATGTAAGCCAAAGTGTATTTATCAAGTCCATCACATTATTGTCCATTGTGAGTTTTTTACCTCAAAACTCATATTAATATTTAAAAAAAGTGTTTGCTTAATTTTTTAACTTTAATGCCTTTGTTTGCTAAGGTTAAAGCAATTGTCCGATTTAAAGCGACTCATTTACAGTCAGTTATAATAATAATAATATTTATTTGCACCAAACGTGGTATATAAAGATGTTACAATTGTGAAATAAGTTACACATTCTTAACTTAACATAGCACGCAATACATTTAACACATAGTCTGGTAGGCACAACGTTACAATTTATTTTCAATAAATTCTTTTAGACAATAAAAATTATTTTCATTTAGCCATTTATATAAATGTATTTTAAATAATCTAGTATTTAAAACTTTTAAGTGACAAGGTATCTAATTAAATATGCGTACACACATCACTAGACAGCTTTAATTATATTTAGTTTATGTCAAATATACATTGACTGGACTCGATAGCGCTGAAATAGTGAAAGGGACTGCTGTGGATGACGTTTCTAGTTCGATTGCCATGTTGGGCTAAATATTATAGGGTTATATTGTATTACGTTTACGCGAATGTCACACATTGAAAATAAACTAGTTTTTTTCGGATTTTGTCGCGTTTATTTTAAAATTAACAACGCGACAAAGTCCGTATGATGTAGTTTTAAATTCAATATTATCTATAGGTTTTTCTAGCATGTATGTATTCATGTATTTCACCACGTCCTGACCACATTTCTATAGCTATTTGCAGCATACAGCATACCGATACGTAGTTTGTATCATTTTGCAAATTCTATGGATATTTAGAATATCTAACGAGAGATCATTTCTACCTTATAATATTGAATTTATCCTTAACTTACTTACCTTTCAAGTTTGGTGTATTTTTATATGATGCTAGATGTGCCCGCGGTTTCACCCGCATTTATCGTTTCTGCGCCGCCTCTATGAGTCGTAGCGTGATGTTATATAGCCTTCCTCGATCCAACACTAAAATAATTTTTCAATTCGAACCAGTATTTCCTGAGATTAGCACGTTCAAACAAACAAACAAACTCTTCAGCTTTATAATATTTAACACACAAACTTGAATAAAATGGGGAATTAGTAACTATATTTTTAAGATTTTATTTGTCTGGTACTATGATGAACGATTTTAAATAGAGCGCATAGTACTGAGCGGGCGATTTACGATATGGCATTACAGACAGAATAAAACAATATCAAAGACAAGTAAAGATGACAATAAACTATTGACAGAGTACCTACTAAAATTTTCCAACCAAGTGACATGATACCTAAAATTTCTTTAAAATAACAGACCATTAACATTTTTTTTTATTTTTTTAATGCGGGGAATGTGCAATTCACATTCTCCATCGCCGGTTTTGGGGCGGGCCATGTGGATATGTCGGGATCCAGCCCAAGATGGAAATTTGGGCTGAACCGACTAAAACCACCACGGTGTTCCTCACACCTTTATGGAGGGGCCGCGCGGATCGCTCTCGCATTCAAATCGCGACCCTGCCAAAGGTTCAACCCGCCGATGGACGTGGCGGGTCCCACACAACCATCACACACAAATTGGGGGAACTAGTTCCCGACGACAAAGCAGAGGACCTATTCCCCCTTCCGACATCGAGAGACGTGCGCGGAACACGAACGCCGCCTACTCGGACCTGCGCTGATCGCCTGCAGGCTTCTACTCAATGTGGCTGGAGGTCATCTCGCGCCCTCCTGCGCCCGGCTTGAACGTTCCCTCTCCCTCTCCGCCGCCTCCTTCACTAACATCACCTCCTCACAGAAGGAGGCGACGGTATTCCAAGACCTCTCACTCGAAACCATGGACAGAACCTCGAGCGAGAGAGACCATTAACATTATCCTTAATCTATGCAACCCATGTCAATCATTGCACTCCGGACCCTGAGGACCTTCAGATATATTCTGACTAGTCAGATTCTTTCTGAAGATCCTATTTCAATGGTCAAATTAGTGGTGTCGTAACACTAAAGGCCAATTGCGCCATCCGCAGTCAATTTTTAAACAACTGTTTCAAATGACTTGCACATTCAGTACATTACAAATTGGTTATGTTGTTTGCAGAGCAAGCCATTGCCTCAATACCATCTTCAAGTGCTACTTCAGCGGTGTATGGTTAAGTTACATGTATTTGTCTACTAGCTTTTGCCCGCGGCTTCGCTCGCGTTAATTTAGAATTTGACAATCAATTCGGGTTGTACTCTGCTTGTAATAATATAATTCAATCATGATTCAAAAGACACGTGGCGCCATCTATTATCATAAGAACGTTCTTGTTGTTTTCCTCGGGAATAGTAATTTTTCGGGAAGAAAGGTAACCTATGTCTGTCTCTGTACACCTGACAACGTATATGCAAAATTTCGGGATGATCGGTTCAGTGGTTTAGGCGTGAAAAAGTAATAAACAAACAAACAAACTCATTTTCGCTTTTATAGTATTAGTTAGGATTAGGATAGGATTGCAATACACTTGAATGCGACGTCTATACAAATAAAGAAAATTGAAGTGTCTGTTTGTAATGCCATAATAACAGCTTTTAACTAAATGCATGTGAAATTATATACGGAACTTATTACATCAATAAATCAATTTTAAAATGTTTGTCTGTCTGTCTGTTCCGGCTAATATCTGATACGGCTGGACCGATTTTGACAGGCCTTTCACCGGCAGATAGCTGATGTTATAAGGAGTAACTTAAGCTACTTTTATTTTAGAAAAATAGGGATTCGCGAATGTAAAGGAATCCACGCGGATGAAGTCGCGAGTAACAGCTAGTCCTAACTAATATTATAAATGCGAATGTGAGTTTGTTTGTTTGTTTGTACCGCTTTCACGCCTTAACTACTCGACTGATCATTATGAAATTTCGCATACACGTTGTCAGGCGAATAGAAAATGACATAGGATACCTTTCATCCAAAAATAAGAGCTGTTAATAATGTAAGCTAAGCTACATTTACGTGAGCGAAGCCACGGGCAAACTCTAGTCTTCTATAGTTACCAAGTGTACATAGTTTAACTTTGCATATGCGCATTGTTTAACGTACACTTAGCATATCTATGGTAAAGACGTCTTTTGAAATATTTCCACCAACGTGCCGAGTGATCATCGTTTTTTATTTTGGTAAATATCGACACTCGCCCAGTTTTATGTTTAATATCGACACTCGCCGAACGATGACCAAATTTGTATGAGACCCCCCTACTCCAACAGATATTTTGTATGTGTTAGTAGGTTCTTAAGGATCTATTTAAAGACTAGCAACCAGTTTTAACTTAAACATCTATGGGCCATGGTATAATAATTTTATTTATTACTCCCAATCCATAAGATTGGCAGTGAAGAATTTTCCCATGGAGATTGCGTGAGTCGATAACTGGCCCCAACGTTTAAAGGACTGTATTAAAGCCAATGTAAATGGATATTATTTTAAATTAGCTTCATATACTTATTTTTAATGTTATTACATTAATGTATGACATTACAGTAATTAATGTTTTAAACAATGGAAAAAAAGATTTTTCCTTGTAAAAATATTTATGGCGAGACTACTTAGGTATATAAATAACAAAGATAATAGGTAATTATATTATATAAAATAACAGTTTATGTTTAATATTAATTTTATAATAGTTTTTTTTTCAGTTTATGTTTAATATAATTTTTATAATAACAGTATGTGTTTTTATAATACTTTAAAACACAATTTTCTCGTTATATCCCGCGTTTTTTGAGAGATGTTGCCATAGTAAAAAATTATTATCTTACTAAGATATTCTGATTGAGATACATTTCAAATCCGTTGGTCGATGTAAAACACAAACTGTTATTTTGTGATTAGATATAGATTAAGAGAAAAATTGTAAATATTGATTTGGTAAAATAAACTTTTCTATTCTATTCTAATTGAACAAATAAGACATCTGTGTTGTTCAACATTTTGCTCTTTACAGCGAAGCTGTTTCAATATTACCTTCACGGCAGAAATATAAATTATTGGTTGGTCTGCTTATATCAGAACCGAATCCGTTCATTCAGAGATAAGACCTGTCTATAACTTTGCCATCATAAGAAAAAGACGTATCTAAAATTTTTTACGTATTCGGAATCAGTAATCAGTTCGCAGACGCATCTGCGAATATTTTTATATTAAATCTAAAAATATTCGCAAATACGTCCCTTTCCGTATGACGGAAAAACTGGTCTCCGAAGGTTCTTTCGGGCACTACAAGGTTCACCAACCTTCGTTCTTCTAACGGCATGGTTGGTGCAGAGGGGACGCTGTAGCATAAACTGGGAGGGTTTTGAAAAGTGGTGCTTATATCAGTAGATTTATATTACGTATTAGGTACCTAATTTTCTCTATGTTAAGAGATATGTGTACGTCTGTTCTGTAAACCACGAACCTTATTGAGAAGAAGAATTATTCATATAAATTACCAGAAAACATTAAGTTAGCTTTTAGTGTAAAATCAATGACAAGACATCACGAAAAGTTGAAGATACAGTACAAAATCAAATATAAAGAAATAAGAATTTGCAAGCTGGCGCGTTGCTCGTATTGTCCGAAATATAAACTTAACTATATAACTACCCATAGTTAAAGAGAAAACTATGTAACAGTTCTACTTAATCTATCTGCGAAATTCTATTAACTGATTGTTTAAAAAGAAACATTTTACGAGTACACGTGGAAAACGACAGCTACGTATATTACTAAAAGATAAGAGAAATGGGCAAAATTCCTAAATATTAAACTTATAATATAATTGCGAAAATGAGTTTATTTGTTTGTTACGCTTCCACGCCTTAACTACTCGACCGATCATCATGATATTTTCAAGTATGCATTCACGTAGTCAGGGATACAGAAAGGGATATACCTTTCATCGAGAAGAAACTGTTCCAGAGGGATCAAATTTTATTGACAAAATTTACATTAAAGCGAGCGAAACCGCGAGCAAAGTAAAATACGATCTCATTAAACACTATATTCTTAAAGATTATTTATTGGATTTAAATTATTTATCAGAATAGATATTACTATACTTAACTAAACAGAACGTAAAGTAAAGATGACTAAACATCACATAATTTATATAAACAATCAATAAATTTTATAAGATTTAAAATTTGGCATGTTAATACTATATTTATTGTAATGCGGATTCCATACTACCGATAGATGTTCCAATAAATTACTTATTAGAAAATAGACTAATCGGTTTCAGCACAAGCAATTATAATTCATGAGATTACAAAAGATCCTTTGACGAGTGCATTGCCGAGGCTGGGTGGGCACACTTCCGCGGCAACGACGCTTCTTTTCCGACATAGGTTTAATAACTGTAACATATTGTTGTACTGGTCGTAATCATCGTTTATATCAAAACTAATATTATAAACAGGAAAGATTATTTTGTAGCCTATGGCCAGCGCAAAGGCGTGTAAAGTTTGTCATGTTTAAAGTTTTTATGGCGAATGAAACCAGAAAGCTAAAATTAAAAACATTAATAGAAATATTTTGACCACTAGGCGATCTCTAGTTACCTGCAATTGAAAATAATAATTTTCTCTGTGGATTAAATTGTGGGTTTGATAGTGAGATTTTATAGAATAGGACAGCATTTTGCAAACGACCTACACTCGACATCACGTACCTCGTTATGTACATTAGTAATGACTTCACTATTGACATTATATATCATTTAGGCACGTAGAATATGCACATATTCTACGTGCCTAAATGATAACCAGGACATACTACGTCTAAAATATCTCCAGTAGAAGTTATCTAAAAAGATCAACTTGTATAACATTTCGTTATTTTTGGTTCAGACTTCACAATGTTTTTAATATGAAGAATATTTTATAAGCTTAGATAAATAATACATACTTATTATAATTTATAACACTCATAGGAACCGGGTATGTTAGAGATATATAGAGAATTAAAGGATTTTGCAATAGATCATAAAAGTGCGCGACACTTAAATTTTGTATGTGATGAAATACGAAAAAATTGGACTAAGGAGGCTTATCAGTTGCGATTGTAGCTGATAAGCCTTAGTAAATACTGATACTTCGACAAAGTAAGAAAATAATGTGCGTAATTATATTTTAGGCTTGCATTCAAGTAATTAGTACTAACTTAGAACAATACTTTTGTCGGCCTCGATGGCGTAGTGGTTGGTGTAACCGACTGCCACGCCTGAGGTCGCGGGTTCGATTCCCGCACAAGTCAAACATTTGTATGCATGAACATGCATGTTTATCTTGGTCTGGGTGTTTCTATGTATACTATGCATGTATTTAGAGCAGCGATAGCTCAGTGGGGAGACCAACAGACTGCAATGCAGAGGGTCTCGGGTTCGAACCCACGTCAAGCACCTCTGATTTTCGGCAGTTATATGACTTTTCGAAATTATGTGCGTATTGATTGATAATTATCGCCTGTTCCGTGCCTCGGAGAGCACGTTAAGCCGTCGGTCCCGGCTGCCATGAACATCTATGGCAGTCGTTATTGGGAGAGTGTCGACACAAAAGATCCCACTGGGTCGAAGTGTCGCCGGTCTGCACTGACTGGCCCCCACATAAGATAAGATGCATGTATTTACAAAAAAAAGAATGTTATAAATTCTAGTACCCATAGTACAAGCTCTGCTTAGTTTGGGCTAGATGGTGTTGTGTGTATGTGGTAGAATGTAGAATATATACATATTTAGTTTTGTCACTGGAGGACACGAGAGACATGTTGGTTCTTATGTAATCCTAATCCTAACTAAATCATAAATGCGAATGTGAGTTTGTTTGTCTGTTACGCTGTCTCGCCTTAACTACTCAACCGATCATCATGAAATTTCTCATACATGTTGTCAGGGGTAATGAATAGGACATAGGGTACCTTTCATCCAAAAAAGTACTTTTACTAACATAACCTAACAACCTACATTTACGCGAGCGAAACCGCGAGCAAAATCTAGTCTATAATAATGGTTTGTGGTGGTGGTTTATAATTGCATAAAATTTGAAATATAGGTTTTAGTTTCCTGATACTTATAGCAATGTTGAACCTAGCTTATGTGACAGTTTTATTGTCTTAAGCTGACGCAAATGTTATAGATTCATAGAAATTAATCTATTTTATTCGATTTTAACGTATAAAGTAGTTTAATTTAAAGTGACAGTATTCATAAATGTTAATCGAATAATGGATGTTCAAATACACGTTCATTATTTATCCAGATTTCAGCTTCAAGGAGCTGCTTATTTTATTCAAATTCAGATTAATTATGTAAACAGAAATAATGATTAGTATGGTGTTATTATTCTAAGACATTTAAATTTGACAGTCAGTTTTGTCAGCTATTTGTTTAGTTTCCAGAATATAATACAATAAAATATTAATATTAGAACACTTCCTTGGCTGCGTTGCAACCATAGACTTATAATTTTTTCGCTGTACTTTCTAAGTCTATGTCTATGGCCGCAACCGATGCAAAGCGGCTACTGCGTTGCATTATTATTAATATATTTATATAAATGGCCTAATGAAAAAAAATTTTATAGTCTAAAAGAATATTTCAATCCAATAAATAAAATTGAAGTGTCTGTTTGTAATGTCAAAATAACAGTTTTTTATCTAATGCATAATAAAGTATATGAGGTACCTATACGAAGTCATCTATTTTTTAAATTTTTGTCTGTCTGTTTGTTCCGGGTAATCGCCGAAACGGCTGAACCGATTTTGACGGGACTTTGACTGATAGATAGCTGATGTTATAAGGAGTAACTTAGGCTACTTCGATTTTAGAAAAAAAGTAGGGTTCCGCGGAGACAAACACTTTTTAGTTAAAATCTACGCGGACGTAGACGTAGGTAACATCTTTATATACCATGTTTGATGTAAATAAATATTAAGTATTATTATTATTGTATAACAAAAGTGCCCGCTCTAGAACCAGTTTTTTTTTTCAAATTATGATTAATACTAAGCTAGTGAATGGTTACGAAACCGAATAGTTCTTTATTAAAGTTAACTCGTTCGATAATAATATGTGATCGTTTTGATTATAATTCATTCGCCGTCGTTTGTGCAATTCATTGTGCCGATCGTACAGCACAGTGTTACACAAACGATAATGAATATTTTTTTTGTTCATTTCGTAAAGGTATGGTCATAATTTTAAGGTTCGTGAATAGAAGCACAAAGGTTGAACCTCTCGAAAACCCTTTTTAATATGTGTCCCTTCTCATACAAATTTACAAATGTCATCTTTATTATTTGTTGTTGTGTTTATTATTTTACGAGGACAATTTGTGAAAAGTTCAGACTTCAACTACTTTCAAAGACTTGCATATAAATTATAATTAATTCATTTCTGTTTAAAAGATATTTATGCTATTATTAATATCTAATAATATTGTTTTACCTCATACACGATATCCATATATACGAGGATATTATATTCACTAAGTATAATAAATATTAATATTATATATATAGTGATTATATACTTATATCATAGTCATATATATATATATGACAAAAAATGCTTAAAATTAAAAAAAAAATGTTTTATTTCAATATCACATACATAAGTAGGTACGGCACTTATGTCTAGGGATGGAGGTATACTTTTAAGTATAAAATTATACCTGTATTTGATGCTTTAGTATAGTTTCATAAAATATAAACTTCGATAAAGTGATAAATTATTAATAATCATTGATTTTCGTGGATATTGAATGTAGGTACCAATGTGGTCGTATTATTGATCCCTGTGGTATGCCTGTACGTTTTATAAAACAGTCTGAAATCTAATAAAGATTGTTACGTATACATAAATCACTCATCTCATGAATGTGACACTGGTGGTTAAAAAATGTCAACTGTATTGATAGGAAGCACATACCTAATAGTTTTATCACGACTAAGTACCTACTGTTTTTATTTGATAACAGAGACCAACCTTATATCTATAAATTAGTATTGATATTAGGTAATAAGAACAAGAAATACCTATATTATGTAGGTAGGTAGCTATCTACAATATTTATTTGTATAAAGATGTAAGAATATAAAGTGTTTTTTTTTTAAATATATAGATTGTTACTAACCAGGCTTAACTAATATTTAGAAATAATGGAAAATATTCATGCAGTCCTATTTATAGATCTTATAAAATATAAAGGCAAGTAAATTGCATATTAAGATATAGATACGCTTGCTATGTAGGAAGTTTTAATAAAGTGCACTTATCAATCTAGTTTTAAGGAAAATCATTGAGTAAAGGTCACAAAACATGAAATAAAAAAAATATAATTGCTTTCGAATAAACTTCGCGTATAAACCGGCATGCAGGAAGCACTGACCGGTATCGTAATACACAAGATTATTTATATAGGTACCTGCATGCCCTTTACAAATAATAAAAAAATACCCATCGGCTGACGTACCTGCCCAAGATCCAAATCTTTTCGAAAGGGACTGCACTTCTGCAGGCAGGAAATAGGGCATCAAATATGAAGACACAAGCTCCAAAACACTCCATAGGGAATCTATTACGAAAAAACACAGGGCAACTACTCCCACTAAAGCTAAAATTACAATCATATTTACTTTTATTTACAATTTTACACTAAATCGTTAAGAAATAACCACAGATTAAATATTTCGCGCGGTTTTGAAGCTGTTTTTTTTTAATAAATTACGCGCGTCAACCATGCATGGCGGAGTAAGGCGTACTGGCGTAGTGGCATAAACGAGTGTTGCCTTTGCCTGCATTCGAGTTACGTTACACCAATTGACCTATAAACTTCTTATGTCACTGCTTATCAACGTGTTTGGTCATGTGTTAAATTTTGGGACAAAACCTAAACAAGGTTCTAAACAGTAAATGTTTGGTACTAATCTAGATCTTTCTTTCTAGTATCAATTGCAAATAGTTTTAGATTATACAGAATTAAGTGGAAAAGCGCCTTTATTTTTAGGCACTATGACAGTACCGCACGTATTTTGCTCGCAATGTTTATCTAGGCATTTAGCTTATAGAAGACAAAGAACATCTCTGAATGTCATATTATTAACTGTTACGTATGGTTGCAACTCGCAATGGCAGCAAGATAGTCGCATTCCCGTTGATATTGTGTGTTACCTAATCCTAACTAATATTACAAGGGATTAAATAAAATGACCACCAAAAGTACTAATTGCGCAGCAAAATATGCTTACTAAAATATATCATAACGAGCACCTAGATACGCTTCAAATCACTGTATGCCGTCTCGGAAGGGTCAGGTTATGTTAGGTTCCTTCTCAAACCCACCCAAAAATAGGAGCCCCGAGATCAAACTAAGCGGGGCTCCGTCGACTTAGTTTGATCTCTTTAAATATATTTTGGTGGGCAATTAGTATTTTTGGTAAGCATATTTTGCTGTGCAATTAGTATTATTTTTCTGTGCAGTTAAATACTACCCATATTATAAATGCAAATGTGAGTTTATTTGTTTGTTACCTACGCTTCCACGCCTAATCTACAAGACCGATTATATTGAAATTTCGCATTACACGTTGTCAAGGGTACAGAAAAGGACATAGGTCGTGTTTTATTCAGAAACAAACAGGTACTGTTTTCGAACGATAGCTAGCTAATAATAATTGTCAGTTTAAACTACAAGAAAGAATTAAAGCCGTGTAGATGTCAGAACCATGGAATCATTAAATAATGACGATAAGTACTTATTAATTCCATGGCCAGAATTAAGTCATTATATTAATTTAGGCTTGTTAAATTAAGTTGGCAGAATTAAGTTAACTATTTTATTAATTTTAGCTTAAGTTGTCTACAAGTAGCCTATGATCAGGAAAATGTGTGTCTTTACGTACGTATAACGTATATTAACTTTTAACTAACATAGTTGCAGAAATATACTGACAAATTGATATTCTCTGCTTTTGACTATGGTATGCGAGAATTTTTTTATTTTTTTTATTTTATGCAATAATAGATGTTCCCGCGGTATCACCTGCGTTTATCGTTACTGCGCCGCCTCCGAGGGTCGTAGCGTGATGTTATATGGATAAATAGGCTATCCAACAATAAACGAATTTCTCAAATAGAACCAGTAGTTCCTGAGATTAGCGCGTTCAAACAAACAAACAAACTCTTCAGCTTTATAATATTAGTATAGATGAGAAGTTTGAGCTGTCGACGTATGTAGTTTTACTGTGATTGATAGCAGGTCTAATTAGATTGCACATAATTTAATAGCTCAGCTTATAATCATTTCTTCATTTAAGTAAGTTTAAGATTGCATGTGTGTGCGATTTTTAAACAAGTTTATTGATATTCTAGGAGCAGGAGTCGATGTACTCAAGAGTATTTGCCGCGCTGGTGTTAAAGTTTACACGTTATAAAATATGGTCCGAATTATGAAATACATCAGTCGGAACCAATTCTGGCGAGTATACTTCGTGATGATGTGTTTGCGGCCGAAGCCCCTGTAATTTTATGATGGTCAGTTTGCTTGTGTGTTGAGGAGCGCTGTCGTATAGATGTGGATAAGTTAATAAGTTTCGGTTGTTTGATAGCGAGTGTGTACTTCTACTAACAGTAGATAATAAGCAGTCATTAACCGACTTTAAACAAAAAGGAAGTTCTCAATTCAATCCATATATTTTTGTTTTATGTATGTTAATAGATACCGGGACAGATCAACCAATAATGACACTTTAAGGCTCCCTATTATGTTGTAAGCGTAGCGAAAAAATTCTAAGTCTATGGTTGTAACGGTGTTATCACGTTGGCCGCACTAGGTATCTATGATTCCTATGTGTATTTTACATTAAAAAAACATATGCATACAATATTTGCGGAACATAGCATTGCTTATTCTAGTAGGGGATCGAACCTTGATTTGAAAGTAGTAGAGCCTCGCTGATTTCAGCATGAATGGGCCGGCTCGACTGGGGAAGGACTACCCTCTAGAATATCGACGTGAAATAGCAGTATTCCTACTGTTGTGTTTCGTTCGGTGAGTGAGAGTGCCGGAGGTCCAATCTCCCTCTTTCCCCCTTCCCACTCCTTCTCCTTCCCACTTTCTTTCCTAAAGGGTCGGCAACGCGCAAGTGATGCCTCTGGTGTTGCAGGCGTCCATAGGCTACGGTGACCACTTACCATCAGGTTAGCCGTATGCTTGTTTGCCACCTTAGTTGTATAAAAAAACCCATAACACTCGTCGAACTGGCAGTAGCTCGCCACTGGTTTTTAGCCACTGCGACATTCGTGCACGCATTCAAAATTTTTTGTATTTTTAATAAACGGCAGACGAACTGACGCAGTTCTTCCTTTAAAATAATTCAATTCGAATCCTTTAAAATAAGTAGGTACATTATAATTGAATCGCATATCTACATTTGTAGAGATTTTTTCTCTTTCTTATAAACAAATATAATATTACATAGCAAATACTTTGTTGTGCTCTCTAATGCAGTAATCAAAACACCGTTATTAACCAAGGCCGGAACGCGCTCACGGGCCGCGGCACATTACATCACTTCAGTTTACTCTTTCTACGATATTTCACTTGTTGGTAGCCATGATACTTTATGAGTTGATTTATTACATGTATCACTGGGTTACGCCCGTGGCCTTGTTGTGCATTACCCGTACCCTGTATCAACTCTTTAGACCTTAGAACCTCAGCACCATACTTAAAAGCATTGTTATAGTCTACGCGAAAAAAGACAGCGTGACAGAGTGCATAGCTTTCACTCGTAGGCCGGCATGGTAAGAGACCTATTAAACTTTTTATTTCTAAAGTAGTTTAAGGACAGGTTATAAATTTTTACTATACTTATCTATACTAATATTATAAAGCTGAAGAGTTTGTTTGTTTGTTTGAACGCGCTAATTTCAGGATATATAGATACTGGTTCGATTTGAAAAATTATTTTAGTATTGGATAGCCTATTTATCGAGGAAGGCTATAGGCTATATAACATCACGCTACGACCCACGAGGGCGGCGCAGTAACAATAAACGCGGGTGAAACCGCAGGAACATCTAGTTAATTATAAAAGTAACTTAAAATCTTTAAATCCCTTTGAAATGAAACTACTATATACGGATTTTATCGCGTTGTTTATTTGACACTATTACAAAATTTTGAAAAACTGTTACACTACTATAATCACTATTAAACTTTACAAATTTTTAAGCTAATTAAATTATTGAAACTATTAAAACTATTTATACTGTTACTATACTATTATACTATTTAGATTTATTTTTACACTTTCCCCGACGTTTCGGTTGCTTTTCAGCAGCCATGGTCACGGGGAGACTAAGATGGTAGTTGTCTCAATGTTCCAGTGTAGTTATTTCAAAGTACCCGAACATAATTTAATCATGGGTGTTTCTATTTACGCAGAACGAACTCAAAGTATCATGAATTCTAGCTGTGGTTTTCTTCTTCTTGGGTTTGACTAGTTGAATTACTGGATCCCAAGCTGGTGGTACATTCCAACCATCTTCTCTATTGAAATTAGGATGTTTCTTGATTTCAATAGCCTCGCGAAGCATCCTTGGTAGGAATCGGTGTTCTTTAGCGAGCATCTGTGGTTTGTCAAATCTCAGGTAGTGGTTGGTCCCCTGTTGCACATGTTCACACACAGCAGACTTCAACGAGCGTTGGTGTTTCACATCAGCTATGTGTTCTTTTATGCGGGTGCCTATGCTTCTCTTGGTTTGACCAATGTATGAGAGTCCGCAGTCACAATCTATTTTATAGACCCCTGCATCTTGTAAAAGTAGTTGGCACTTGACGGATGGTAAAAATTGACTTATCTTCATTGGCGGCTTGAAGTATGTGTTGATTGAAGCTCGCTTCAAGATGTAGCCAATCTTGTCAGTGACACCCTTTACATAAGGTAGTATAGCAGGCTGGCGCTCGACTGTGGCTGGCTTTTCTCGGGATCTGTGACAGCGGCGCGGCTGTTGGAGCTTGTTGTCTTGCAGTACTTGCTTGACATGTTGAAGCTCGGCGTCCAGGTGTTTCTTGTCACAGATCCCGTGGACTCTCTGAAACAAAGACATTCCCACGGTAGCTAACTGTTTAGGATGGTGGTGAGATTCACCGTTTAAGTACCTATTTGTATGGGTCTTTTTCCTATACACAGTGTGGCTCAAAGTATGATCAGGATTCCTGATGACAAGTACATCTAAGAAAGCTAATGAGTTATTTGCCTCTAATTCCATAGTAAATTGTATGTTGTTATTAATAGAATTAAGATGTTCTAGGAATACACTTACACTATCTGTTGGTAATATTGTAAAAGTATCATCTACAAACCTCTTATAAATCCTGGGTGTGATGGGGGCAGTCTGTAAAGCTCGAGCCTCAAAGTCCTCCATATATATGTCGGCAACAAATAGAAACACCCATGATTAAATTATGTTCGGGTACTTTGAAATAACTACACTGGAACATTGAGACAACTACCATCTTAGTCTCCCCGTGACCATGGCTGCTGAAAAGCAACCGAAACGTCGGGGAAAGTGTAAAAATAAATCTAAATAGTATAATAGTATAGTAACAGTATAAATAGTTTTAATAGTTTCAATAATTTAATTAGCTTAAAAATTTGTAAAGTTTAATAGTGATTATAGTAGTGTAACAGTTTTTCAAAATTTTGTAATAGTGTCAAATAAACAACGCGATAAAATCCGTATATAGTAGTTTAATTTCAATGAATAACATTCGCGTAAACAGAAGACAATATTATTTAAATCCCTTTTTACGCTTTTAGATTACATGTCTTTGCGTATAACTTCTTTTTATAAGTATATTTTACAAAATGGCATCCTAATTTGCGCCAGGATTTCGATGTGACACCTCACGATATGAATCTATAAGTACTTAAGTTTTGAGCAAGGTTTTGAATTATTTCATTGTTTTATAACAATATTGGTAAACGATGGAATCGCTTTTAAAACACACACACATACACACACACACACAAAACTCAATTTGATAAAAAATTGTAGATTACCTATTTTTAGAAATGTGTTCAGTGGTTATCTTCTTACGTCACAGACTGTGCAATATGGCTACTAATATTACAAATGTGAAGATATTTGTTACACAATCACGCCTAAACGGTTAAACAGTTAAGATGCAACTTACCACACATATAGACTACTAGATGCGCCCGCGGTGTCACCCGCGTTTATCGTTACTGCGCCGCCCCCGTGGGTCCTAGCGTGATGTTATACAGCCTATAGCCTTCCTCAATAAATAGGCTATCCAACACTAAAAGAATTTTTCAATTCGAACCAGTAGTTCCTGAGATTAGCACGATCAACCAAACAAACAAATTCTTGAGCTTTATAATATTAGTATAGCAGCGATAGCTCAGTGGGGAGACCAACAGACTGCAATGCAGAGGGTCTCGGGTTCAAACTCACGTCGCGCACCTCTGACATTCGTAAGTTATATGACTTTTCGAAATTATGTGCGTATTGATTGACAAGTCAGTGCTCTCTAATATCCTGACACTGGTCTAGCCTTAGGGTAGCGTTAGCCTTCGGATTGCGGAGGTCAGATAGCAGTCGCTCCGTGTAACTACTGATATCCAGTCAAATCCGGTTAGACTAGAAAGCCGACCCCAAGTGACTTGGGAATAATAAAGGCTAGGGAGAAGAAGATGTATTGTATTAATTCATAAGTAGTATTTGTTTACCACTGTGAACTCCCGCAAAAAATACGCGAGCGTTGTCACAGGCAGAAACGAACTGTTTTATAAATATAAATTATTTGTAGCCATAGTTGGCACATTTGCCAACGGTGAGCCAATTTTGACAACAGATAAAAATCTTTCAAATACCTCAACTACACTCAAAATAAATGTCGATCGTAGGACACAGTGACTGAATGACTAGCATCATCGCGTGTCAAAACGATTAAAAATAAATTACCTAACAACAAAAAAGCAACACTGCAGTCAAATTAGATAATGTTGATATTCAAGATGATGTGGAGGTTGAAATCTTGGATATATCTCAATAGCAGAGAAAATATCATAATACAACGCTCCATAAAATAATAGGCCTTGACACAAACCATCTAATTATAGCGATTTTAAGCAACGAAACCGGAGAAACACTACGAAATCAAACATTAAACACAAAGAAAGGAAATTTTATATGTAAATTATCAGATATAAATAATATAATTATAATAATAATAATATTCCACCACATGCACACAACACCATCTAGCCCAAACTAAGCAGAGCTTGTACTATGGGTACTAGACAATGGATAAACATACTTATATAGTTTTTTTTGTAAATACATACATATTATACATAGACACACCCAGACCAAGACAAACATCCATGTTCATGCACACAAATGTTTGACTTGTGCGGGATCGGACCCGCGACCTCAGGCGTGGCAATCGGTTACACTGACCACTACGCCATCGAGGCCGACATGTTATATTCGAAGTCAAAATAAAAAATATTTATTTCCGTGTAGTTTGCAATTGCAATGGAATTAAAGATTTTCGACTTTGACTTCTTAGACACGTCAAATAACTTACACTAATAAATTATTGATTGTTAAAGTATAATTAAAAGAAGATAAATAAATAAAACATCCTTATTTTAGTATCTACTAATGGATTGGACGAAAGGATAATAACCATTTATTAGAAATAGAACTAATTGTATGACCTAATATATTATGCCTAGCCCGGATAACTATGTCCAAACCAAGTTGTTTACTTCTCTCAGCAAGGACTAAATGTGACATACCAACATTAAGCATCACATTTTGGACCAAAATTAAACAAGGCTTAATCTATACTAATATTATAAAACTGAAGAGTTTGTTTGTTTGTTTGTTTGAACGCGCTAATCTCAGGAACTACTAGTTGATATGAAAAATTATTTTGGTGTTGGATAGCCTATTTATCGAGGAAGGCTATAGGCTATATAACATCACGCTACGACCCACAGGGGCGGCGCAGTAACGATAAACAAGGGTAAAACCGCGGGAACATCTAGTAAAATATACATTTATTTTAATGACTAACCTAGAGTGACCGTAGCGATATAAACGGCTATGTTAATTGCGACGTAATTAGGATTTTAGGCTAAATACTTTTTGCCTAACGTATTCTTGCTTCAACTAATTGTAAGCAAGATGTTTCTAATTACTAACAATATAGTGCTATCATATCCTGCGTGTGGAGTCAGATAAGAGAGCATTATAATTAAAAACAATGTATCAGAGGAACCGAGTGCAACATCAGGCGTCTTACAATGTAAATAACAAGCAACGACCACATAACTTGCTTGCAAACGATTTCTTGGCTTTAAGATGAATAATATTTATTTTGTTTTTTATTTAAAAATAGGACAAAATGAAAAATCAAAATGACCACACGACTGCTTACCATCAGATGGAGTGTGGTCATTTTGAAGAGCAAAATAAAAAAAAATATAAAATAAAAAAAAGGCATCTGCCGCACTAGGAATAATTCCTGTGTCGCGACTCGCGCGGGACTTTACAACAACGGACACAAAGAACACTCAAATTTGGTACAACCATTTGTGGATCGCACAATTTTTGTCCCGTGTGGGATTCGAACCCACAACATCTGGCACAGAGGTGGCGCACATACATGCAGTCTAACCTACTTTAAATTAAAAGTCTCAAAGGTCCTCTTCAGGTTTCGCCTTGTGTCCGAGTAAGCTTCCCAAAGGGTCGGTCAATATGTAAGAAAAATACCTATGATAAGAGAAAGACAATAATAATAGCCATTAATTCAGACATTTGTCCACATATAATCATCATCATCATCGGGCTATAATAGTCCACTGCTGGACATAGCCCTCCCCCAAAGAGCGCCATAGCCACATATAATAATCAGCCCTTTATTAAACTGTCTCACGGCTGGGCACAGGTTTTTATTGTGTGTAAAACAGGGTGATTTTGGTGGCTACCTGATTGTTAAACTATTCAAGTAAAGCAATAATAATGTTCTAAGTTTTTTAGAGAACAACTTGCAGATTAATAATTTTAACTAAAACAACGTTAGTTAGGGCGATGTTTTTTAATAACAGGCCATTTTCTTGAAAAAGACAACATTTTATAGCGAAACTTTTAGGTAATGTTTTTCTAAAAGTTTATGGAATTTGTAACAACTATATTCTTTCTTTAACTGTACGTAATAGTGTGTAATAGTGTGTAAAATTGTATATCTGTTTTTTGCAAATAAATATTATCATTATTTCTATGAAACTGTTTGTTGGCGTGATAGAACATGTTTTTAGCTATCTATCTATCTATTGATTAAATCAAAAAACACCTTTATGTGATGATTTTTATCCGAGATAAAGTAAACCTAGTGCAGGATGTAGAAAATTTTATGAATTAAAAACTCGATTTAAAGAAAACTAAATCAGATAGATTTTAATGATTTTCTTGATAATTTTACGTATATTGTCATAATTTTCCCGGCGGTCACACATGTCGGTGAAAGACATTGTACATTACGTAACGGTGTTAACGCGATCATGCATGATGATTACCTTTTAATGCTTGACGTTATGTATTACATGATAAGGACTAAGCCACAGTTCACCATAATTGATCCGATCCAGTGCAGGTTGGTTGACATATTTTTTTTGTTATATTTGTTTAAATTATATAAGTGGAGGCTTGTTATAAGCAATCTTGTTTAAGTTTATGGTGTAAGTCTTCTTTCAAAATAAATAATTAATTGAAAACCAGTTACCACCTATTATTGTATCTGGCTGTCGGTGTGCCGTTGCGACTCAATAGGTTAACTAACAGCGAGATGGAACTTGTGATCTCTGCGTGGCGATCCAACGCTCTCCACAATAAGCTACCCCTTTACATGTAAACATTAGTTATCCTTTTAAATGGCTTATGTTTAACGTATCACCAGATATAGTAAAATATAACAATCAAAAATAGTAAATGATCACCAAATTGCGCAGCAAAATATATTTAAAGAGATCAAAATAAGTTGACGGAGCCGGCTCCTATTTTTGGGTGGGTTTAAGAAGGAACCTAACATAACCTAACCCTTCCGAGACGGAATGTAGTGATTTGAGGGGTATAGGTGCTCATCATCATATATTTTGGTAAGCATATTTTGCTGCGCAATTACTATTTTTGATGGTCATTATATTTAATCCCGTTTTAAATACCACACCACTACATCAGTGGTGATTAAGCAAGGTAGGTGACTAGCTATTGCTCGCGGCTTCGCTCGCGTAATAGATGGTTAGGTAAGGTTAGGTTATGTTAGTAACAGTCATCCATCACGGCGCGGTCGCGATTGCATGTGAAAGCGATTCGCGCGGCCTCGCCGTCTATGGTTATGTCGAGGAACACCGTGGTAGGTTTAGTCGGTATTACCGGGGTATCTTTTCCCCGGTGACCACGACATAATCTCTCCGTCGCCCCGCGGAGATACCTATGCGTCAAAGCATTCCACCACGTAAAAAAAATGTTAGTAACAGTCGTACGTGTTCCCGCGCGCGCCTCCGTCGTGTTGCCTTCGTCCCCCCGCAAGGAAACTGTAGAGTAATATGTAGACGTTGTTATTGGGTAGGGTAGTTTCTTGTAGGGGCTCGTCGTTTCACCGCCGCCGAGTTGAAACATCGGCGGGGTCGTGATTGCATGTGAAAATGAGTCGCGTAGCTTCGCCGATTCCGGTTATGTTGAGGAACACCGTGGTTTAGTCGCTATGATCAGGATTTCGCCATCTTTCCCTAAGTGAGTCCGACATAACCCCTCCGCCCACACTTACACAAGTTATGACGGGACACGGTGGGTTCTCCGAATACCTGCATCGCTTTAGGTGTAAGGATAACCCATCGTGTATCTGTGATCCAGAAGTAGCTGAATCAGCTGTACACGTGCTACTTGAGTGCCCGGTTTACAGTTATAAAAGGTATGAAATAGAACAGATTCTGAACCTAAAACTAATAAAGAGTAATATACCAGCAATTATGGCGGACAAAGTAGGCCGGCCCCTGTTCTTAGAATACTGCACACATGTAGTCAACATTGTTATAAGTAGAAATAAGTAGATATAAAAATAAATATGATGCCTATATATTTGTTGATATATTTTGCATACATATGTAATATATAATATTGTATAAGCAGTATATAGTGTAAGTATATTATTGTGAACGTGTAATATAATTAGCATTAAGTAGTAAGATACAGATACGTGTAAAATGATCAGTGTGTCATTAGTAGTTTACCATCAGTTTATAATTAGTGATAAGTGAGTACAAATAAAGAAAGATAAACAAGGTCTCTGAAAAATGTATATCAGAGGAGTAGCAAACAACACCCTGTGAAGGCGGGTGCCTTTAAAAAAAAGAAACCCCTCCGCCCACCTCCGCGGGTCATACGTCAAAGCATTCCTCCAGGATAAAAGCATAGTAACAGTAGATACTTACTTTAAAATAAAATATAGCCTATGTTACTTGGTGGTAATATAGAGCTTCTAATGGTGAAAGAAATTTTAAAATCGGTGGAGTAGTTTTTGAGTTAAATCCTTACAAACAAACAAACAGACAAAAGAAAAATCTAATCTTTCCTCTGTATAATATTAATATAAGCAAGCTACGCTCATCGATTTTACGACCACATTGATGCTGCATCGGAGAGCACGTGAAGCCATCGGTCCCGGCTGCCATGAACATCTATGGCAGTCGTTATTGGGAAGTCAGTGCCCTCTGGTCTAGCCTTACGGTATCATTAGCCTTCGGGTTGCGGAGGTCAGACGGCAGTCGCTTCGTGTAAAAACTGATATCCAGTCAAACCCGGTTAGACTAGAAAGCCGACCCCAAGTGGCTTGGGAATAATAAAGGCTAGGGAGAAGAGATGGATGCTGCATCATGCTTTCGCAACTGTTTTACCACTATGATAGCAAACGTTCATATGAATGCTTACAACGCCACGGTTATCACTCGCGCGTTGCCGCTCCTTCAGTATAGGAGATCAAGAGGCACTCCTGTGCCTGGGATAGAATATAGTAGTTACGTGTCCTATGCTGATAGCATCTTCTTATGATGCCTGGAAGTTCTACTGATCGCAGGAACACAACGCAAGGTTTTTGTCTGCGATATTATTTACTGTACTGGTACATTTCCAGCCGGGCTGTTACAGGTCAAGCGAAATCCAAGGCTTTTCCGTTCCTAAACAAAATGATGCAGCTTTGTTCACGCAAAGATCTCGAACACGATCTTATATGCCGCATCTCTGACTTTTCGAAGTTATATGAGTATTTAATAATCCTTATCTACTAATATTATAAATTTGAAAGTATCTCTGTCTGTCTATCTGTCTGTCTGTCTGTTACCTTTACACGGCTAAACCACTCAACCAATTTAGATGAAATTTGGTACAGATTTAATTTAAAACCTGGGGAAGGACATATGCTACGTTTTATTCATGTAGGTACCATGCGGGCGGAGCCGCGCACAAAAGCTAGTTCAATATAACTCGCTTTAATGCTGAAGGAAAACATGGTGAGGCAATCTGCATATAATAATAATAATATTCTATCACATACACACAACACCATCTAGCCCAAACTAAGCAGAACTTGTACTATGGGTACTAGACAATGGATAAACATACATATATACTATTTTTTTTGTAAATACATATATAATATACATAGAGACACCCAGACCAAGACAAACATTCATGTTCATGCACACAAATGTTTGACTTGTGCGGGAATCGAGCCCGCGACCTCAGACGTGGCAGTCGGTGACACTAACCACTACACCATCGAGGCCGACAATATCTGAGAGTAACCCTTCTCACACAGAAACGAGGCCCATGCCCAGCAGAAGGCTGATAGTATTACTACATAGTAGAAGCAACATCGTATGAAGCCGACTGTTTGCTTAGTTTAATCGCTAATTGAAACGTGAATAGCTGGATATAGCTCATTGATTTAATCGCCGCTATTATCTTTTGTACGTGCGAAGTTATGCGTATAACCACCGTGTCCGGCTTCCGCAAAGCAACAAAAATGCTAATGTTAAACAAGCATATCCGTTTAGAGTTAATTACATCGAGAAATTTACCTATAGGTTTTGTTTACCACCCTTAAAGCCTTTTGAATAGACTGGGCATTTTGTTTATTTTAATGTTTTTTATTCTGATGTACTTTAATTCTAGAATATGTCCGCGGCTTTGCTCGCGTTAGCGTAGATTTATGTCTAGATAGATCTTTAGTAGCCTATATTTTATTCTCATGTATACTGTAAAGTTCATTAAAATCGGTTCAGTAGTTTTTGCGTAAAAGAGTAACAAACATCCAGCTATCCATCCTCACCAACTTATGTACACATTTATAATATTAGTAGAATAGGATGGTTGGTAGGTATAGCCGACGCATTAAATTTTTTTGAGCTGACCGGGCTATAGTTGAAACAATTGTAGTCGCATATTGTAGTAAAAATATTGCCCGTTGAGCCTCTATTGTGGCGACGCACGAGATATGCCACTGGACTCAAGTCTCGGAAGGATTCATTGCTACAATAGCCTACTCGTTTTATATACTTATTGATATCGGGTTCTAGTTTAAAACCTGTGCCAGGCTTTCTTAGCCTGGCATATGCTGAACTGGTTCTCATTCTCTCTCTTAATGTTGCTCTTATCCAAACAAATTATTTTTCTTACTTTCTTTTATATACCGTACAATCCTGTACACCAGCATTTCCTAAAGTAGGTTCAGAGGGACTTAGGGGTTCCGTATAAAAGTCACCAGGATTCCGCGATATTATTTATTTTCAGCTGTTAAATAATACCGCAGTTAGATACAAATATAAGAGCTGCGATAGCTCAGTAGGGAGACCAACAGACTGCAATGCAGAGGGTCTCGGGTTCGAACCCACGTCGCACACCTCAGACTTTCGGAAGTTATGACTTTTCGAAATTATGTGCGTATTGATTGACATTATTATCGCCTGCTCCGTGCCTCGGAGAGCACGTTAAGCCGTCGGTCCCGGCTGCCATGAACATCTATGGCAGTCGTTATTGGGAGAGTGTCGACACAAAAGATCCCACTGGGTCGAAGTGTTGCCGGTCTGCACTGACTGGCCCCCACATAAGATAAGATAGATACAAATATTATTTAGAAATAGCGCAAAATATGTAACAGATGCAAGAGCAGTAATGATTTTGCTCTTATTCAAATTACAGTGTCTTTGGTTTGTAATCATTTGATACGAGGTTCCGTAAAATAAAAGGTATTTGGTGAGTGTTCCGTTATCTGAAGTTTAGGAACCCCTGCTTAAGACATCTATACACATATAACAAAAGTCCTTAAAGACTTCTAACGACGTTATTGTAAATTTATAAAAAGCCTACTTGTAAACTGTTTAGTATGTAGAAGACCTACTTTAATAGTTTGTAGCCGATTCAACGTTGATTAAATAACACTAGTTCGTAGTTTATAGACATAGTATTTAGGTTAGCATGCAGTTAATGGTACTGAATACTGCCAAACATTCTACTTTAATTACAAAGATTGTTAGGTTAAAAAATACTACAGCCAAAGTGTGATTCTGTTTGTATACTTCTTAATGTTTGTCTTGGTTTTTGCATGTGTATCGAGCTAGCGGGGCCACTCGAGCTAGACCGAAAAAACTAGTGGCAATGCTTCGTTTGTTCAATGTACCTCACGAATTTATTAACAAGATCCAATGTACCTCAATTATTATGATAGAAATTACAATAAAGCGCCTCATCGATCCAGCAGCGCCCTCGTTTGTATTACGCTCGGAATACATAAACATAATACTGCTCGTAACTTGTGCCAATGTACCTCTCGACTCATGTATTAACTCCCAGGAATCTTTAATAGAACAGGAGAAATTCAGCAAGAAAATGTTGTCCGCCTAGCAGGGCCATTTGTAATTTGAATTCATACGTGCAACAAAAGCACATCATTGTTATGTATTACCAATGTACCTTACAGTTCTTCACTATTACTAAATTTTCCGCGACTTTTCTACATATGTTTGATATATTTTCTACATATATTTGATCAAGTTCAAAAAATCTACGGGTCTAGCTAGTTGTTTTAAGACTTATAGGTATGTTCATAGGTACATTGGTAATACATAACAACGGTGTGCTTTTTTTGCACGTATGAATTCAAATTACAAAGGGCCCTGCTAGGCAGACAACATTTTCTTGCTGAATTTCTCCTGTTCTGTTAAAGATTCCTGGGAGTTAATACATGAATCGAGAGGTACGTTGGCACAAGTTACGATCAGTATTATGTTTATGTATTCCGAGCGTAATACAACCGCGGGCCTTGCTGGATGGATGAGGCGAGTTATTGTAATTTCTACCATAATAAATGAGGTACATTGGATCTTGTTAATAAATTCGTGAAGTACATTGAACAAACAAAGCATTGCCACTAGTTTTTTCGGTATACTTCGCATGTTCAAGGATGCAGCACGCGCGTAGTTTTAATACATTCGATTACCTAATACTAAATACTTTATCCATATTCCAATACTAAATCTTGCCCGCGGCTTCACTCACATAAATGTAGGTAATGTTAGTAGCTAATAGTACTTTTTTTTGGATGAAAGGTCTAAACCTATGTCCCTTTCTGCTCCCCTGACAGCGTATATGCGAAATTCATAATAATTGGTCGATTGTTAAGGTGTGAAAGCGTACGAAACAAACTGACATTCGCATTTATAATATTAGTTAGGAAGTTAGGATTAAGATACGGGTTAAACAAATATTAACAGCTGGAAATATAGAGTTACTTACTTCGATACCTAAGCCAAACATTTTTTTAAAGTCAGCTGTTTGTTGTAGACAGTATCGTTTAACAAATATAAAAAACAATCTTGTTAGCTTGAAAATATTAGTACACTTACTTATTATTACACTGTTCACACGTAAGGTCTGTATAGAGAGGTAAGAATGCTTGCATATAATCTCTTTAACCTACAGGAGATCGCATCCCTGCATACTACAGAAACGCAATACAAGATGGATACCTTGTATTGCGTTTCTGTAGTATGGAGGGTTTTCAAGCTCTTCGAGAAGGTGATGTAATCTTCATAAGGTACACAATGTAATCTTTGTACCGTGTGCGCGCAGCATGCGCGAAAAATAGGTAGGTATCTCAAGTGCCACATGCTGGCTGCAGTCACCGCTTGTCATCACGGAAGCCGCACGCTGTCAACTTCATTACTAAACAATTCCTAAAACTCTATGAAATATAATAGGTATATTTAGCAATATTTTGTTTTCTCACGTATCATCTCTCAATGCCATCTTTAACCATGTGAAGTATACTGCGAAAGGGCTGTCTAAAATTGCTACAACTTCACCCTTAAACTTTGTCACGTGAACATCTTATGAAGCTCTCCACGCTGGGTTTCCTACCCATGATGCACTAACCCTTCTACCCCAACATTTGCAGGTTTGCTGGCCTGATTACCGTCTCTTAGTATCTTCACTAATAGAAACACTGTCACTTGGAAAGTACAAATATTGAACAACGTAGTTATATAAGAACACCTAACTTCGGAACAACTAATGGTGCATCAAACAAGTTTCTGTCGCATGTGTCACACAATAGTCGGTGTACTACCAGCGGTGAGGCGACACACTTACCCTTACGGCCATGTGTTCACATACCTGACACACGTATCTTACAGCCAAATTAATCAACAACAAAGACAACAGAGACAGTTTGACTGCTCCTCGGTTTCTTAATTCCAAATCGCATCATCTTAAAACTAACATGCCAGCAATAGCCTTCATATTATAATAAATAGTTTAAAATAAAACTCAACCATTAACCTATATACAAACATTATATATTCCTAAAGTAAATATATAAAACAATACAAATTACGACAATACAATCAACTAACTCAAGATGCACCTGTTCCCACAGCACAAATCATCACAATAGGTTCATGTCTGGTAGGTATAAGATATTTCTCAACAACAATTGGGTAATCGTGAGAAAATACCATGAACTATGTATATTATATTCTTCTCTTTTTCTATACATATAATAAAATCGTAGGAAAGTCAAAACTGTACATTGAATATTTTTTTTAAAGAATACTTGGGGCGTGATCTACAATCGATATCGAAGCCAAAAATATAGTTTTTAGAATTTTTGTCTGTTTGTCTGTATGTATGTTCGGGCTAAACTCAAAAAGTACTGTATGGATTTACTTCAAATTTTGCATGAATATTACTAACAGGTCGGGTCAACATATAGGCATATTATCACACTATCACCTACGGGGGAGGAGCTGTGAATCTTTATTTTTCTTACGCATTCTGTGACAGCGTGTAATCTAACGACGCATATTTAAATGTTGTTTTTGAGTAAGCCATGCTATTATCTAGCTTTACACTATAAAAACTACGCAATTTAAGTAACTTGGGCAGAGAAATATAGTTGGGTTCCGCGGCGACAAACACTTTTTAGTTAAAATCTACGCGGACGAAGTCGCAGGTAACAGCTAGTAATTAAATAATATTCTAAACGCCAGTTTTTGAATAGCAGATCAGCACAAAAATTTGTTAACGAACAGTGAAATGCATATCAACTGCTGAGATTGGCTGACTGAATTGGCGACGGCCGGCCAGTCGAATCACTTATCTTGAGTTTGATTTTGACACGTATTGATTAACCATTCAGTAGCCCGATGTAAGTATGTAAAAGGACGGTTCTTGTAAATGCAGATGAAAATAGTCGCTATTTCTATTCTATTAATTGGCTTCACAATTAGGATTTTAATTTATGGACAAGCGTTGTCCGTGGCGAGAAATATGTAGCTATAACTTATAAAATGTAAAATTAACTGTTCCCTGGTTTTACCCACTTCGTTCCTGAGGGTTCTAGCTTGAAAATAGATCTGTCTCAATAGTCTATGAAATCAAAAACTATCTTTTAAGATCCGTCTGGTTTTTCTCTAATTTGGCGAGTTCTAACAAATATTATATTTAACTGTATAATAGTAACTAACAATGAACACATTTGATATGATAAATTGTCGCAAAACACTCTTTTTTTTTATACAGCTCAGGTGGCAAGCAATCATACGGCCCCACCCGATGGTAAGTGGTCACCGTAGCCTATGGACGCCTGCAACACCAGAGGCATCACTTGCGCGTTGCCGACCCTTTAGGAAAAGAAGTGGGAAGGAGAAGGAGCGGGATGGGGGTAAGGGGGTGATTGGGCCTCCGGTACTCTCACTCACCGAAAGAAACACAACAGTAAGAACACTGCTATTTCACGTGGATATTCTGTGAGAGGGTAGTCCTTCCCCGGTCGAGCCGGCCCATTCATGCTGAAATCAACGATTTTATTTTATCTATAGATTTTAACAATTTAATCAATAAGTAACTTATATTTAAAAAGTAGTGGGAAACGTTGTGATCGTGATAATGATTTCAATAAAATATTTCAGTTTAGGCATATAAATGTAGACAGAATCCTAACTAATATTATAAAAGCGAAAATGAGTTTGTTTGTTTGGTACCTTTTCACGCCTAAACCACTGAACTGATCATCCTGAAATTTTGCATATACGTTGTCAGGTGTACAGAAACGGACATAGGCTACCTTTCATCCCGAAAAAAATTACTGTTCCCGAGGAAAACAACAATAACTTTCTTATGATTATAGATGGCGCCACGTGTCTTTCGAATCATGATTGAATTATATTATTATACAAGCAGAGTACAACCCGAATTGATTGTCAAAATCTAAATTAACGCGAGCGACGCCGCGGGCAAAAACTAGTATACAATAAAGGGAACATTGCTAAAATGTCAGTTATCGGATATTGATATTACACCGTCGATATTCCTGTGCCATTACAGTTAGGTGTAGTAGTCGTAGTGACTCGTAAGTGCCGCGTGTGCGCAGCGCTGCGGAGCGAATGATTCACGTGCGGCTATTTTGGAAGCTAACCATCATAGCTTGTCGATACTCACGGCTTTCAGCGGAGATTACAGCTGATGTAGTTTCGTTTGATATTGATGAATGTAATGCTTGAAGAATTTAAATAGTTTGTAGCGTGTTATATTAAATGTTGGAAGCATAAATACAGCTATAATGTTTATTAGACTATAGAGAGGATACTGTTAAAAGTTTCAAGAGGCTTTAGCAAATTTTACATTGTTTTAACCTTTTGGACGCCATTGTCACATATACGTGACAAACGAAATCTTGAGCTCAACGCCAACGTCACATATGTATGACAAAAAATACGTCGCACCTTAACATAAAAATAAACAATAAAACTAAATAAAACATTACTTTTGTGGTTAAATAAATATCAGTGTCATGAGTAGGGTTTATTAGAAAATATAAGACGAAAATAAAAACACAGTTGATATTCGATAAAGTTTTGGAATCCCTATACTTCTGAAGGTCATTGTACAGAAAATGTGGCTTGGCGTCGGGGGTACGGCGATGCGTTTATACTCTGGCGTTCAAAAGGTTAAGGCTTATAATATGCTACTATATTAGAATTTTCTTTGACTTTCTATTGCCCCAAGTGTGAGCAGGTTTTCCTACTATGTACCAAATAAAAGGCAATGCTTGTTTATTTTGCTATTTGAAATGATTTAGATATGCTATACTATATGTTTTAATCTTCATTCCTTAGACTCAAATGGAAATAAATAGTTTCTGTTGTTATAATTAGATACAAGTGTTTACAACGTTGCCACCCGAGCTGATTCCCGTTATTTTTAAGCTTACTATACATTGATTTGATTAGTAACTATGACTATGTGGTAACCTATATATTGTAACTTGTTGAGTAACTTGTATATATACATAAATGTTTCTGGTTCGTTCCAGTCAGACAGTTTCAGAGATAATGTAAGGCTTGGCTTCAGGCGCCGGCTCTGGTGCATCTTTCTCCTCCTTCAAGGTCTTCATGCCTTTCAGGGTGTTCTTCACCACCTCGTATGGAGCTGAAACAAAACTATATATTAACAATCAGCGCTTTGACACCAAGATTCTAAAGAAATCTAAAGGTTATAATCAAGTAGACACATTTTGACCGATAAAATTAACACATTCATGCTCGCATGGCAAAATCCTTCGAGTTCATCCAAGAGTAACTCTCTGTTTATTATTTTCTGCACGGATGGTGCAGTGGCTGAAGTGGTCGCCTCGCCGCTGCCACTGCGACGAGTGTTGTGGGTTCGATCCCCACACGGGACACAAGCTGTGTGATCCACAAATAGTCTTGGTGTTCTTTGTGCCCGTTGTTTAAATGTTTGTAAAATTCCACGTGATACTAAGTACGGGAGTGATAACGATCGAGTAAATCTAATCTACCGTGGATGAATTTACGCGCTGATTCTATTTGATCGTATGCACTCCAGGTCGCCAGGGAATCATAGCGACCACCAGCTATAACCGAGATAACTGAGCAAAAATAAATTATTTGTAACCGACTTATGACAGGAAAAAGCAAAGCCTTCTTTTCAAATATATTATCGCAAAAAATATAATTTATAATTTGAATTTCTACGAAAACATACGTATAACTCTAAAACAACACATTCGACACGTTTCAAACTAGTTTCGTCACGTGGAAATGCATAATACACACACAATTTTTATGTTTGTGAAATATACCTAAGATAAAGATACAGGTATCGTTCTAATGACGTGTACTTGGGTTAGCAATTGACGACAAATCATGGGTTAGAGCTGCATTCAGGTCAATCATAGAGGATTAAACCTATTATAATACTACTAAGTTGCATCTAGTGAGCTAACTGTTTCATTACCTGTGTAATGCTTAGATATTATGCCTGCATACAATGTAACACCAATTTACATAAATAATTAATGGAGCTATAAGGCAACCAGTCTACTGATTTCCGTATTATCCAACCTGGATTGGAGGCTTACAACACCAAGGATGTCACCAGCGAGTTGCCAAAAAAAAAAAAAACGAAGAAAAAAAAAAACTTCCAAAAGGGACCCAGTGTGCCGCATAACAAAACGATTTAAAAGAATGGCTGTGAGTTTCTTGCAGGTACATCTCATAGACCATTGACTAAACCTAGCAACTAACTAAATGTAAATTAAGTAACTCAACTTGACTGCCTAACTTTGACGTTTATAAGTGACTCTTTGTGACCTAAATGCTTCCTTGAGTACCTAGTCTAGGAATCCTATTTCCAAAGGAACACAAGGTTCTTTGGTTGCAATGTTTAAGGAGGTGCCCCAGTTTCAAAAGAGGCATAAACCTGTACTTAACAAGAAGAACAGCACAAACGAGTTATTTGTTCCCATGAAAAGCCGTTCAATTAAACAAGTCTACTATAGCTGCGAACTTGCTGGGCACTGGACCAAACCACTTGATGGATCTACACCAATCCCAAGTCTTATCCACCGATTGTCACTATTTCTCTAGGATAGTAAAATTAATCAACCAGGAAGGTGGATACCTTTTGTTTAGATCGTAAGTGTTGTATGTCGAATTATCGCCAGTGTGAATATACTAAAAATGACCAAACGGTCGTAGTTGCTGAAACCCGAAGGTGGTCGTTGAGTTCACACTGGTCAACCCATGACCACGACCGATGCAAGTCAGTCAAAACGTCAGGGAAATAAATAGGTTTTATACCTTCAAATATTTAACGCAATTAAGACTTTGTCTATTATTGTTTTATACCCATTAATGCCCCAATGTCCGGACATTGTCCTTTTATCCCAAAACGAACCGCCTTTTACCAACGTGTCACCTGACAAAATGCCTGTCAATATATATGTATATACGTATATATAAGGTGTAGCTAAATTTATTCCACAAGACTTAAGTTACTACAAAAGCATCATGTCTTTAAAAAGATTTCAAATGGACATAAGAAGTCAAAATTCTGTAAGGAAGTATCGAGATGTCAATCAAAAGTGTCATCACGTCTGAAATCACGTTTTCTTAAAGTTACTTACTTATACACAGACTTGTACACACAACCATGACTATAATACCTCAGACCATACACAAATGTATGGCATAATAATTATGACAAAGTCAAAATGACCTGTCAAAATAATCGTAATAATCTCTACTTTATGTCATACGTATCGTATGTTAAATGAAAAAAGGAGAATCGAATGTTTTGGTTTGACAAGGTACCTACTTAACATTTTCATTCACATAATCGTTGACTAGCTGTCTAGAAAAATATATATTAACATTTTATTTACACATTTGTTGAGTAGCTGTCTAGAAAATACGGCAAATTGGACCAGATGAATTTTACGTTGCTAATTACTTAATTTTTACGACTGACTTAGGAAACAAGCATACGGCCTCCTTAGTAGAAAATAGATAATATGTTGCGACTCCGATGTTGCAAGCTTTATAGGCATGCAAGTTTGTAACAAGAGGGATATCACTTACTCGTCGCTGACACTTCATACAAGGAATCGCTTGGGCTGCAATGGTACCAACGACCAGTAAAATTGATAAAGTATACTGGTTTTTGCTGAAATCTCAGCGTTCAATAGCCTGGTTACCCCTACATGCCATAGGAACACAACACAAGGTTGAAAGGCTCTGTTCTTCTGAATAGTAGAATTAATGTTCCAGTTTGGGCCAAGTCCCAGGTTTATGCGAGGATTCATTCATAAATACCCTGGCATTTAATATTATTTATTTTAAGAACTGTTTGTCTAACCTTTTTGTACTATATCTGTTTTTAAATTCAATAAACACGTATTAGGTATTTATAATATTATCGACATTAGTGGAAACAAGCACAACGAAGTCGTCTATGATGCCTGGAGTAGCCCAAGACTGTGAGAAGCTTTTAAAAGGCACTGTTTGATTGGTATAGAGACTAATGCAGAGTCAGCAACTGACAAACAAAGCATTTGCTCTTAATATTCGTAGGTTACGGATTATATTGTAGTCTTTGGGGTACGGTAAACGTTTATTTATATAACACATGTTATCATGCAAGTTTGGCTTTTGTAAGAAGCCAAAATAACAGCTTTTAATGTATGTTAGTAGAAACTAGATATTCCCGCGGTATCACCCGCGTTTATCGTTACTGAGCCGTCTCTGTGGATTGCAGTGTGATGTTATAAAACCTTATAGCCGTCCTTGACAAATAGGTTAGCCAACACAAAAAAAAATTCAAATCGAACCATTAGTTCCTAAGATTAGTGCGTTCAAACAAACAAACTCTTCAGCTTTATAATATTAGTATAGATGTAAGAGGTTGTGAAGATGTTTTAATGTCTGTTACTTAATAACGCATAAAACAAATTGGCACGTACGTACATTTACACCCAAGATACTTTGTATCTCGGTAATAATCATCAAGCATATAAAATAACTGACTGCTGGCTGGCTTAATAACATTTTTTATTTTTATACAACTAAGGTGGCAAACAAGCATACGGCCCACCTGATGGTAAGTGGTCACCGTAGCCTAGGACGCCTGCAACACCAGAGGCATCACTTGCGCGTTGCCGACCCTTTAGGAAAGGACGTGGGAAGGAAAGGGAGCGGGATGGGGGAAAGGCAGTGATTGGGCCTCCGGTACTCTCACTCACCGAACGAAACACAACAGTAGGACTACTGCTATTCCACGTCGATATTCTGTGAGAGGGTAGTCCTTCCCCGGTCGAGCCGGCCCATTCATGCTGAAATCAGCGAAGCTCTACTACTCAAAAAATCATGTTTTAAAGCCGCTATATGTGTCACTTAGGAAATACTGCCTTAGTAACCGATTGAATTAGAAATGCTTCCCTTCTTGCATAGACTACTCCTTTATGACTGCTTTTCCGTACCTCTTTAATAAAACATTACTACCTAATTATGAAACACTAGCTGTGCTCGCGGTTTCACCCGCCTTTATGGTTACTGCGCCGCTCCTGTGGATCGCAGTGTGATGTTATATGGCCTATAGCCTTCCTCGATAAATAAGCTATCCAACACAAAAACTATTTTTCAATTTGAACCAGTAGTTCCTGAGATTAGCGCGTTCAACCAAACAAACTCTTCAGCTTTATAATATTAGTTAGTTAGTAAAACATAAATTGACTATTTTGCTAAGTCATTTTAGAATATTTGTTTGCGTTAGCAACTCCGTCAAGGTTTCAAGTTTTAAAGAGCGCCTAATCTTAGGTAGGTAACAATAGCTTTTTTGTAGGTAAGTATCTAACAATTTAATTACAAAATTGTCCGAAGTAAAACTTGTTTCCGATCTTCTAAGATATGTACATATTGCATTGCAACACAACTAATATCAGCCACCAAAACAATGTTTCGTAAGCGCCCAGTATTGATAGAAGTGGCGTGGCGGACTGGCAGCGGAACGAATTTCGACAATTTTCAAGGCTCTCACTCGCATAATAAATAAGTTGCGAGCATAATAATGTTTGCTTATATACCTATAAACATTATATATATAATGTTTGACATCTACCTAATTGAATATTCTATCGCGTTACCAATTGGCATTTGAACGGTTCCAGGCTATTAAACTCGGTTACTACGATGCACAATGTATTTTTTTAGTTTTATTTTTACACTTTGAATACTGGCAGTGACCTTGGATATTGCGCTCACTGTCTGATCGCATAGGTGTAAAAGAGATACAGTAATTAAAAGGTCATTAGCTATTTGTAAAAATAAACAATAATAAGACTGCTAAAAATATTTCGATTCAATTAGAAATCGACCTTTTCAAGTGCATTGTACATTGCAAAGTAAATTTTAAACTGTTAGTTATACTTATAAATTATATTAACGGAGATGTTTTATATAAATGTTTTGGGAAGAGATGTCAACTCCATTTTTATTATAAGGTACCTAACATTATTGCTGTATTTATCATTAGTATTTAAATATAAAAATATCAGCGATAGCTCAGTGGGGAGACCAACAGACTGCAATGCAGAGAGTCTCGGCTTCGAACCCACGTCACTCACCTCTGACTTTCGGAAGTTATATGACTTTTCGAAATTATGTGCGTATTGATTGATTCACAATTATCGCCCGCTCCGTGCCTCGGAGAGCACGTTAAGCCGTCGGTCCCGGCTGCCATGAACATCTGTGGCAGTCGTTATTGGGAAGTTAGTGCCCTCTAATATCCTGACACTGGTCTAGCTTTAGGGTATCGTTAGCCTTCGGGTTGCGGAGGTCAGATGGCAGTCGGTCCGTGTAAAAACTGATATCCAGTCAAACCCCGTTAGACTAGAAAGCCGACCCCAAGTGACTTGGGAATAATAAAGGCTAGGGAGAAGATTTAAATCTAATCTATATAATAGTGTTACAATAAAGTTATAGAACCTGCGCCGGTACGTTTGCGTACTTACCTACTTAAGATTCAGTTACATTGTCACTGTCGAGGTGACTTTTAAACGCCTGCACCATCTGTGCAGCTGACAATGCAGTAATTATTATATTACTATTTGCATTGGATATTATTCGGTTTAATGCTGACATCGAACACGTGAACGGTGCCCGGCCGGCGGCGACGCATTATTTAAACGCTTTTAAGCACGCTAGATAACACTGTACTTTGGGAAATCCTCGCCTTAATTCATTAACATCAATTAGTGTACTTTTCGGAACCGTCGCGACCGGGTGCATTCACAACATTACCTAACATTTTAACATTAACATTTAGAACATTTAGTTTAGAACAGTTTTATGAGCAGTGATCGTTTTAGTGTAAACTTTTATATACCAATAAACGGATATTTCTTACTTTAACATCTAGTATTTTAAACATTCCCGAACGTATCCCCAACAGATATTAAATACGTTGTATATACGCGTGCTGCGCCCTTGTCCTTGACCTTTGTAGGTACCACGTTGTGCACAATTGTATTCGAATATCATTCGAATGGAGAACGAATACGGCTGGAATGCTGTTTTATTCCGGTGTCTAATGGCTTCAGCGTCATATCAAAAATTGTTTTGTTGAGTGTTAGTTTTACAATTGCACATAACCCCTATACCTACTATTAAATCCTATCAAAACCAATTTGGAAATGTGTAATACATATACATTGCAGATTTGCTGAGTAGTAGAGCCTCGCTGATTTCAGCATGAATGGGCCGGCTCGACCGGGAAGGACTACCCTCTCACAGAATATTGACGTGATATAGCGGTATTCCTACTGTTGTGTTTCGTTCGGTGAGTGAGAGTGCCGGAGGCCCAATCACCCTCTTTCCCCCTTCCTGCTCCTTCTCTTTCCCACTTCCTTTCCTAAAGGGTCGGCAACGCGCAAGTGATGCCTCTGGTGTCGCAGGCGTCCATAGGCTACGGTGACCACTTACCACCAGGTGGCCGTATGCTTGTTTGCCACCTTAGTTGTATAAAAAATAAAAATAAAATTTATTAAAGAATTCCGTTGTATATCACCGAAGATCTTCATCAGAACGTCATCAAATTATCAACATCACCATGAAACCAAATAAAAAAGAATCATCAAAATCGGTTCATCAAGAAAAAAGTTATGAGGTACACATAAAAAAAACATACAGTCGAATTGAGAACCTCGTCCTTTTTTTGAAGTCGGTTAGAAATGAGCAAAATGAACTATGTTATCATGTAGTTCCTGCAAGAGAACAATTAGAATAAAATAACAATGTGTCCGTACGTTTCTCAATAGACGCGAGATCGTTAAGTTTTATAGCCGCGCCACTCAGAACCAACAATCACAGGCTGAACGTTGTCGCTTTACGATAATATTTGATGGCTTTTTACAAAACATAGATGATATATGTGTGGAAAATCTTACACAGACTGCACGTTTAAAATATTGAAATATGCTACATAGGATAATAGTTGTTTGATCAACAATCACATACTTGTGCCGCGTCTGGATGACCTTTGTATCCTGGTTTGATGTCGCGTATACATTTGTACAATTGCCCGCGATACCAGGTTTGATATAAACGAGAAGTCTTCTTAAAAAAGCTTTTAAGGTAGGTATATCATGAATTTATCTCGTATAGAAAAATACAGCAGAATCGCCATTCAAAACTGCAGACTTGGCCGATATACACCAAAACGTGCAGACTTAACATGACTGTTTAACTATCAGAAAATCACATAAATCCAATAGTAGGTATGTCTACTTTGTAGATAAGTATTCTGTGCTCACACGTCTTGCGGCATCGAGTTTACGATGCGACCGATCGTGCTTCGCTCGTAAAACCATCAACCCATGTAGGTGTGTGACTATAAAACAAAATATCAAGCTAATTAACAAGGGAAAAGGCGGTCATACATAGTTATATACCTACATAGACTAGCGAATTGCCCCGGCTTCGCACGGGTACTACAAAACCTTAACAAATTATACATCTTAACTTTCCTCAGGAATCTCTCTATTTGTGAAAACTGCATAAAAATCCGTTTAGTAGTTTTTGGGTTTATTGCGAACGGAGATACAGACAGACGCGACGAAGGAATTTGTTTTATAATAATAGTGATAGTGATACCCGCTTGTAAATTCCCGAAGAGGTGACAGCGATGTATGACAGCTTATCACCAACTTGCTTGTAGGTCTCGTGTAACAAGAGGCGAGACTATTGCCACTGCAGAATTAATAAATTTCTCGAATCCATCTTACTTAATTAGTCATTAGGTATCTTAATTAGAAAACTAAGTTTGTTTCTATAAGTATATACGGGTAATGAATAAAGACATACCTACTCTATTTAATCTGTCAAGTCTTAAAAAAGGAAACATAATTTAAAAAAATTGTAAGCGCACACTCAATACGTTAATTCCTGTAATTAACATATATTTTTTTTAATAAAATACGAATATTTTAATGTTTTATGGCACACACATACCAGATAAATGCAACCTTTTTATATAGACTTCTCCGTGGCAATATGCTTAGCCCGAAAATACTAAAAGCAGTAGAGGTTTAACGTTTTGACCGCCACAGCATAAAAGTAGCGTCGTGCCCCCTATGTCAGGCGATGATTAATGTAGTTTTAAATAATAAGTAAAAGGAACACAACAAATATAATATTTAATGTTTATTTTGAACTGTAAAATAGTCGTATTTTCGACGTGCCATGCCGTCGGGGGCGTCGCCGCGTCGTGAGCACGGTTTAATTTGACGTGAATGGACGTCCGTGGCGGTCAAAAGGTTAATATTGAAGAGCACGTGACAATGCCTACTAAAACAAAATAGACGTACCTACTATTTTTTTTGTAATGACGAAAAGTTCTGGCTTACAACTATGCTAATGTAAGGTTCCAGATTCGAGACCCAGGACGAGCAGTGTTATTAGATTTTCTTTTAGTCTGTAAATGTGCCCGGTTGACAGTTAGGAACATAATATAACGGGGTATCTAAATGTAAGCCTTCTTCTCCCTAGCCTTTATTATTCCCAAGTCGCTTGGGGTCGGCTTTCTAGTCTAACCGGATTTGACTGGATATCAGTTTTTACACGGAGCCACTGCCATCTAACCTCCGCAACCCGAAGGCTAACGATAGCCTAAGCCTAGACCAGTGTCAGGATATTAGAGAGCACTGACTTCCCAATAACGACTGCCATAGATGTTCATGGCAGCCGGGACCGACGGCTTAACGTGCTCTCCGAAGCACGGAGCAGGCGATAATTGTCAATTAATACGCACATAATTTCGAAAAGTCATATAACTTCCGAAAGTCAGAGGTGCGCGACGTGGGTTCGAACCCAAGACCCTCTGCATTGCGGTCTGTTGGTCTCCCCAGTGAGCTATCGCTGCTTTGGGGTATTTAAATGTAAGTATAGCTGGCGAAATGTGGATGTTAAGACATCCTTGACCAAATGGCGAATACCTATATATACAAGACTAGCAAAACTCAAATTTCACGTTTATTTAGCATGACTATTTTAAAAAGTTTTAAGTTTGATGATTTCAGTTTCGGTTCTATTGTGCAACTTGTTCAGCTTGATATGTAGCTGTTTACCTACTTATTCATAAAAGGAAACACATACAATAAAACTTTCTATATCTATACTAATATTATAAAGCTGAAGAGTTTGTTTGTTTGTTTGTTTGTTTGAACGCGCTAATCTCAGGAACTACTGGTTCGATTTGAAAAATTATTTTAGTGTTGGATAGCCTATTTATCGAGGAAGGCTATATATAACATCACGCTACGACCCACGGGGGCGGCGCAGTAACGATAAACGCGGGTGAAACCGCGGGAACATCTAGTTCATAAATATAATATTAAGTCTTAGCGTTATCGATTTGTGATTTTACTCGTCAGAATTTATAAAATAAGATAATATTTGTAATTAACTAGCGCCGTAGTTTCGCTTGCGTAGTAGGTACCCACGTCATCAAAACATAGCAAACCATATGTGACCATGGCTACTGGTAATCACTCAAAACATATACGAAAATCCTAATCCTAACTACTATTATAAAAGCGAAAATGAGTTTGTTTGTTTGTTACCTTTTCACGTCTAAACCACTAAACCGATCATCCTGAAATTTTGCATATATACGTTGTCAGGTGTACAGAAACGGACATAGGCTACATTTCATCCAGAAAAAAATTACTGTTCCCGAGGAAAACAACAATAACATTCTTATGAGAATAGATGACGCCACGTGTCTTTCGAATCATGATTGAATATTATTACAAGCAGAGTACAACGCTTAAACGCTTAACATTATTATTACATAATTTTAAAACTTTAAACTACGATATTAATATCAATATAAATTCCGTATAAAGTTTGTTTAATTTCAATGTATAACATTCGCGTAAACATAAGACAATATTATGAATTGCAATCATTCAATTATACAAACTATTCGAATATGCAATCGTCAGAACCAAAACTGAAGTAACCGTAGTAAGTCAGACGAACACTTTTGCTCACCCATTTGTGGTTACAGAAGCGAGGTCACATGCCATGTTATGTATTATGAATTATGAATTTATGAGTATGAGCAGCTGCGCAAGATGATTACAATAATATGTATATCGTCGCAGTAACAATATATCGTTGTTATATAATGTATAAGTAAGTAAAAGTTATGTGAAGGCAAACGCCGACATGATTCTCTCTTACGCGGCAGATCATCTGACATTATTTTTCTTTTTATTGAGATTGTTATTAGTACCTACTACCTATACTAGCTGTCCCGACAGACGTTGTCCATTACAAAAGAGAAGAAAAAAAATCATATATCTATACCATTCTCGAATCCACTTGAACACACACAAAAAGTTTCATCGAAATCGGTCCAGCCGTTTAGGAGGAGTTCAGTGACATACACACGTACAGTAGAATTATATATATATAAATATATATATAAACAACGATACAGAGAGACAGACCACGCAGAGGTCTCTATTTCGAACCCAAGGCGCGTACCTCTCACTTTTTTAATTAAATATGTAGTTAATTATCGCTCGCTTCAACGCTAAAAGAAAACATCATGTGGAATTCTGCATGCCTGACATTTCGCCATAATGTTTTCAAAGATATGTGAAGTCTGCCAATACGCACTGGGCCAGCGTTAGACAATGGCCTAAACCGTCTCACACTAGAGGCCCGTGCCCAGCAGTGGGAAGTTGAATACAGATCTGATATTATTTATTATACTTACACTAGATGTGCCCGCACTTTCACCCGCGTTTATCGTTACTGCGACGCCCCCGTGGGTCGTAGCGTGATGTTATATAGCCTATATAGCCTTCCTCGATAAATAGCCTATCCAACACTAACATAATTTTTCAATCGAACCAATAGTTCCTGAGATTAGCGCGTTCAAACAAACAAACTCTTCAGCTTTATAATATTAGTATAGATACCTACAATGATTAAAAGTCTCAAGTAAAGACTTTAGGTGTCAAGCTAAAATCTCCGCAGATGTAGGCAAAAACATATAAGTCACATTTCGCCATCTAATTTGCCATAAATAGGGAGCCAGCTTATTACACTTAACCAGGCATATTTCCAGATCCGATTCAAACCTGAAACCTCACTATGCGCATTTTACCGACTATTCGTCATAGAGGGCTTACTTATTGCAGTCTACGGGACACAGTAGCGACCTCCGTGTTGCCACTGAAATTTCTTGACAGAAATCTGAATAACGCTTTGACCGACCCGTAAACAGATCGAACTCGAGACCTATGACGTCATGCATAGCAGTTGTATTTAATACCAATACCAAGGCAGTCTGGTGGTGACGCACATAGACAACAAATTAATGGACGTAACTAAAACTTATTGTTATCATATATTATGTTTGAGAAACTAATGGAGACATACAAGATGTCTCACGATGTTTCCTTCCCCGTTAAAGCCACTTAATGATAATTAAACAATGACGCATATAACTTCGAAAAGTCAAAGGTACGTGCCTTGGGATCGAACTTAAAACATCTACATCACAGTCCAACGGTTTCCCGCCAGACTATCACTGATATTTTTAATGCAATGTTGATATTAGAACTAGTATCGGTAGATATTGGTCACTACTTACTCGACATTGCACAATGTTAGCACTCTATTTTTGCCGCCAATTTAATTCAAAACGTGACTTCAATCTCTATTGGCATGCTCATTGGTAGCGGATTGCACTTAATAGCGCTCTTACCTATTAGCTTAACCACAGCCAAACATAATGATATAAGCATATCTAAACGCGGCTTCGAAACTTTTTTTTTTTTACCACATACACAACACCATCTAGCCCAAACTAAGCAGAGCTTGTACTATGGGTACTAGACAATGGATAAACATCCATATAACCTTTTTTTTGGAAATACATATTATACATAGAAGAACCCATACCAAGACAAACATCCATGTTCATGCACACAAATGTTTAACGTGTGCGGGAATCGAACCCGCGACCTCAGGCGCGGCAGTCGGTTACACCAACCACTACGCCATCGAGGCCGATGATGATGGTTAATGAGTTGAAAGAGAAACATACAAAAGGCAGCAGATATGTCTAACATCAACATTACAACAAATATAGGGCAATCAACTACCAATGTTTAAAAACTAAACTCTAAAAGGGAAACTGAAAACACCCATACTTAAAATGGAGTAGAATAAAACCGTCGAAGTAAGTCTCTAATTTTTAAGTTGCTATATTTTTTGCAAGATGGCGGTGTTATCTCAATATTTATCAAAATATAAAATGTAATATTCATGTGTATCTTTTAGACTATAACGTTGCATAAGCAACATCGAATTTGAGCATGCGTTTGCGAGCAATCGTGACGTCCCGTGTTTGTGCCGCTTCGCAGTTATGTACAGCCTAGGCAGACAAGTAGGTGCGCTCAGACATAATATTGATGCCACGTTATATTATGTATGCTTATATAATAAATACGTCCTCGAATGCGTAAAAATAATTGTGTTTATTTTAATTTAAATAGTAGTTAAAACTTAACTACTATTTAAACTACTATTTAACTACTATTAAACTACTAAGTATTTATGTTCAAACCTCAAAACAACACAGTCCTTGACCATTAAAAAACCAGTCGTGTAAAAACAAACACTTCCTATTTATCAACTACAAGTTCAAATATTCGATAATGTGTTTATGTAACTGTACAAATTTACCAACATTAAATACTAAGTATTGACGCAATTAATACTCATGACTCATACATATATTTACAAACACAATGCCGTATTTTATAACGTACTAACCATATTATTACAGAGAAAAAGAAATACTGGTTGAAGTATACAAGAAAAGTATTAAACTTTCAAAATGTATAAACTATGATGAACAATACTCACCAGACCACATCCTCAACCGCCTTTTAGATGCATCATTATCAATCGTACATAGTCTTATTAAATCGAAAATCGCTAGTAGTGTTAAAAACACGAGCAAACTGAACACTATGAGTTGTAACATGTCTGACGAACACCACACGTCTTGCTCTGGCGACGACAATAATAATACTAATTCAACGCACGCCGAGATACAGGTTCTGCAAGAATATACTTGAACTTGAAATTTAACTTGTTTTCTTCAATTTTAGGCTTTATTGCGATGAGTAGATAGACTAATGAGCTAATTATGTGATGAATATGAACATTAGATAGTCGTTTACAGATTAAAAAAGAAAACTTTCTAATTACTCAAAGGTGTCTCCGGAAAGTCTTACAAATCCTCTGGGTGTTGTAAAAAGATATACCATTGTACGTAGGCACATGCTTTATAACGATATACCATTTTACGTAGGTACATGCTTTATAACGATATACCATTTTACGTAGGTACATGCTTTATAACGGAGGATTTCAATTATAGTTTTGGTGTGAATCAGAATGGCGGGTGTAATGTTACGAATCAGCATGAAATAAGAATGTATCAAATCTACCTATAGAAAAAGCAATTCTACCTCTTTGAGTTCAGAGATAGACAAAAAGAAAGTGAGCCGCCAGCCTGACGTCAGGTTCTGTTTCTGAACTAAATACCAATTGTTTAAGTATGGATTCACTTCCATATGAATCTACCTGTATACTACCTAACAATACTACAAACAAATATTAAATCTAAAGAATAAATAATGCGTAATTAGAAAATAAAATTTTGAGATTATGAAGCGCCTGGCAAATTGGCAATAGCAAACAGTTATAGCGTGGTAAAAGCAATTGAAAAAGAAATAGGTAAGTAAGGAAAAATTACGTGCTTTTAAATACTAATTCTTCTTTGTAACAGATTTGCTATTATCCGATTTTAATAATTTCCAGGTGGATCCCCAGGGGTCCACGGCCACTGTGCCGACTGTAGCGGGTTCGATGCCCATACGGGACAACATTTCTATGATCCTCATATCATTGTTTATAATCTAGGTGTACGTTGTTTAAATGTTAGTAAGTCCCCGTGACTGACGATTTATTACTAGTGTTATATTTATAAAAAAGCAAGATAAGCGATTTATAGAGATTGTTTCTTATCATTGGTTTATTAAAATGCATCTTACTTGCACAAATAATAATAATCGTGAATAGTTGATCAATAACCTACTGATATTATCATAACGCAGATATTCAGTAAACAAATTGTAAAAGGCTATTAAACCAAAGTTAATAATCCCGCTCTTCGAAATGGTGCCAATGTCAAATACTTACTTACATAAAAAACAATTTTCTTAAGGTGAGCGGCGCATAGTTATAGCGTATAACTAAGTAAGTATAATGGGACTCGGGCACCAAACGTCTGTAACCTTGTATTACCGGCCTCATTTGCTCTGTTTGGACTTAGATAATGGCGTTTACTTCAATGTCTGATCTCATAAAAACTCAAATCTCTTTGGTATCTGACCACATTTTTTATTTCTTTTACCCAACCTATGCATTTTTGAACAGTAAGTATTTTATTTATCAAAACTAGGTAGGTACTGGAAAGCTACCTTAATCCTTCTAATCTTTAAAATGTTAAACTTTAGTTATTTGAATGCTCAAGTCTCTTTGGTAGGTATCTGACCGCATTTTTTATTTCTTTTACCCAACCTATGCATTTTTGAACAGTAAGTACCTACCTATTTCATTTATCAAAACTAGTGTACTGGAAAGCTACCTTAATCTTGCAAATCTTTAAAATGTTAAACTTTAGTTATTTGAATGCTTGTTACGCAATAAGTGACAATGCTGAAGGATAATATTATATAAGCCGGACTGATGGTAATAAACTTAGGGTCCGTTCACACAGACCGGCTCGGAGAGGAGCAGATTTTTATCACGTTGGAAACACAGTTTTGAGTAATTGTAGTAAGGTTTACTTTTGCATGTGTACTTCTTTTGTCATTAAGAATGCTTGAACGCGCTTCGTGTGAAATAATAAAAGGAGCCGACGGGCTCCGATTGCGTGCTCTTTCTCGCTCGCGCAGCCGATCGGCTCCTATTGCATGCTCTTTCTCGCTTTTATTTCAAAGAATTGAAGAGAGACTTCAATTCCTCGAAAATGGTGTGGAACTCCCTACGGATTAGTCGATTTTCCAAATATTTTTTGCCCTTATTTGTCTTCGCTTGCGCTTTCGTTTGTTTTGTTCTGCTTCAAGTAATCTTGCTAACAAATATTATATTTCTTCATCGGAGCTATCTATCTAAATCCATGTTTCGAAAACACACGTTAACACACCGAAAACAAAACTTGGACTGCGCGGAATACTGGTACTGCCGCTTTGTAGTGTATCCACTCAGCTTCGAGCGCAACCGACCGGCTGCGAGCGCATCCGACCGGCTCCGAGCGCATCCGCTTACAGATCTCTTTCAGCCGGTCTATGTGAACTAGTTGGCGGCTCCGCTCCGGCCAATTTCAAGCGTATACGATCCGGTCTGTGTGAAAAGAAAAAAGCGGGCCGATGCTCTCCGAGCCGGTCTGTGTGAACGGACCCTTACCATCGAGCGAGCTATATGTTTCTTTGCCAGTTGCCACATGCATGCATTCTTATATATCGGAGCTGCGGAGTAACGAACATAATAACCTAACGTTCGGAAACAAGTTTTTAATTCATAGACTTAGAGTTTTTCGTTATGTTTTGAATGTACACCATGCATGTTAAAAATGTACGTTCTATCATCTGTCACATTTTGACATGTCATGTCAGTTGTCACTCATGTCTACAACTTGACACGTTCCATACTATACTTGCATAGTTTAATTAACATGAAAAAGAGATAGCCAAATATATTATGACTAAAGTAGAAAAGAATAAAAAATACAGCCTGAAAATATACTTTATTAGATGATTTCATTTTCCGTTTCATTGTCCGTTTGTTTTTTCCCTGATAGAACCTAAACGCTAAACAATTCCTAAAAATGGAGAAAGATTTAGATAAAGTAGTTGAAGAAATAATGTCTACTCCGAATGTGAGTGGTTGTCTTGTAGCTGATCATCAGGGCTTATGTTTAGCAGCAAAGGGGACAGCTCATGTGGATTCTGCTGGTATTATTGTTGCGATATCAGAGCAGGCGTGTAAGATACAGCCTAACTTGAAGCCGCCCACTGTCTGTTTAGAGACGGATAAGAAGCAGTGTTTGATTCAACGACACGGGACCATCACTGGTGCGATATTTAAACAGAAGGCGTAGTAGGTAAATACCTTTTTTTAACTATCTTGGAAGCTACGTTTCGCTTTAACAAGTCTTTATGATTATATTTGAGCAGTTATGTCATCAAGTTGATCGATCCATCCAAAACTTAAGTGCTGCACTTGTCGGTGTAGCAATCTCCATCTTTTTATTTCCAATGCCATCTCTTTCAGTTCCTTATAAGTTTTAACTTTCATAACTTCTTTTAGTTGATCGGTGTACCTTCTTCTAGGTCTCCCCTCTTCCTGCTTGCTTCTATCTTCCCTTCCATTATGTTTGTGATAAAATAATCATGTTGAACTAGATAATATGATAAAATTATAGAATATAGGATAGCAAGGATAAATAAAATGAATAGAGTATAATATACCAGTGATAATTGAAATTAAACTTGACTAATTTTTATAAATTAGTAAAGTTTTATAGTAATAGTAGTGTAAGAGTTTTCAAAATTTTGTAATAAAGTGTCAAATAAACAACGCGATAAAATCCGTATATAGTAGTTTAATTTCAATGAATAACATTCACGTAAACAGAAGACAATATTATACCAGTGATAACTTTGTTTGGCCCAATGACCAAGCTTTTAGACACAATATATAACCAGGTGATCTTGAAGAAAATGATTATTAATGAAATGTCTAAAAAGCATGTTCTCCTGCTTTTTAGACATTTCATTAATTTCAAGATCACCTGATCACATCACGATCATGCTGTTTATAACCGTTTCTTATATCTTGGCCAATATTTGGGTACCAGGGTCCAGATACAAGTCTTTTTTACAATAAGTCTAAATTCGACATCTTTAATGTCATTTTGCGAGTGTATATAATTATATGGTATCATGTTGTACACTTATTGTAAAACATTACATCATACTAAATCAAAGTTAATGATATGTTATTCTGAGCTAAATATCACTTATCAATACAGTTTAAGTTTTGACATCAGTAAGTTCATTACCAAATATGGGTGTTTTGAAAAAAATACCTTTACTTATTTGAACTAGATATAATCTTGACCATCTATGAAATCTAAGAGAAGACCACAATAAACTCTTGTTGTGTGAAGTGTTTTCTTTTTTATTATGTTCCTTTCCATTTATCTACATATGTTTTGCCACATTGCATGATGTAATTATGTGCTAATGTTTCAACGATAACATCATGATTTAATTTGCAATTTATGAGCTCAAATTGTAATTGAATGCTTTAATTATATTTTAACTGGTAGCATCGAGTTTGAAGATTTACCTTGTAGACTAAATAGGCTGCACCCTTATTACTTCAGCCTTAAAACATTACTGCCAAAATGTGGGTTTTATACATGTCTTTGAAGATATTCTTCAACTGATTACTTTGTCATTTATCAATTATTATTATTCTATTCATTTCAATTTACAGATTTATAAGCTAAGTAAGAGCTCTATTAGGCTTCAAAGAAGACTGATGGACTATTATAAGAGATGAACAGCAATTAATAAAATTATTTGAATATGAATAAGGAGAAATTTCCATTTCTTTTTATTTACGTGAACTGTAATTGTACCTAAATCTTATTGTTTTTATATTATGTTTGTATAACTAGTGTAAGAATGTAAATAAATTATATATTATTGTAAACCTTGTTTTTTTATAAATTACTGAATAATAATTTAGTGAATGGTAACTAATGAAGGCATAATCTTTCTTACTCAATATGTCACATCTAGTCTTTTTTAATTCTAATGATGTGTCGCAAAGCTCATCAGTCTGGTGTAAGTTTATGATTTATTGAAATAAATATTGTTTCAATTGTAACTGTAATTTAAAACTTGTAATTATTAATGTCCTCCTGTTGAAAAATCCGTGGTATGGTAGTGGCACCAGTATAAAAGGCTATAAGCCTGGGCTAGCCTTATTCTGAAATAACCAGATATGCTATTTCCAAGTTCCTGGCTTTAAATAAAGACGAGAATAGGATGTTAGGTGATGAAAATATTGGTAAAATATCTTCACTCATGTGAAAATGACTATTTGAGCTAATATTAGCTCTATTTAGGTTACTTTAGATACTGCTGGTTATATACTGAACTTACTTATTTTTATAATTGTATAGCTCTTGCTCCGACATAAGGATTTAAGTCCTATGACGTTGCGACATCATGTCCGGTAATTGTGTTTGTAAAAAATTTACGCACTCAAAGTCTATTCAAGCTCGGAACGATCATATGCAGTTCACAAATAACTGTCCTCTGTGGGATTTGAACCCACAAAACTCTCTCCGATGCATGTGGCTCCTGCGGTGTCTTCCTTCCTCAATAAACGGGCTGTCTAATACATAAAAGCCGAATTTGAAACTTTATTCAAGCCAGGCTAACTCTTCTTACATGCATGTCTGAGGATTAATTCATCCGAGTCGTTTATTGCACTTCATGATGTATATACAGGACTTATAAATGAAGAAAGAACCAATTATGGATCTCGTCGGGCACGACAATATTAGGAGAGAAGAACGGACATTCTATCATAAAAAAGGCATAAGAAAGATAAACAAGAATAAAAATAAGATTGAAATAAAACGCCATAGTTCAATATACACACATTTATTACAGATATGCTTTCCTAAATAGTAACATTAACTTGACGAGAAACAACTGCAACTGCTTACACTATACAACTAACGTGTATGGCGTACGTATACCCTTACTGTACGAACGAACAATCATTTACTAACCCGGTGTCAGTGCAGGGATAAATATTGTAGACAATATGTACACAACTATATTTTATAGTTTACTATAGGGCTAAATTGGGCTAACTTTGTCCTCAGTACAGCGATGATGCTTACTTTGACCCAGGTTGAGCGAGAAAATGGATCATATACAACCTGCTTTGCTTGTAGTGGCTAATACACGCCATCCTGGTATGAAATTTCGATAACAGTATTGGCATGTTTATACTTTTATGGTGACAAAGGATCATAAGCTCCACTGGATGATCATTACCATTACTTATCAATACTTGTAGCAAAATGCCAATTCTCAAAATTTCCTTCTCGTTCCTTTGAACATTTATTAGGATAGTTTAGCAGACTTTATCATCAATGCCAGGAGTCTGGCCACTACAATAAATAATATGGCTGCAGAACGGCGTCAGTTGAGCATGCTCGCAGACTGTAAGGTTTCAGACACTCACCCCACAATTATAATAAATTACCCTTAATACAATGTTATATATTTTAAAACTATGAACATTGAATAACATCTTTAGGTGACAACATTCTAATATGTTAATTTAATTACATTTTATAATATTTTGTAATACATTCAGTTTTATATATTTTTATCTCTGCACTAATCCTAAGTGTATAAGCAACATAACTATCAACAATATCCATGAACTATTGTCCAGAACTGAACTAACTCAAGTTGCAAATGTTTAGCCAAGCATATGACATGACGTCTCAACTTATCAATTTTAATCATAGCATATACTATATACAATCTCAACGTAAATTCTTATTTTAACAATTAATTCGCTTAATATACATAAATAAATCGATGCATTTAAAATTATGATGCCATAATTTAAAATATTTCATGGTAAAAATAAGGAAGCACATAACACTCAATCATTCCAACAGTGTTGCAAGTTAATACATTCATTTCATATATTAAAACTAGCAACACTATTTATAAATTTAAATAAAATAATTCCTTTACTAAAATATTGGCTGTGTGTGAGCAAAATTGTTAAAAACTAGCAAAATATTACCTAAGACTAGGGCCATTCTTATACACAATAATACTTACGCAGTCGCTGTGGCATTTATCCTTTTTATTTTACAAAAATATCTCGCAATTACAGTAACAGTGATACTTTTATTCTATTCATATTATGGTGTGGAACAATTTCATAATGGCTATATGTGTCAAATATTACTCTTTACATTAGAATCTGACCTGTCTGTGGACATCGTAAATTTCTTAAACCATATTCATGGTTGAAACTATGCACTTAACATCAATAAGAGGTATATTTTTCGTCAGGCGGCGCCACTTGCAATTAAGACAAAGATAACTGGTTTTATACATGAGCGCCACCTGCCGTCCGATTTAAATGACATCTTTCATTTGTGAAGAGATTGGTAGATTAACTGTTTATAATATTCATGTGGAATATGGACTGACCAAGGGTATATTTAACAACAGGTATATATTATGGACAATTATTGTCCTTTAAACACGAACAAATTTCTATAAAATGTGAGATGTCTTGTGTAGTTTCAAGTGCGACCCATCCTATCCGTTAACATGTCTAAACATTTATACAATGCATAAACAATTGACATTGTTGTAACAATGTTTTTATAAATAATCGCAGGAACTACATACAACTAGTAAGTTTTGTATCAATCATGCAAGATATAATATATATAAAAGACTAAAGGGCTGGAAAGAAGACCCATATAATATCAGTACAATTTGGAATGCGTACGGTACGTAGGTATCCAATGCCTTAGTAACAGTTGAACATTTGAGAGGGCGCCACTATCGAAAGACCTTTTTATACTAAGACTTATAGGTTAAACACATGAGTTACTTTTAAATTAAATAAGACTGACTCAAAAGACCGATCGTGTTGGCGCCCTAGAAATACAACAACTATTACCAGACATATAAACCATTTTAATAGTGTTTAACTAAACACAGCGATGCAAATGCTTACGTTATTAAAAAAAATAAAGTTCATAAGGACGATATGATTACAACCCTAGCGTATGGGAAGATACACCTCAATATATACCATACAAATTAACATTTCACATCAATGTCAAGAAAATTTTGCTAACTATTAAATACCTTAATTTTGATCAAACTCGTTTACAAACATCGCCACACCTATACAAGTCTGAAATAATAAATATAATTTATGATAATAACGATATGACAAATTATAATGAGCAAAATAAACTACATAAATCCTTTTTCAAGTCTCATTTACTTAATTAGATTTTTTTGTGTGTGGTCACACTTACAATTTTGTGTAAATTCCAACTGTTAAAAATAATTATCTATGCGCCTGGCCAGTAGAGCGAGGTCGTATTATGGATATGTATAAATTATAGGCGTTTAATTAAAAAATTAGGGATTCAGATGTGCTTGGACAATTCTTTTCATTAATTTTATAATTTATTAGTACAATCATTATAGTTTCTAGTTAATAATTATTAGCATACTTCCTAATGTGTAAAACCGCATCATTATCATTACGACGCAATTTTATACACGAATATGATAACTAGAAACTATCATTATGGTACTAAAAGTACATTAAAGTACATTAAGGTGCTATAAGTACCACACAATTATATAATTATGTGGTACTTATAGCACCTTAATGTACAATTAAATTATAGTTTCTACCGGACAAATGTCGGCATAATTTCTAGTGTTTAAACCCGCATCATTATTATTGCATTACGACGCAGTGTTATACACGAATACGATACTAAATTGTTCAATATAGTGTTTAATTTATATGAAATAAATCCCAGCACATTTGACCCCGCAAAATAATCACCTAGCCCGCTAAAACGAAACAACCCACGGGCCTCCCTGTCTATGATAACTTAACATTAACAATTAATTATACTATTAACAGCCCTCGACTACATTACGATTACAAACTTCTACCTACACGAACGAATAAATATAGAAGATGCCATGAAAGATACATTCCATAGTCGAAGATGATACACTTCATATAGAAATTACTCAGCCATGACTCCACGAATTGACAAAGCGATTATAATACAAGAATTCTGAACATATTCCTAAATGGACGAGAATGAAATGTGCTCCAAAACTCATCGTAGTTGTCTTCGAAGTCATGACTTTATTAGTGTTTATTGCAGATATTTATTTAAGTAGATAATGCAAATTGACGTATTATTTGATATTGTTCAACATGATCAGTATGACGAGGTTTACGCCTTAGTCCACCACGCTGGTCCAGTGACGTCATTTAACAAATGTTGTAAGCGCAAACGAAGTCGCGGAGAAAGTCTACTCTCTAAAAAGATGAATAATGTAACGCGTGCGCTTGCCAAACAGCCGGCTAAATACACTAATGCCTGGTTAAGCTGTAATAAGCAGTAAGTAGATGTTTATTTCTTGTTGAATTAATATTAGGTATATAATTGGTGCAAAGTTTGTACAATTTACGTTAACTACTTACTTATATACCCGCGGTATTTATTACATTAGCCATTTATTTTATTTTTACATAAATAATATTTTTCTACAAAAGTTACTTTTGTCCGAGTTCCCTTTTGTAATTAATAGATTCCAAATGCGTTGGTCCTTTATTATGAACAATGTTATTATTAAAAAGACCACATTATTTTCTATTGCGACCTATAAACTTGTATTACTCATTTAGTCCTCTCATGGGCGAAGCGATATGGTACAATACTAGTATATGTGCTTATTTGATAAACCTCTATAGTTATAACAAATAATTGAATATTATAATTTATAATACATGCTGAATATTATCATAGACAAAAATATTAACTATCTACAAGCAGAATCATAAAATAAATAATTGGCAACACTATTATTTTGTATGGAGGACACTGGTTTTTGTTGGCAACACTAAACTAAGAGTCGGGAATAATGTATCGAGAGACAGGAAAGCATTCACATGGTCACACTGACATAATTACAAAATGTCTTTAAAGTCTTGAAGATTTACTCTGCGCTCCTAAGCACCAGAAATATGCCGAAATTAATTTTTAAAAATAACAGGAGATTTCCTTGAAATATTTGCATTTAACGTCACAACACGCACGAATAAAGACTATGCTATGTGGTCTAGTATTCATATTCTACGTGAGTAATATTAAACTAACACAGAATAAAAACTTCTCAAATAATTCAGGAAGAAACCAAACAAGTTTTGAGATTTATTAACATGGCTTTCATATGAGGACATGACAATGGGACAATACCCCATAGCCTTATCTTCATCCAACAGAGATAGAGACTGACCTTTATAATCAGTGAACAAGACGTAGGTTGCCAGTATTTTTAGGTATATTAAATATAAGGATATTGGCAGATTCGTCTTTTCCTTATGACGAAAGAATAGTAGGGAATACTTTCCACACTACGTCTTGCCAGACCAAAAATAGTATTCAAATAGATGGAGTATGTAGTGGTGGCACCAGGAGCACAGTAGCTAGCAGGAGACTCACGGTAGCCGGTAGCGTGGAGGATCAGTTGCGCGGGACGCCGGTGAAGCTGATGGGCTGCTCGTTCGTGACGAGGTTGGCGCGCGGGGCGCTTGTCGGCTGGCCCGACTCCAGGTTCGCCGCCGACGTCCTCATATCGTCTATCGATGCTCTGAAGATATTTTTCTTCCATTAGTTTACTCTTATAATGTTTGCAAAGAGGCATAAGCTTAGAAACGTCAATCCATCTACTGATAATCTTTCATTTATTCAAATTAACAAGCTTGAATATAACTACTTCAGTAAAGGGTCTACAATAAAATGACTTATTACCAAAATGATTATGTCTAGTCATATAATCTGGTAAAATGATAAAATTGACGTTTTTAAGCTGTCATGTCGAACAGGTACGAGGCAGGTACTAACGGCGTAACGTGCATACATAATGACAGGGGATTTAATTTGATTTAGAAAGTAACCCTGTCTGTCTGTCTGTGTTACCTTTTCACGGCTAAACCACTCAACAGATTTAGATGAAATTTGGTACAGATAGGTATAGTTCAAAACCTGGGGAAGGACATAGGCTACCATTTATTGATGTAGGTACCAGGCGGGCGGAACCGCGCGCAAAAGCTAGTAAGTATATAAACGCAGTGACACAAACGCGTGGGTATCACGATTAACTCAGGTCAATTGCCGAGGTACGCACGGGTCTATGCGTAAGCGCATTTGTTTCACAAGTTCTGTTGACACAGTCATTTGTTTAACGTAGTTTGTGTTGATGAGTTTAAAATGGAAGCTGTTTACCAAGTCACGGTTACGTAACTAGCAAATGGAAATATACAAAATTATTTTTTAATAAGATACCGCATATATTAATATTTCACATAGGTAACTGTCATTATGTTAGCACGTAGAGAGCCTACGAAAAAATGTCGTGTGTTTATCGTTCAAATGAAAATGTAAACTGAAACAAAATTAACCTTTTGACCGCCACGTCAATAACGAAAATCTGTGTTCCCTGCGTCACGCCACAAAATACTTCTTTAATACCTACAAAAAAATAGTGACGGGCAAAAATACATATCAATAAAACATCGATAGTAGGAATGATTTTACTTGTGCATGGTTTACGAATAAAAATAACTTATACACCGATGTTTTATCCTTTTTCCTAACTTAGTAATCAATACCCAGAAACTACAGCGTTAGACACGAGCAGATTTTATAATAAAAAAGTAATTCAAATATATTAAATAACAAAGTCACAGCACTAATTTCGTTTGTGACGTCATCCACGGTCGTTAAAAGACGACACTGGCGTGGCGAGCACTGCGCTTCCAAGCTTTGCTGCCTTTGGATTAGAGATGTACCAGTGTGAGATATTTAACGATATTATTAGCATCATATGTACTAATATAATAATTACGTGATTATTATATTACTAGAGTAATGAAGTATTAAGTACCTATATGAATAATTATGTGTTGAAATTACTTAGCATTAATAGTGTTTACCGTTGCAAAGTACCGTAAAAGGAGTCCACTATTAAGGATGCGCGAGAGTTGCCATAAAATTATCGATTTGCAATTATTTAGTCATAAGTTTGTTAATAAATATTTAGTTTTATTATATATTTTGCTTTTTATTTTATCTGATATAAAATGTAGCAGACGAGAAATAATTTTCATTATTTAGTAGGAAGTATATCAATTTATTTTCATAAAATATTTCATAAACCTTTTATCGTAATAGTTTTCCTTACCCATCACTAGCTGTCGGCTCTTGACGACCGTGGCGTATATTTGCACGTCAAATTGCACATTTAGCATGGTGTTCTTACATTGTGATATTTTTCTATTATGCAATGGCTAATTGTTATGTATCTTTGTGTAATAATATAGTAAATATGTCTAAGGAATAATAATAGAAAAAAAATACTACAAATGTGTTTTTTTTGTCTGTGTTTATTTTGTATTGTAAAAATGTGATATTTTCGTCGAAAGCATCGTGGGCACGTTTTGGTTTGTCGTCCATAGACGACCGTGGCGGTCAAAGGGTTAATGAAATATTCTTGGTATATGTATTACCTTAAATACGTGCATTTTGTTTTTAAATATATATTCGAAATATAACTATCCTCTTAAAGAAAACACCACCAAATAAAATCATTCTTGTTTTGAAATAACAAAATGAATAAAAAAAATTATGATGATATTATTAATGTGTTGCTGGCTGGAAATAAAATATAAGATTGTGCTATAAAATAAAACAAAAATGTTAGTAAAATCATGCAGAATAGCTGGCAACTTTGGCCCATGCAACTAGCTCGTCCTAAAGGGAGCGCGTCAACTGTGTTTTGACAGAACTCAGTATGAACACTTGGCGTGCCTTTAGTTGGGACGCCAGACATCAGGGTCCTCCATAAGGGTGACGTTGTGGTCGTGCGAGCCCTGCAGCGGAGCGCCGGGGGGCGTGCTGCCTCCCGCCGCCATCGCCGCCATATCGTCGCGAGACCCCCTGCACGTCACACACGTCACACACACGAGCACACACACAGTTATTCACAAGTTATTGTTACACACACATTACATATTAATATAGGCGGCCCGCCTTATATGTGTGGGTTCTTCTCTTACCCTCGTTCCAAATTCAAATATTAAAGAGGTGTATTTACGCACACATATAAGGTTTCTGCACATATATGTGAGTCACAAGAACTATAAGCGGTAAGTAAATATAGACCTTCATCCAACTAATCTAAAGCTGAAACTTATGCAACATCCCTTACTACACTACGCGTTTATTTAGATCATTAGTGCCCAAAGTGGTCCAGGTGGACTCCCACGGGTCTACGGGAGACTCGACAGGGGTCTACGTTGGCGTGACAAAAAAATGGGGGTCCACAATTCGTAAGCGAGGGTCCACGAGAAAATTTATTTGCTTTCGATAGTGAAGAACTAAAATGTTGGCTTGACTTCACCTATCAATGAAGGCAGATAATATTTTAAGAAGCTCAGCGACTGTTACTTGTAAAGCCTTGCATATTCCATATTCAATACCAGTGGTCTCGAATCTACCGATTTTTTTATAGAGAAATACAAAAAAAAAGTCAGCCCCAGAGACTTGATTAATTTTTTTAGAATATGGTAGAAATGTAGCTGCAGGGGGTCCACCGGAACCAGCTATATTTTGAAAGTGGTCTATGATAAAAAAAGTCTGGGAACCTCTGATTTAGATAGATTTGTTTGCCAGGTATGAATGTCTTAGTAGATTATACTTATAGCACAAAGCAGATTATCCCGTTGCTATACATTACAGGGTAAGAAAGCACAATTGCATAGTATTACGCCCCACACACAACTTACTGCAAGAAAATTGTTGTTTGACATTTAACAACAAATTATTGCGATTTATCCTAAAATGAAGGTAATTTTAATGTAATTCTTAAATATTTTACGCATGTGTATGGTAAATAAGACAAATCTTACACCAATTTGAAATTGTGCATTATTTAGACATGTTTAAAGAAATTTGCAAAGACTGGACTTTTTAAATGACATGAACTACACAGTAAATGCATTGATGGTGTTATGTTATGTATGACAAAACATCTCAACAATACACAAGGCCATTAATAAATATTAACCCTCAAATGCATGTCAGAGCAAAACCCTTAAAGACCCCAAGCAGTAAAACTACACAACTGGTAACCCTATAGCCATAATACAATATTGATTTGCAAATTATGAATTAAATTAAACACTGGTAAGTGTGGCAATATTTTTAAATGTATGAATTTCTATCTACAATCTGTCTTCAGCTGTGTTCATTCTACAGAATCAAAGGCTCTATTAAATCTCAATTCCATTGGCATTGACATTCGAGTTCTTCTTCTTCTTTTCGTGTGGTTAGTGGCCAACCTGTTGTCAAGAGTTGTTCAAGCCGCCCGTAGGCCTCTGACATGGCTTAACGACTGCTGTCAATTTGACAACAACCGGAACCGCCTTTTTACGTGCCCTCCGAAGCACGGAGACGCTCAGATGAAATACCACTAAGCGGTCACCCATCTATAGACTGACCGCACCCAACGTTGCTTAACCTCGCTAATTGTTTACCGATCAGTGAGTGCAACTGGCTATGAGCGCCTCATTGACATTGAGTAACAAGCGGAGAACGCTTAGACACGTTTATAAGTTTCATTTCAATGCGTTAAGTTATGCAGAGTTGTCATTTTTATTACCCATATTATATAAGAGGTACATGCCATGGATTAGAATCCAAGACTTTTTAAGTTGATAATTTAATAGTCCCCTTATTTGATCATCGCAGCATATTGTTATTAATATAATTAACGTTAATTAAAACACCTGTAGTAGTATCACAATCTAAAGCCAAGCCATACAGTCTAACAAGTATCGCGCTTCACAATTCTTACTCTTGCATTGTGGTGCAAGACGTGCGAGAAACGTACCAGCTATACGTTCGATTAGCCGGTACGTACGTCATCTGTCAACGATCGTAAAATCTGTATAGGTTAGCTTTAGACGTTGGTAGTAAATAATTAGTGGGAAGACGTCACACAGTAGAGAGAGCAGAGCCAGGCGCGTGTGCATGTATACTGACTTTTTGCCGAGCGCCATCATGCCGTAGATGATGCCGGTGGCGAAGATGAGTCCGCTGCCGAACCACGTGCTCATGCTCAGGAAGCACATGAAGAATGGAGGCACCGACAAACTGGAAATAAACAAATATACAATATTAATAATAAGCAGCGATAGCCTAGTGGGCAACCGTTGGCCTGCCACGCAGAGGTCTCGAGTTCGAACCTAAGGCGCGCATCTCTGACTTTTTCAAACTCAAACTCATTTATTGCGAAAATGAACATAATATATACAAATTATTGGTCTCTCCATAATTCGGCTGAAGGCATGCACTTTTACAGATATCTTTACTGATCGTGCATTACTAGTAATCATATAAAATTAATAAATTAATTACAATAACAACTCCATTAAAAATAATAAATGTCAGGCAAGGTTATTGTGGTACAAGTCAATTAAGAATATAATATATGTCAAACAATAATTAAAAATTAAAAAATGTCATGTCAGTAAATTAATTAATACAATAGGTTATTTCTCATTATTAGTTTGCATGTCATTTATAAAGTAGTATTTTCGAAGTTATATGCGTATTAAATAGTTAATTATCGCTTGCTTTAACGGTGGAGGAAAACATCGTGAGGAAATCTGCATGTCTGAGAGCTCTCTCTCCATAATGTTCTCGAAGATATGTGAAGTCTGCCAACCCGCACTAGGCCAGCGTGAAGGACTATGGCCTATGAGAAGGTCTATGAGAAGGGTTACTTCTCATAGTGAGAAGAGGCCCGTGCCCAGCACTGGGACAGTTTAATCATCATCATCATCATCAGGCTATAATAGTCCACTGCTGAACATAGCCCTCCCCCAAAGAGCGCCATAGCGCCCTGTCTTCAGCTTGCCGCATCCAGCATCTGCCTGCAGTCTTTCGCAGATCGTCATCCCAGCTGGTCGGAGGGCGTCCTACACTACGTTTGCCGAGTCGCGGTCTTTGCCCAGCGGCTGTCGGTTCTTCGCGCGATATGGCCAGCCCACTGCCACTTCAGCTTGCTAATTCTCTGAGCTATGTCGATGACAGTTTAATACAGAGCTGATATTATTATTAATAATAATCTTTGTCAATCAATGTTCGTTTTCTCTCTTTTTCTTCTTTTTTTATAAATACCGCCTTTGGAATCATTCCTGTGCCTCGGGAGACTTTACAAACATTTAAACAACGGACAGAAGGAACAATATTGGCTGCCTCGTTGATGCTTTATTTAAGACTAGATGTGCCAGCGGTTTGACCCGCGTTTATGATTACTGCGCCACCCCCGTGGGTCGTAGCATGATGTTATGTAGCCTATACCTTCCTTGGTAAACAAGCTATCCAACACAAAAATATTTTTTCAATTCGAACCCGTAGTTCCAGAGATTAGCGCGTTCAAACAAACTCTTCAACTTTATAATATTAAGTATCTTCTTCTTAGTCGTACACTCTTGACAGGGTGGTCGTGGTCATGTCTCGGACGAATCTTGCGCCACCGCATCTCTCGTGATGCGACGCCATGTAGTTCTGTTTGGCGACCTGGGAGTTGACATTGATGTTCGAGTGTGTCACAAGATTTGATGAGGTCCGTCCACGTTGTTGGAGAGCGCCCACGGGATCTTTTGCCCTCGACTTCCCCTTGCACCACCAATCGTTCCATCGAGTCCTCATTACGGATGATATGCCCGAAGAACTTGAGGATTCATATTTGCACAGACGACGATAATCTCTCTTTGATACTGAGTTCTTTCAGGATCGAAACGTTGGTTCGGTGCGCGGTCCATGGGATCCATATTAAGTATAGATATCTCGAAATTTGGGTTGCAAGTTCCTAAAATTGTTGTTAACCCTTGCAGATGAGCTGAAATGCTAGTGGTATGAGTGGATTAACCTGTCGATTGCAAGACCGACACCTTATCCATAAGGTTGCCGCCGCTTAAAAATCCATTCTGGATGACACAGTAAGATTTTAGGTCGTATTTGAAGGTACAACTCCTGATTCTGTGCTCTATGAACCAAACTAAGGACGCCTATATATTATTATAGGTAAAAGATAATGACTTATTAAAAGCAATGCCTTGTTTACACGGCACGATAGATAACACTAATTTATGATACACTCGTTCTTATCAGTAGAGATGTTTTTAATTGTGTAAAAATTGTAGACGACTTCTATAATAATCGAGTAATTTCTATATTTGCTGCAATTTTTGATGTGAAAATTTCTTTAGGCGCGTTGAGCACTTCTGGGGTGAACAAAAATCATAGAACTCGCGTCATCGTCACGCTTCCACGCTTTCTATTTTTTAATTATTTTAGAATATTAACAATATCTCAGAAATGGTGCGTCCTACGCAAAAAATATCGAAATTTTGACCCCCCTTAGTAACTCCTAAGAGAGTATCAGGAATCCGACACGCCCCATTTTTTATATATATTTTTTTTGTTTAAAAAGAAGTGTTTATGGTCAAGGATTAAAGTTTTCACTTCTATCGGCAGTCCCCAAAGACGGCCCCAATTTTTTTTAAAGACATCTTTTAGCACTATTTGTAATACCAGTCTCTTTACAAACTTTAAAACAATGGACACAAAAAACATCCTGACTTGGAACAATCATTTGAGGATCACACAAATTTTTGTCCCGTGTGGGATTCGAACCCGCTAAACCACTACGCCATCCGTGTAGTTAATTTAGTAGTCTCGGTAGCGCTGCGGGTTTTATGTGACTGCTGTGTGTGAGGTCTCCAGTTAATTTGCCACGTCGGGCAATGTTATTGAGTTCAAAAGGTTCTCAGTAGCTACAAGGAGCTTTCAAGTGGGTCGGTAAACGGGAATGAGCCCGCTCTCATTACTTAAAACAATGCTTAGCGTCATGTCAATGTAACACAATACTGCCTATCCCTCGCGGGTATAGGCGTGACGTCTGTATTAGTGATGTGCTGGATAATTAAAAATGTAGATCCACAGATACGGATACGGATCATTGGCGTCAAGATCCGCAGATACGGATACGGATCTTAACTTTCTTACTCAATCGGTGTCGGTGCGCGTGACCTTAAGATTTAAGTTTTGTTATAAAAGTGATCTTATAACTTTCTATAATAAATGTTACAAAGGTTTAAACTCAATTGATCTCATCATCATTTCAGCCTATTGCAGTCCACTGCTGGACATAAGCCTCCCCCAGGGTGCGCCACAAGGCGTTTTCGCCATCCAGTCACCTCCAGCCACCTTTTTCAGGTCATCGGTCCATCTGGCCGGGGGGCGTCCTACACTATGCCGAGTCGTGGTCTCCACTCGAGAACCCGTCTGCTCCAACGATCATCGGTTCTGCGACAGATGTGACCAGCCCACTGCCACTTCAGCCTGCTACACTTCTGAACTACGTCAGTGGCTTTGGTTTTTTGTCGGATATTGATCTCATGATAAAGATATTTTAATTAATATTTTATAATAACTTCCTATACTATAGTAAGTGTTTAAACATAATATATTAGATAGTTGATTTAGTTCCTTTAAGTTACGTGCAGTATTGTGTCGTATGTTAACTCACTACGATACATGTTGATGCCAAATATTTTATTTTTAGAAATAAACATTAGTTTGATTGTAATGTAATAGTATTTTATTGCTACATAATCATCTACATATAGAATTGAATCTATATATTAAAAATTAATAAAGTAAGAGATCCGTCAAAAATGTAACGGATACGGATACGGATCTTTTTTCTCCCGCGGATATCGACGGATACGAATACGGATATCCGGAACATCGCTAGTCTGTGTGTGATTAATTCATATGACATTATCTATTTATGTACACTTAATAAATTATTTTACTACAATACGATTATAGGGCACAATTAGACTAAAATATAAAACTTACCCAATGTAAAGCGCGGCCTTATTCCAGTAAGGCCTGGTCTCCACCTTATCGCTGAGGGTCTGCACGTAGTCGATGAAGAAGCAGCAGCACGGCGCCTCGCACACTATGATGATGAAGCCCGCCAGCATCTGCCAGATGCCCGCGATCAGGCACCCCACGTTCAGCACCACGATACTAATGCAGTTCAGGAGCCCGAGGATTATCGCGACTGGAATAGAATGGTGACATATCAAGACATCTGATTGCATGGATGATTAAATGGTTAGAACGATTACTATTATATAGCATTATGTGATTTTGATTTGGGCAAAAACAATTGTGATGCATAACTAGTAGTTGTCTTCGTCTTCGTCGAGCTTGTGCTCCTGCCCTCAGTCGCAGGAAACCATAAAACATACAATTTACGGAAACTTATGAAATATATGCATAACTTATGAAATATATGTATAATATATATACGGAGTCGAAATATATGCATGTATATATAACTAGCCTTTGCTCGTGACTTCGCTCGCGTAAGAATACCTATATTAGTAACATTACTATTTTTTAAATAATATGTTCGGTGTAATTAAGTTTTTTATGTAGAAAGAATTTTTAAATCCGATGACTAGTTTTTGGGTTAAGCTCTTACAAACAAACAAATACTCAAATATTTCTTGTTTATAATATAAGTACAGATAGATGACACAGCGCCAAGCCTAGCCACTGATGAGGGAGAGCGAGATTGTCTTTCGGCGTCCTTTAGTCGACGCTTTTACTTCACGTAAATTCATTAAATGTTTTATGTTAATCCTAACTAATATTATAAAAGCGAAATTGAGTTTGTTTGTTTGTTACCTTTTCACGCCTAAACCACTGAACCGATCATCCTGAAATTTTGCATATACGTTGTCAGGTGTACAGAAACGAACAAAGGCTACCTTTTATCCCGAAAAAAATTACTGTTCCCGAGGAAATAACAAAAACGTTCTTATGATAATAGTTGGCGCCACGTTTCTTTCGAATCATGTTGGAATTATATTATTACAAGCAGAGTACAAACCAAATTGATTGTCAAATTAACGCGAGCGAAGCCGCGGGCAAAAGCTAGTAAATAATAATTCCCAAATTTGCAATATTGCGCTTCAGTTTTCCCAAATTTGCGCTAGAAATTGTTTGCATTTGGCTTTCGGCACCCTTTGCCATCTGCCGCCTAGAGCGACCATGCCTCTCACTTTACCCCCCAGGGCCAGCGCTGATCACACAAATAATAATGCCATGTGTTAATTAAAACTTATATTTAAGTTTACACTTTTCCCCAACGTTTCGGTTGCTTTACAGCAGCCATGATCACGGGGAGACTAAGATGGTAGTTGTCTCAATGATCTGAGGTATAGTTATTTCAAAGTACCCGAACATACATACATAGATTCACGCCTGTTTCCCAGAGGGGTAGGCAGAGACTACGGATTTCCATTTGCTACGATCCTGACACACTTCTCTGGCTTCATTCACTTTCATAACATTCCTCATACACGCTCGCCGGTTTAAGGTGCTCTTAACCTGGCCTTTATCCAGAACGTCTCCGATCTGATCAAGTAACGTTCGCCTAGTTCTTCCCCTTGCGACTGTTCCATTCACACTAGCCTTATAAACTTCCTTAGTCAGTCTTTCCTCGTCCATTCTTTCTACATGCCCAAACCAGCTTAACATACCTTTTTTCATTCCCTTCACTAGGTATGATTATCCTTGCTAATATTATAAATGCGAATGTGTGTTTGTTTGTTACGCTTACTTGAACAATCTTCAGTAAATTTCGCAAACAGATTATTACGGACAAGGACATTGGGTAATTTCTACCCAGAAAAAAAAGGCGCTCATAGCCAGTTGCACTCACTGATCGGTAAACGATTAGCGAGGTTAAGCAACGTTGGGTGCGGTCAGTCTATAGATGGGTGACCGCTTAGTTTTATTTAATCTCAGCGTCTCCGTGCTTCGGAGGGCATGTAAAAAGTCGGTCCCGGTTATTATCAAATTGACAGCAGTCGTTAAGCCATGTCAGAGGCCTACGGGCGGCAACAGGTTGGCCACTAACCACACGAAAAGAAGACCCAGAAAAAAATACAAATTGTAGGTTAACGCAAGGGATGTCACGGGCAAAATTTAGTTAACTATACATGGTGGTTATCTATCTTTCTTGTAAAGTCACCTGTTTGATTTGAACGATGCTGTGGAATGTATGACGCGATGACGCCTAAACCAGTAATGTTAATAATATCAAGTATTTCGTTACGAAAACTACCACCACCTGTTATACCTACCATTATAAACAACGTAATACTTATAATTGATGAATAATATTGTTCTTTAATTTTATACTGCCTGTCTAGGTCTATGGAATATGTTTGCGTGCAATCATATTCCACACTAGATGTTCCCGCGGTCTCATCCGCGTTTATCGTTACTGCGCCGCCTCCGTGGGTTGTAGTGTGATGTTATATAGCCTATAGCCTTCCTCGATAAATGGGCTATCCAAAACTAAAAAACAAACTCTTCAGTTTTATAATCGGCTATACGTTGGTATCGTTGACACCTGTTTCGGCCAGGACCGGTTTTGTACCAAGCCGCTGTTAAACGCATCGGACGTTTTTTACACCAATTAGAAACGGGACGCAGGTAATCGTAACCAAAGTTTTGACAACACCCTATTAAATGTTTAATGAGATTCCCTTCGCTATATATTGAGGAAGCTAACCTTTATTTTTAATCAAGAAAAAGGAAGAATTTTTTCTTTTTTTTTATACCACTAAGGTGACAAACAAGCATTCTGCCCACCTGTTAAGTAGTCACCGTAGCCTATGGACGCCTGCAACACCAGAGGCATCACTTGCGCGTTGTCGACTCTTTAGCAAAGGAAGTGGGAAGGAGAAGGAGCGGGAAGGGGGAAAGAGGATGATTGGGCCTCCGGCACTCTCACTCACCGAACAAAACACAACAGTAGCTAGGAAAACTGCTATTTGACGTCGATATTCTATGAGAGGGTATTCCTTCCCCGGCCGAACCGGCCTATTCATGCTGAAATCAGCGAGGCTCTACTACTCAAGACAAAAGCTTATTAGGTATGTATTAAGCTTTTGTCTTGACTTCCTTTTTCTTTTGTTGAACCTGTTCTATGTAGTTGATGGACTCACAAGATGGACCTCAATCCTAGTGATATACACTACAGCCAACAAATCCAGTTTCCCACAAGTGTTCCAGAAACATTTACAAATGTATCACGTAGCTAATCAATAGAACAGTCCTCCGAAGCATGTCACTAGTTCACGTTATTGATTGAAAACTAATAATACGAAACAAAAGCGGCGCTTCAGCGAGACTACTCGATAACTCGACACCACTCTCTAAATTAAAATCAATACCGTTTATTTAAAGTTTTATAAAACATCTAGCTTTTGCCTGCGACTTCGCTCGCGATCTCTTTTACGTAGATTACCTACTTAAAACAACGAATCTATTAGATATCTATAGATACAAATAAATAAAACTGAAGTGTTTGTTTATAATGTCAAAATAACAACTTTTTATCTAATGCATATGAAAGTATATAAGGCACCTACACGAAACCATATATTTTTTAAATTTTTGTCTGTCTGTCTGTTTGTTCCAGCTAATCTCCGAAACGGCTGAACCGATTTTGACGGGACTTTCACTGGCAGATAGCTGATGTTATAAGGAGTAACTTAGGCTACTTTGATTTTAGAAAAAATATAGGGTTCCGCGGAGACAAACACTTTTTAGTTAATGTCTACGCGGACAAAGTCGCAGGTAACAGCTAGTCTATACTAATATTATAAAGCTGAAGAGTTTGTTTGTTTGGTTCGTTGAACGCGCTATAATCTCAAGAACTACTGGTTCGAATTGAAAAATTCATTCAGTGTTGGATAGCCTATTTATCGAGGAAGGCTATAGGCTATATAACATCACGCTACGGACCCACGGGGGCGGCGCAGTAACGATAAACGCGGGTGAAACCGCGGGAACATCTAGTTCATAATATAAGTTAGGATTTCTATGAGAAAACTGTCACTAAGAGTAGTCAAGCAATATGCCTGATAGACGACAATAGGCTCATCTTATTACAAGTGCTTAAAATGTGTGATACCTGTGCTAACTACCACGGATATATAAACTCGTGGATCTTATGTAATGTATGCATTTATGTACGAACACACAACACAATAGTTTAGTTGACATTGTTTTACGAGCGCGGAGGCGTCGTGCTGCCACGACATCTAAATATAACTCATTTGAACATCCCATTTTTGTCTGTGACCTTCCTACACAGCTAACAATTGGACATTATGCTCAATTCAAGCCAAATAGCGTACTAAGTGTGTCGAACATGTAACAGAAGATCATCTTTCATAAAAAATGTTAAAGAGCATAAAATATATACCTCTCAATAAAAATAATATCAGTCTTGTATATGAACTGTCCCAATGCTGGGCACGCGCTATATCTCAGTGTGAGAAAGGTTGGGACTGCGCCGAGCGTAAGACAGATAATGACAGAGCTCGTACGGCGCATATTCAAGTGCTTTTTTGATAAATATGTATCTTTATTGTCAACCAATAACTTAAATATTTGGGACTGACAAATTGTAATATAACTGTTTATGTTTCGTTTAATCTGTAAAATAGGATAGATTTCTACTGTTATAATCTAAAAATCACGTAACACGAGCTTACGTTTCTGCATTTTTCTTGCAAATTTACGTAATTTTGTAAGCGAAAATATTAATTATTTTAAGTTTTTTACACGGAGTAATTGTAAACACATTCATTGTTATGGTAAATGTATATTTTATATTTGTATTAAACAAAAAGTGTTTATTTTATTCACTTAACTGTGACCGCCTGTTTGGGCACGTTTCGCTCGACGCAGTCTTAAGCTGTAGTCCACCACGCTGGCCCAGTGCGGGTTGGGAGACTTCACATATCTTTGAGAACTTTATTGAGAACTCTTATACATGCAGGTTTCCTCACGATGTTTTCCGTCACCATTAAAACAAGTGATAGTTAACTATTTAATACGCACATAACTTCGAAAAGTTAGAGATGCGCGCCTTGGGTTCGAACTTGAGACATCTGCGTGGTAGTCCAACGGATTCCTACTAGGCTATCGCTGCTATAAATATATCTACATATAATATATGTCCGAATCGTGGTAGGATGCCGACAACTCTTAGAATTCGAACCTGAGACTTCAAGACCGGCAACTAACTAGCCCACTAGACCAATGAGGCAGTAATGAAATGTATCTTTATTGCCATCAGTTTATTGTTACGTATATCGTGCATTGACCGCGTAATATCCGAGCTGAACAGATGATTCATTACATAACGTAAAGGAAATAGATCAACTTTATATGCGAGTATAACATCCAATATTCCAATTATAATCCAATTAGAGGCCGCTATGTTACGACAATAAAATATTTATTGTCGTTTGAAAACATATTCAATACAACTAAAGAACCGTGTACTGACGAATACGAGAATATTGGAAAATGTAGAAAAATTTTAGCATACATTCTTGTAAAATGATATACATAATAATATGTAGGTAATACTTTTTTAGATAAACCGCGATCAAATACTCGTACATATAATGTAGATCACAGATTCCCAGACTTATTTTCTCATAGACCACTTTCAAAATTTAGATGGTTCCGGTGAACCCCCTGCAACGAAACAATTTCATGCAAGTAAAAATTTTTATCAAATCTCTACGGGCTGCCATTTTTTTTTTTTATTAATTCCCTATCGAAAAATCGAAGTAACAGTCGCTGGGCTTCTTAAAATATTGAAGTCAAGCCAACATTTTAGTTCTTCACTATCGAAAGTAAAATTTTCGTGGACTTTTATTTATTACTAAAATCTAAAAAAAAAGAATTAAAATCAAAACAAATTCTTAAGCGGTACGCAAAGGGAGGCCACGGAAAAATGTATTTACTGACGGGAAAATTTTTACTATTGTGCAATGTTTTAACAAGCAGAATGGCCGATTTTGCTCAAAGCTCCCAATTAGTCAGCAGAGTACAACGTAGACATTATCCGATTTCAGTGATGGTTTGGTGGATGTTAGCTATCAAGGAGTGACTGAGCCATATTTTCGTGTAAATGGTGTCAAAACATCGGCACAAGTGCATCAAGATACGATTCTTGAGAAGGTGGTTGAGCCTCTTAACAACACCATGTTCCATAACCAAGAATGGTCCTTTCAAAAAGACTCAGCATCGGGTCATAGGCGTCATAGCTCGATCCAACCAAGCGTGGCTGAACGTGCTGGCGTGTTCCAGACTTTAATTAGAGCTGAAGACTGGCCGTCATCTAATCCATCCAATGTTAATGCGCTGGATTATGATTTCTGGTCAGAAAAGATTTTACCTTGTAATAATATTTATGGCAAGCCTAGGTATATAAAAATCTCGTGCCACGGTGTTTGTGGTCGCACTCCACCGAAACGACTTGACCGATTTTTATGAAAAAGTATAATTGGTAGGCATGAGAATAGGTCGTAAAGTTTATTTCATACCGCTAGATGATTAGGGTGTCCCTATCGAATGAATTCATATGGCAGAACAACGTTTGCGGGGTCAGCTAGTATTATTATATGACTAAATTCTAAATTAATTTGATAAACGAACTTAGTGTAGGCCTATTAGGCCAGGGCCTTCGAATACATCATGTTTCGTAGGTAGTAAACTTGTTTCGGTAATTTTAGAAGAAAATATTGTTCCGTGAAGCGAAATCCTATTCCGTAAAGCTTTATAGTTATAGAGTCTGCTTCCTAACCCAAACTAATATTATAAATGAGAAACGAATGTGAGTTTGTTTGTTGCGCTTTCACGCCTTAACTACTCGACCGATTATCATGAAATTTCGCAAACACGACACAATTAAATATCTATACTAATATTACAAAGCTGAAGAGTTTGTTTGTTTGTTTGTTTGAGCGCGCTAGTCTCAGGAACTACTGGTTCGAATTGAAAAATCCTTTAAGTATTGGATAGCCTATATATCGAGGAATGCTATAGGCTATATGACATCACGCTACGACCCACGGGGGCGGTGCAGTAACGATAAATGAGGGTGAAACCGCGGGAACATCTAGTCTATAATAATATTATAAAGCTGAAGAGTTTGTTTGTTTGAACGCGCTAATCTCAGGAACTACTGGTTCGAATTGAAAAATTCTTTTAGTGTTGGATAGCCTATTTATCGAGGAAGGCTATAGGCTATATAACATCATGCTACGACCCACGGGGGCGGCGCAGTAATCATAAACGCGGGTGTAACCGCGGGCATAGCTAGTTTATAATATTAGCAGAAAGTAATAGTACTTTCTGCTAATATTATAGTGCGGGAGGACCTGTACGCCTTCGGGACTGGCAGAGGATATCCACCAACAAAGAGATTTGGAAGTCCAAGGGAGAGGCTTTTGCCCAGCAGTGGGACATATCAACAAGCTAATGAAGAACAAAAAAATAAATTAATTATGCTATAAATTGCACAGTTAGTTATAAATAGATCAATTTTAAGCCGTCATCATCGCAACGACCAACCGCAAGACCCGAGGTCAGAACAAGGCTCTGCTAGCAAGCTTCAATGAAATGATTTCTATAAATAAATACCTATATTAACAGGACACAATATACATAATCAAACGCTTAAATTTATTTTAAGGTATTTTATAATCCTAAGGTCAAACAAAGATAAGTCACACCAGGGGCTTTAGCACCATCCCTTAAAAAGCATTGTCATTGTATGAATACGCTGTCTCATTCTAGATCAGAGGTTCCCAGACTTTTTTTCTCATAGACCACTTTCAAAATTTTGCTGGTCCGATGGACCCCTTGCAGCTAAACAAGTTCATGCAAGTAAAAAAATTGATATAAAATCTGAACAGGCTTTCTTTTTTTAGAAATTCTCGGAACTGAACCTACAACGGTAGGCGGGCTCACCTTTTTTTTTGTGATTCTCTACCGAATAATCGAAAAACCACTGGTACTGAATATACAAGTAACAGTCGCTGAGCTTGTCAAACAGTCGGTGAAGTCAAGCCAACATTTTAATTCTTCACTATCGAAAGCAAATAAATTTTCGTGGAACCCCGCTTACGAATTGTGCACCCCCATTTTTTTGTCACGCCAACGTAGACGTCGAGTCTCCACTCTGGACCACTTTGGGAACTAATGTTCTAGACATAGCTTTATTTTTTGTCGTAGTTTATTTTAGACAACTTACCTACGCACAAGGAATATATCATGTGTCGTGGGAGACTTCACATACATTCAAACAACGGACTCAAAGAACATCCAGTCACGGAAGAACCATTTGCGGATCACACATTTTTAAAAGAGGTCTCTGTTAGTAAGCGGTTGCAATAGTCTAATGAAACTTTTGGCACGAGGCATATCAATCGTGCTGTACAGTTTCTGTTCAGAAGCTACGCTGCCAGTACACTGGACAAAACAGTTTAAATGAAATTAAAACATTTTTATTTTTGTAGTATCATGATATGCATCATCAATTATTATAAAATGTGAGTATAACAAAAAGTAATCCTAACTAATATTATAAAAGCGAAAATTAGTTTGTTTGTTACTTTTTCACGCCTAAACCACTGAACTGATCATTCTGAAATTTTGCATATACGTTGTCAAGTGTACAGAAACGGCCATAGGCTACATTTCATCCCGAAAAAAAATTACTGTTACCGAGGAAAACAACAAAAACGTCCTTACGATAATAGATGGCGCCACGTTTCTTTCGAATTATGATTGAATTATATTATTACAAGCAGAGTACAACCCGAATTGATTGTCAAATTCAAAATTAATGCGAGCGAAGCCGCGGGCAAAAGCTAGTTAAGTAAATAAAAATATGTAGGTATAAACAAACTTTAAAAACAATTAAAATGTTTATGTGCAGATGCACGTCCCATCCGACGGCACAAAAACAACGGTGATGCGCTCAGCATAATGCTGTGGCACTTGCATTGCTGCAAGCACTACACAGCGCTGATTTTCAGCGAACACCACAATTACTAATGTTTGGTCCGCCAATAGTCATTTTCATAAGCATTATTTACTAAACATAAGAAGATCTCTCTGAAGGATATTGATATTGCCTGAACTTAGCAACTAACCTAAATGTAGCTTCAGTAACTTAGTAAACTCACTAACCTATATACTTTGACGTTCATAAGTGTTACTTTGTGGCCTAAATAAATAAATGATTTTTGACTTTGATAGTGGTTCCCAGACTACCTGCTTAGGTTTGCAAAAAGCTTTTACTGTACCCAAACTCTAAAAATGAAAAAATATATTTAATCACTAGAATGAATTTTCCATCCCTAAGCAACAGTACTTGGATGAAATGTACCCTATGTCCTTTTCTGTACCCCTGACAACGTCTATGCAACATTTTATGATGATCGGTTGATCAGTTGAGAAGTTAAGGTATGACAAACAAACTTACATTCACATTTATAATATTAGTTAGGATTACAAGGTGTATCTCATAAATAAAATGTACTTCGTGAAAGAAATTTATTGAATGGTTTCTAATGCGGAAAAAGCATTAAAATTTATTGCTTGATAACACGTATCGTCGAAAAAACGTATAACATTAACTATATCTAATAATTCATGAGGCAGTAGTCAGAACGTACGGATTTGTCCGTAAATATCACATATATCACAATAGCGAAATATTTGCACTGTTTTCACCGACGTTAGGGAAGTTTCCCTGACGTGGTGGAATTTACAAGTATACATTAAAACAACGGACACAAGGATAATCCACATTAGAAAATAAGTTAGTCCAGACAAATATTAGTCTCTTGCCAGAATGGAACACGCAACAGTCGAGATTTCAGCATGAATGGGCCGGTCGGCTCGACCGGGGAAGGACTACCCCTCACAGAATATCGACGTGGAATACCAGTATTCCTACTTTTGTATTTCGTTCGGTGAGTGAGAGTTGCGGAGGCCTAATCACCCCCTTTCCCCCATTCCCGCTCCTTCTCCTTCCCACTTCCTTTCCTAAAGGGTCGGCAACGCGCAAGTGATGCCTCTGGTGTTGCAGGCGTCCATAGGCTTCGGTGACCACTTACCATCAGGTGGGTCGTATGCTTGTGTGCCACATAAGTTGTATAAAAAAAAAGCAACGGACACAAGGATAATCCACATTACAAAATAAGTTACTCAAGACGAATATTTTTTTTTGTCTCTTGCCAGAATGGAACACGCAACAGTCGAGATGAACACACAAACCTAAGCAACATCCTTACAGTCATTTTAAATATAATAATAATAATATTCTATCACACACACAACGCCATCTAGCCCAAACTAAGCTGAGCTTGTACTATGGGTACTAGACAATGGATAAACCTACATATATATATACTTTTTTTTTTGTAAATACATACATATTATATATAAAAACACCCAGACCACGACAAATAACCATGCTCATACACACAAATGTTTGACTTGTGCGGGAATCGAACCCGCAACCTCAGGCGTGGCAGTCGGTTACACTAACCACTACGCCATCGAGGCCGACATATATATCTTGATTTCATATAGCTTTAGTAAACAGTTTTAAAACTCTATGGAAGTCTATGAGTATAGTTTTGTTCCGTCTCTTAAACTCATTTTTGATGTACCTACCCATCGGAAACCGTTGGCTAAGCGCGAATTCAGCTGTGCTTTATCTCTCTTAACCTTTCAAACCGCGGCGGCACATCGGTGGCTAGACACAATAGGTTTTTAACTATGTCTGGTATTCTAAGGCTTGCCATATTAATGACTAGCGGACTAGCTAGCGGTTTCACCCGCGTTTATGGTTACTGCGCCGCCCCCGTGGGTCGTAGCGTGATGTTATATAGCCTATAGCTTTCCTCGATAAATAGACTATCCAACACTAAAAGAATTTTTCAAATCGAACCAGTAGTTCCTGAGATTAGCGCGTTCAAACAAACAAACAAACTTTTCAGCTTTATAATATTAGTATAGATTATCCTTACTTACTAATATTATAAATTCAAAACTAACTCTGTCGGTCTGTCTGTTTGTTACCTTTTCATGCTCAATCCGCTAAACCGATTTAGATGAAATTGGGAATGGAGATAGCCTCAGACCCTGGGAAGGACACAGGCTATATAACATCACGCTACGGCTCACGGGAGCGGCGCAGTAACCATAAATACCACTGACGCGGGTAAAACCGCGGGCACAGCTAGTAGATTATAAATCAGATTTCAATTAATAATTCAATACACATTCTGATCTTGCCATTAAAATAAATTACACATAATTATAGTTATCCAAACTAGAAAAACATCCTAGAATATTAATACAGCACAGAACTAGGTCAAAACAACACACAGGCATTTGGTGAACAAAAACTGTTTCTGTTATCTGCTTTATCTACAACAAACACTAAGTTGTGTACAAATCATACAATCCATACAAATAACGATAAAGTGATGATATAAACAGGAAATTACAATTTATACGGATTTTTTTTTATACCACACTAGATGTTCCCGCGGCTTCACCCGCGTTTATCGTTACTGCGCCGCCCCCGTGGGTCGTAGCGTGATGTTATATAGCCTATAGCCTTCCTCGACAAATAGGCTATCCAACACTAAAATCTTTTTTAAATCGAGAGTTCCTAAGATTAGCGCGTTCAAACAAATTCTTCAGCTTTATAATATTAGTATAGACTAGCTGTTACCTGCGACTTCGTCCGCGTAGATTTTAACTAAAAAGTGTTTGTCTCCGCGGAACCCTATTGTTTTTCTAAAATCAATGTAGCCTATGTTACTCCTTATAACATCAGCTATCTTCCAGTGAAAGTCGCGTCAAAATCGGTTCAGCCGTTTCGGAGATTAGCCGGAACAAACAAACAGACAGACAAAAATTTTAAAAATAGATGTTTTCGTGTGGTTACCTTATATACTTTCATATGCATTAGACAAAAAGCTGTTATTTTGACATTACAAACAGACACTTCAATTTTATTTATTTGTATAGATAGGTAAGGTCGTACTGATCGAATTTCGGTCTCGGCGGCTAACCTTAGCGGAGACTGGTCATCTGCAGAAGATATTATAGTGCACAAATACAAGTGCACTCTCTGTTCTTTAACTCTCATAATCCGATGGGAACGCCATCCGACACAACCGGATAGATATAAATCAAACGCAAGACCAACGAGTTGACGAGCTTTCCGAAGCACGGAGGTGTGTAAAACCGTCAACTTCCAAATTCCGGATAGCTACAGAGAAATATTTTTTTTTAAAATCCAGTAGGTCCTTGTTGCTCTTACCCAGGATTCGAACACGAGATATCTTACACATCAGTCGTACATACTACCGCAGCAGTCGCATATACACCGAAGTGCTTTCTTATACCACACTAGCTGTCCCGACAGATGTTACCCAGTACACACGAAAAAAAAGAAAAATCGGTCCAGCCGTTTAGCCGAGTTTAATTACAAACACACGCACAGAAGATTTATATATTTAAAAAGATAAGAGATAGGTGACAAGCATACGGCGAGGTGGAAAGTAGTTAAGGTAACCTACGAACGAAGTTAAATCACTCGCGCGTTACCGACTCTTCAAATAGTTTATGCTAAACTGCCAGTTAAGAGGACAAGGATTCATACTGACTGCACAGCCTCTTTAAGACTGCGCCGAGCGAAATGTGCCAAAACAGGTGGTCACAGTTAAGTTGATAAAATCAACACTTTTTGTTTAATACAAATATAAAATATACATTTACCATAACAATGAATGTGTTTACAATTAGGTATTCCGTGTAAAAAACTTAAAATAATTAATATTTTAGCTTGCAAAATTACGTAAATTTGCAAAAACATAAGCTCAAATATATCCTATTTTACAGTTTAAACGAAACATAAATAGTTTATTACAATTTGTCCGTCCCATATATTTAAGTTATTGGTTGACAGTAAAGATACATATTTATCAAAAAAGCATTTCAAATCCTCCATACAATTTCACAATGGCGGCCGCGCGCCGATTTGAATATCAAGCTCTGTCATTCAGTCCAACCGCGTCTTACGCTCGGCGCAGTGTTAAGGTCTCGAAACCCTATTTACCGCAGGAACACAACACAAGAGAGGCGCGGGCCTTTCCATTATGACAAGGGGTAGGACATAGTCCACCACGCTAGCCCAGTGCGGGTGGCACGCCTCACACATCTTTAAGAACACTACGAACACGATATGTGCAAGTTGCCTCACGATGTTTTCCTTCAAAGTTAAAGCTGTTAGCTGTTTAATATGCGCATAACTTGAATGTAGCTTGTAACTTTAATTAGATAAAAGTGAATGAAGCCTGAGTAGTGTATCAGGATCGTAGCAAATGGAAATCCGTAGTCTCTGCCTACCCCTCTGGGAAACAGGCGTGAATCTATGTATGTATGTACATAACTTAGAAAAACAGAGATAAGTGCCTTGGGATCGAACTCGAGAGATCCGCCTTGCATTGTAACGGTGTCCCGCTATTATAGTTTTTTTAGTTATTTTTTAATTTCTCCCTATCCAAATACATGAACATTGCTATAGCGGCATAACCGTAAAAATTAAGCAGGCAGAATATTTTGTTAGTTTCATATTTATACGGATATTACATAAACACATAATTATGTACATACATAGCTTTACGGCTCTATCCACGAAGGCTAGTCGGACTAATCATTAGCCTGTAGTATTATCAGACTGTATTACACCAACATCACGCTATTCTACGCTATTGCACACGACACTTAGGCAACAAAGTAATTCTGTTGCTTTTCTACCTTTCTATTGCTTCTCTAATGCCAAGGAAATAGATACATATATATCCATAAGCCACAGTTACTGATTACTGTTAGTTAGTTTCCAGAGCTCTTCTTCTTGCTTAGGTAGCAGCGATAGCTCAGTGGGGAGACCGACAGACTGCAATGCAGAGGTCTCGGGTTCGAACCTACGTCGCGCACCTCTGACTTTCGGAAGTTATATGACTTTTCGAAATAATGTGCGTATTGATTGACAATTATCGCCTGTTCCGTGCCTCGGAGAGCACGTTAAGCCGTCGGTCCCGGCTGCCATGAACATCTATGGCAGTCGTTATTTGGGAAGTCAGTGCCCTTTAATATCCTGACACTGGTCTAGCCTTAGGGTATCGTTGGCCTTCGGGTTGTGGAGGTAAGATGGTAGTCGCTCCGTGTAAAAACTGATACCCAGTCAAATCCGGTTAGACAAGAAAGCCGACCCCAAGTGACTTGGGAATAATAAAGGCTAGGGGAGAGATCACGCTATGATATACAGCTATGATTTTTAGTCCCACGTAATAGAACAAAACCCATTAACACCGCACCGCCATCCAGGCAGTCACTAGGAGATAGGCAGTGGGCTCCAGACATCCACTTGCAACGATCCTGACATACTTATTTTGTTCTATTCAACTCAAACATTTTTCATGCACGCTTGACAGTTTACGGAACTATTGACTTAGTATTTCTCTGGACTGTATCTGATCTACGCAGATGGGTTCGCTTCGCAATTTCACGTTCGTTAAAAAATACGCACCATATTTCGTCTGTATTCTCACGAAGGTTTAGGCGGCTATCTCATCTTTTTTCTTATATTAGACCACTCAAGTCTTTACAATCATTCAAACAACGGGCAACAAGAACACATAGACATGGAAAACTATTTACGGACAACATAAATTGGCCCGTGTGGGAATCGAACTCACAACCAACGTTTAGCGCACTGGCGATCACACAGCGAGCGCTTAAACCACTGCGCCATCCAGTCATATCTACGTCCACATGTCGACAATTTTACTTAATGCTACGTAATAGGGGGCGTGTCTATCACCAATTATAGATATATCGTCACAAATTCCACCAGACTAACATATTTGAAACGTAAGTCCTTCAATCCTGGGTCCTTTAAGCGGGGCGTGAAAAAGCACCTCCTCAGGCCGTCAAAGTAGAGACCTCAACATAGCCTCGGCTACTATGAGGGCGATGTGGAGGCCACTGCTCTTAGACTGCTTGCCATCAGGTGGAGTGTGGTCATTTTGAAGAGAACGATAAAAAAAAAAAAATTAAGCTGAAGTCTATCCCGATTATTACACGGCACTTGGAAACATATCAATCAGTCATTTGTCTCTTCTCCTTAGCCTTTATTATTCCCAAGTCACTTGGGGTTGGCTTTCTAGTCTAACCAGAGTTGACTGGAAATCAGTTTTTACACGGAGCGACTGCCATCAGACCTCCGCAATCCGAAGGCTAACGATACCCTAAAGCTAGACCAGTGTCAGGATATTAGAGGGCACTGACTTCCCAATAACGACTGACATAGATGTTCATGGCAGCCGGGACCGACGGCTTAACGTCAATCATTTGTATACGGGTGAAATACGAGACCGTAAAAAGGCAACCCTTTTTAAAGATGAACAGGTGTAAGTTTATGTACGTATGTATGTAATAATTATTTCACAGTGATACATGGAGGAACTAGCTATCGTAATATAGCAGCAGGAAAGCAGTCGCCTTGCCTTTGGCGCCGCCCTGAATAGTGTGGATTCGAATCCCACATGGGACAATTATTTGTGGGATCAACAAATATTATTCTAAATCAGGGTTTTCTTTATTGTATATTGTATGTATTATTATTGTATGTTTTTAAAGTCTCCCGCAACATGTTTTACATTGCAGATTTATGTTAGATCTTTGTCTGTCACTAGTGAAACCAAGCAATTACCTTGTGTATATAATACTAGCTTTTGCCCGCGGCTTCGCTCGCGTTAATTTAGAATTTGACAATCAATTCGGTTTGTACTCTGCTTGTAATTATATAATTATAATTTATAACCTATTTCCATACTTCTGAAGTGAGAAAATTTCCATACAAACTTTACCTCCCCATTTTACCTTTTTAGGGGGAGTTTTGTCCATTTTACCTACACAGGTCATTTTCAATTATAATCAGTAACTTGTACACCTATTTTTATACTTATAAGTCCAGAAATGAGCAAATTCCATATAAACTTCACCCCCCTATTTCACTCCATTAGGGGTGGAATTTAAAAAATCCTTTCTTAGTACACCCCTACAAATTAAAACACACATGCTCTCCAAATTTCAAGTTCCTACGACCAGCGGTTTAGGCTGTGCGTTGTCTCTAAGTCAGTCAGTCAGGACATCTTCCTTTATATACAGGGTGTGTCGTAAATAGTGGTCCAGAGTAAAGGAGTCGATACACTGTATTCTTATGTATCACATACCGAAATTTTAAGCATTTTCAGTTAGGGTCTCCTAACAAAAAATAAAAGTTCTTTTTTAAAATTTCTGCACCTTGCTTCACGAATTTGGCTGTCATTTCAACAAATATCAATATTTTTTAATTCTGTTTTTTTATTATTACTCTTGAATATGTGTACTATCATTTTCAAACCCTTTTTTATGTTTTAAACTCAAAGGTACTTAAAGAAATTAATGTGTTTCCAATTTCAATACTCATCTTCAGCAAATCATATGACTTTAGGGACATAAAAAAAATGGTTAAAATTTCGGTATGTGATACATAAGAATACAGTGTATCGACTCCTTTACTCTGGACCACTATTTACGACACACCCTGTATATAGATTCAATGTCTATAATCAATAACTATTATTATAGCTCAACACGTCTACCATACTAAATGAATATAACAAAATATGGCTGAGGTTTCCTTATATTCCATTGTACAGTTATAATTTCATTAATATGTGTGACATAATTATTATAGTCTTAATACAAAACAGCTGATAAACAAACTTCCTTGAAAATAACATGTTTATTTAAATAAATAATATATAGATAATCTACATAGTACAGATCAATATTATGAAACTGTAATGGCAATTAGAGCTGTTAATATTTTTATTAAAGACTAGCTGTTACCTGCGACTTCGTCCATGTAGATTTTAACTAAAATGTGTTTGTCTACGTGGAACCCAATTTTTTTTCTAAAATCAATGTAGCCTAAGTTACTCCTTATAACATCAGCTATCTGCCAGTGGAAGTCCCGTCAAAATCGATTCAGCCGTTTCGGAGATTAGCCGGAACAAACAGACAGACAAAAATTTAAAAATAGATGTTTTCGTATAGGTACCTTATATACTTTCATGTGCATTAGATAAAAAGCTGTTATTTTGACATTACAAACAGACACTTCAATTTTATTTATTTGTATAGATGTATAGATATCCTTGGTACAACTAATATTTTCCATTATTTATAATTCAATCAACAGTAGATTTCTCTCCTATACTGGCTTAGCAGGCATCTAATAAGAATACTAATATACTAAGAAATGTAAAAAGAAAATCATCAAGACACATATATCTGTGTTCCATACATGTTTGACATCAGGTACAAATTACTGATATACTGGGTAACTTGTCCTAATATAAACAATTGTGTCCAGTGAAACCAGAGTTGTAATGAGTACTGATCAGGTCAACCAAAATCAAAGTGATAGAAACCTTAATCACTTATTTATGTCAAAAGCAATAGCAAAAAACAAAATTTCACATGAAATAATTCCTTTATCATGGATATCTTTACAAAGATTGCTACAATAGACTCAAAAAACAGAGAGACATGGAATAAGTATTTTTGGATTGCACAATATTTTCTGTAGGTGGATTGAAGCTACACACCTCAGCACAGATGATTTACCGAGTTCATCACTTAAACCATTGCATTATTCATGTAATCAAATCTAGTCAACAAAGTAAGTTACTTGTCAAGAACATCTGCTACAACCGTTCAACAATTTAATGGCATAATTTTTAAAAAGCACTCTCAGTAATTTACATCTCATTATAACAATAGATAATTATATCACACTCGTATGTATGTGCAATTGAATAATAGTTGACCTACAAAATGTATTTCAATACAACAGTTTCATTTTCAATTACTCTAGAATCTAGATTAATTGAGTAATGCCAAAACAGTGCCTTGGTGATGTAACAATATTTTTCATTGTGCTTATTTTGCAAGTGGAAAATATTGTTAATTAAAAATGCAGAAACTATATGGTGTTTATATATACTTAAAAATATAACATCAACATAGAATTTATTAAATTAGCAACTCTATATCTACACTGTTATCATAGCATTGTTTTATAGAGTGTATCAAAATATGCAATTGCATGCTCACATAAAAGTAACATTGATGCTCCAATTATGACCAAGTACGCTTTGTATGAAAGCTATTAATAATTTGGCCAAAAATTAAGACGCAATATGGAGCACCGCTTTATGTTTATTATTTTAAGCTCAATGACTTTATAGGAGGGTGGTATGCATCTTGGCAACTTGATAAGATAATGGGTGTATATCTCTGACTTAAGCTTTGGGATATTAATTATCTTATGCCTAGGTTGTCACGTCAAAATATCACGGGTATGCTATAGAATTTATACTAAAACAATACTAACTGAAACCGCCAACTGTTCCAACTCCCCGACCAGCGTAGCGCATCCACCAAGGCACGTCATCTTTCTGGGCATTGTCGCCGCCCGGCCGCGCCATAAGCATCGTAATCTTGTCTGTTAGCGACTGCAACAATCATTGGCATGTTTCTAAGGCTTTTCTGATGATTTGAACACAAATCATTGAATATTTACGAATAATTCTTACCATTTCCGAAAAAATCAATTCACTGCCCTGTCACCTGTCAAGTCAACTAAAAGATAGTTCGTTTCCAGCGACGAGCACAAACTGTTTTAGTATTGTGTTCATAAAATTTATTGTTTCAAGTTTAGTTTTTACTGATTTCTAACAAATATATTTTTTTAAATATTCATAATTATTAGAAATTTCATAAAGTTTAAATATATATTTTCTAAAGCTACAATTATATTTATTTATATTTATAATTGTAAAGCTGTAATAGGAAACAGAAAGAGAAATTAGGAAACGCGTTTCGTTCGTTTATAATATTTATTCAGCGTTACAAAACACGTAAATATATTTGAAAATAGGAAAACTAGACATAGAATGACTATAAACTTAAATTCAAATATATTTTTTATAATATTAGGGGTATGTGAATCCGACATTCTGAAAATGTAAGTATACTAATTACTTCTCACTAATGTACGTCACGTAACAATTAAACGCTTTCTCATGTCGGTCGGCATCAGCGGTTTGCTGTTGTAATATTTGCATGATTTTTTTGCAATTACGACTCTATTGTGAATTTGCGTTACAGTTTCTGAAATTAATGTGGAAAGTGGAAGATTAGACGAGTAATGGCACCAACAACAATGCTTCCAAAGCTATCGGATGCCACCCAAACTATGTAAGTGACATTGATCTGAAACTGAATTTCGTTTTGATTTATCGCTTACGCAAAGAAATATATGCAATAAATGATTTAATCTGCTATAATAGGTATTTAATTGACCGAAATGCTATAAAAGTCGGCTATTGTACTAAATGTAATACTGTAACCTGTTGCCCCAACAATCGTCTTTTACATAGTCTGAAATCATGGACGTATATATAAAATTGGTATTCCTAATAAAGTTTTGAAAGTTTATACTACAACTATATTTATGTATGTGGCTTAAAATACCACCATTTACGTTTAACATTTTAGTTGCATTTTTCTTTTAAAGAAAACTCAAGTTGTGTAGTTGTAATAAAATTAATGTTCCTAAATCATGCTGCCATCATCACATCAAATTCTAAAACATTGATTTTTATGCAATCAATGGTTACAAATTTATTATCTGTTCCATAAACTATAAGCAAACCGAAAATACAATACCTACATTACATTTCTTTAAACAGACAGTATGTGTGTCAAACCAATGTGCAAAAAGTCTCAAAGCACCTGACTATTGGGCGTTTGAAATTGATTATTAAGGTGTAATGCCAAGTATATTTATCTACCAGTCTATTCCTATCATTTAATTTAAATATTAAACATAGTATGTAGGTGTGATGGTCAGTGTCAGTCCATCCAATAACCATTAATAGTTCCCTACTTTGTCTTAAAACTTATATAGTCAGTCAATTGTGGTACTATTAGACATAATTGAGAAATACAGCAGGTTGTTGCAGTCCAAAATGTTAAATAGAATAAAGATATAAATGATAATTACACAAGATAATCAATTTATGACATGAATTTAATGAGTTCCACTACATTTCTATTGCCCTTTTGAAAAACTGACACAAACAAAGTAATAATGAAATAACCTGTTATTAATTACTTCTTTAATATTCCAGATCATTCTCTGATGGAGATGGAGTGTGTAGCGCAGAAGTGTACTCCACTAATGTGGTTGTGACAACCAATGCTGGTAACCATGACCATGGCAGCTCTAAAGTGAAGCTTAAAAACTTAGTGGATTACAATTGGGAGCCTAAGTTCTACTCCGGCCAGCTACTTGCCATACATACTAGTGGGAAGTACTTGGCATACTCTATTAAAGGTATCAAAGTAATACCAGATTACTTTTTTATTGTACAATTTTTAAAATCTTGAACACCTGGTTTCTGAAAGTCTAATGAACGTAATGTCTAAATGATTCTCATGTTAGTTATCTGATTAGCTGGTACTAATTCAGTCAGCCAATCACAGCAGCTGACATGGATTTGACTATTCGTTAACTATATTTTTTAGTTATTTTACCTTTTTAGAAAACAGGGATAAATAGTTTTGTATTTAAAAATAAATACACAACAACTGAAAATATTCATCATGATAATGTAATCACTGATTTTAGTTAAATAATGAACAACAAAATGTTAAAGATGCAGATAATTTCAGTAATAAAAACCAGTTATTATTTGGAAAAGCAAAAGGCACTATTTACTGCTTTGCACAATTGATTGTAAGCCTGCTTACTCATATATTATGTAGGTACATGTGATACAGCCACGCAGCAAAGTGTTTAATTACAATGTAAACATTTAACTGACTATTCATTCATTGATTGAGTTTGTTTGGGTTAGTTTACAAACTACAGTATAACAACTATCTATACATTTGTAAAACAGTAATTGCTATGGTATCATTATCAAAATGTGAGAATTTAGCCAAAAACATGGAATTATAACACATTACAATTGTAGCAAGTATGTTATTTGTTAGTCTTGAGGCATATTGTATATGCATTTCTACAGTAATGAGCAATTCAAATTGTCAGTAATAGTTTGGCAAAATATATTATTACTAAACTATTATTATTAAACTTTTATTTAATTTTAATCAGTTTGTTGTTACAAAACTGATTAAAATTAAATAGAAGTTTAAATACCGAAAATTTACATAGCAAATAAAACTGTTGCTTTATTTGCTATGTAATTTTTCGGTATGGAAGAGCAGAGCCGCCTAACACAGGCATTAAATGCTTAAAAGGAGACTCCACAAACTAACTTAAGTATATTTATAGTTAAAACAAAATAAATAATTTGAATTTGGCACTTTGTAATAAAATCATTTTGCTATTTACTATGGTACTGATATGTTGTGAGTTTGATATCGGTATGAGATGAAGACATCTCCTACTAAGTTCCAATCTGATTAACAATGAATAGATTTGCATCTAATTGCATTCTATTATTTCATGTTTCCAAGGCTTCTTGTGATACAGGATCTTATACAGAAATAGTATCAACAGATTACATGAAAATGTTAACTTTATATTTTATGTTATCTTTATTCAGCTCCAAATGCTACCAACCCTGGCACATGGACTGGCATGGTGCGTGTGGTATACAACCCTGAGCCCGGCACCGACAGACGAGCGCTAATCAAGGGGATGAGGGGAGAGGTATGGCTTTTAATCATAAATTATTAATATCAGTCCTTTATTAAACTGTCCCACTGTTGGGCATGGGCCTCTTCTCAGTGTGAGAAGAGTTAGGCCATAGTCTACCATGCTGGCCCAGTATGTTTTGGCAGATTTTACATATCTTCGAGAACATTATGGTCAACTCTTAGACATGCAGGTCTCCTTAAGATATTTCCCTTCACTGTTAAAGTGGGCAATAATTAACTACTTAATACAAACTTCGAAAAGTTAGAGGTACACGCCTTGGGATCGAACTCGAGACCTCTATAGCAGTCCAACAATCTCCCACTAGGCTATCGCTTCTTTATGAATATGATAATTATATGATAAATGTTAATGATAAACATGATTAAATCATAATTATTTATGTGGTATAAGTTTTAAGGCTTTAATCTGAGGGCTACAAAATATAAGCTACAAGTGAATAGACTTATGTTGGATGCAACTAAACGCGAACATTTTCTTTTGGAGAGTATAAATAATAAATAAATAAAAGTTTTAAGTATATTTCATCTTGCAGTATTTTTTGGGTCGTATGCGCTACGACCCAAAACATACTGCGCTATGAAATATCTACTGCACAGTTTACTCATGTTGCGTAAAAATCATATAAAAAGATAAAATGTTCGTAATGTTTCTGTTTTAAATTCCATGTAGAGTTTTTCAGTAAGTGTATGTATTTTCAAAGTAAGTTAAAGGCTTTATAAAAGAATCGCCCTTTAAAGCATGAGAAAGATATCCCAGATATTTTTTGCAATAATATTAAATAAAATTTGCTCACAAACAAAAAAATTTAAATAACTATATCTTTTTATTTATATTATATACTTCTTAAATGTTTTGCATTATTCTGGTACTTTATTCACAAACATATTTCATTTTGAGGTATATTTGGTTGGCAGGTGCAAGACTTGGCGTTCGCCCACATCCAGAACCAGGTGATCCTGGCGTGTATTGATGAGCTCGGCAACTTCTACATCAACGAGATTGAAGTCACTGACAGTGGATTGAGGTATATTTATTAACTTTATAAACAACTTGTATAAGGTGACTATATTAAGTGGGTTTAATTTCTGGCATTTTGAGTTAGATAGTCAGCTACTGCAATAGCGTAGCGTAGTGGGGGCTGCAGGGGCGGCACTTTTAGAGGGCGGCAAACTTCACAATAAATAATAATAATATCTCGTAAATATTTGAACTGTACAATACACAAAACTTTTGATTATCCTTGCCGAAAAGTTGTTTAGAATTATTAAAAGTGATAGTGTTTTAAATTGAAACGCTTAAATTAGAGGGTGGCAAATAAAATTTCGCTCCGGGCAGCTGGCACCCAGGCTACGCTACTGAGCTACTGTCAATTATTAACCTCAGAGTCTTCTTCAAATAGGTTAATGAAAACACTACGTGGGTCTGTGTGTCTGTCTGTTAGTGACGGGCATAGCTCCGGAACCACTGGACCGATTGACTTGTAGTTTGGTGTGCAGACACCTTGGGGTCATACCTCGGTCGAGTTTGAATAAGGGCCGTAGGGGTCAAAAGACCCTCGAGATATAGAGGTCACAAGGTCACATGAAGGCAAAGAGGTTGAATCCTGGGTTTTAACACCTATCTCGTTTCGTTTGAACATCCACAAGAACACATCTGATTACCCCTACAAATGCAAATTAGTAATAATAATAATATTCTATCACATACACACAACACCATCTAGCCCAAACTAAGAGTTTGTACTGTACTAGACAATGGATAAACATACATATATACTTTTTGTTTGTAAATACATACATATTAAGTATACATAGAAACACCCAGACCAAGACAAACATCCATGTTCATGCACACAAATGTTTGACTTGTGCGGGAATCGAGCCCGCGACCTCAGGCGTGGCAGTCGGTTACACTAACCACTGCGCCATCGAGGCCGACAAATACGTAATAATAAAATAATAATTATAAAAATGTATTTATTTTAGTATGTTGTTGTGTGTACAGATGCACGCTGCTGGCGGAGGTGCGCGAGGACACGGGCGTGGTCGGCGCGGCGCACCGCGTGGTGTGGTGCCCCTACATCCCGGACGACGAGGACGACGCCGCGGACGACGACGTCGCGCGCCTGCTGCTCACCACACACGACAACATCGGTACGTCACACATATGCTATACACTCCTCGAATCGGATCCTTTTGATCACTTTGCTGTCCGTCTGTCTGTCTGTCAAGGCCCTTTATCTCGGGAACGCGTGGAGGTATCAGGTTGAAATTTAAATGATATACTCAGGTCTACAGTCTCTTGAAGCTGTGACAAATCAAACTTCTAAGTTAACGTAAACAAAAGATACGGCCGTTTATGCCGCAAAAAACGTACATTTCGACACTCAAGGGAATCCAAATTTATAGGGTTGACCTAGAACTATGAAATTTGGCAAGTAATACTGTCTTATACTACTAGTATAGGAAAAAATCTGGAAAGTATACATTTGTAATTAAATCATAAAAAACAGGGTCTTTATCGGTCCAAATGTTGAATTGAGTTAACCGTGTCATGTGGGGTATCGTATGAAAGGGCTTCATTGGCACAAGCTTAAACTTTTTAATTATTTTTATGATGTATAGTTTTCGACAAATTTGTACGGAACCCTCGGTGAGCGACTCCGACTCGCACTTGCCCGGTTTTTTTTATAGTGGCATGGCAAAGTGTGCAGCCCTGCTTAGTTTGGGCTAGATGGTGTTGTGTGTATGTGGTACCTAGAATAGAATATAAATCTATTCATTGTAACGGATCTGATGAAAAGCCCAATTACAGTCCAGAGACAGTGACGACGAGGAGAAGATAGATGTCTTCTAGCCATCGCCAGTGTCAAGCCGGTCTGACCAGATGCTTCTTAACACTACGTTTGAAGGACCCAATGTCCTAGAAGGGAGGGAGGAACACATGTGCCGGAAGACCATTCCAAAGTTGTATGGTATGGCATAAGAAGGAAATACTGAACCTTTTGGTGCGAGACGGGATCCGTGGTTACGAAGACCGGAACGTGTGGTTCTCAAAAGGAACTCGACTTTTGCACCTGACCGTACACGAGTAAGCTGCGTCTCACTCACTCAGTATCCAACCGGTCGCCAAGACAGACACGCCGTACGCGTGTTTTTGTGGAAAACTGAGAGAACTGACCGACAGATGGTAGCTACTGGCTACCGCTCTAAGGGTAACCATGCCCACGTAACCGGCCACGTCGCCATGGCTTCTGGGTGAGTTGGGGCCATAACTCTTTGTTGACCTGACAAGAATTCGAACCCGAGACCTCACGCACAGCAGTCGCATTCACTACCGCTGCGCGACGGATGCAGTTCAGTTTCAGTTTGTGTACTAGTAGATACAAGCGTGTTGTGGTTACATTGCAGCGCGCATGTGGAACACGCGCACCCTGGTGGGCAGCCTCAGCACGTCGACAGCGGGGGGCGCGGGCGCGCTGAGTGCGGGGGAGCACGCGGCCGCCATCTTGGACGCCGCCTTCTCGCCCGACGGTAGCGCGCTCGCCACCGCCGCCGCGGACGGATACGTCATGTTCTTTCAGGTAAACAACTCTCACCAACATGTTAAACAACTAAATCAACACCTTAATTCATGATAACCTTTAGGAATTTAATCAGCTAGATTATTCAACTCTGAGTCTTCTTCAGAGGTTAATGAAAACACTATGTGGGTCTGTGTGTCTGTCTATTGATGTTAGTGACCGGCATAACTCCGGAACCACTGGACCGATTGACTTGTAACTTGGTGTGCAGATACCTTGGGGTCATACCTCGGTCGACTTTGAATATGGGCTCTGTGGGTCAAAAGACCCCCGAGATATAGAGGTCACAAGGTCACATGAAGATGAAGAGGTTGAATCCTGGGTTTTTACACCCATCTCATTTCATTTGAACATTCACAAGAACACATCTGATTACCCCTACAAATGCAAGTTAGTAATGTATGTTGTTGATGACAAATGATGTACATTTAAGACGAAGAGGTTGAATCCTGGGGTTTTTACACCCATCTCGTTAATGTATCCTATGCTCTGTTAAAAGAGTATTCAATATCATTTTGATTTATTTTCTACCTTAGTCTCGCAAAAATCGATGACAGAGATCCATATCAGTCTTCATGAGTTTACGTACGTATATACACAGTAATACTGAATTTCGAAGTTCAAAATAGCGATGACTGTAGCCCTAAAGTACATCTAAATTAAACATTAAAATCATAAACAAAACACTCAATCAGGAAACAGTTGGAGCTACTATATCACTCTCTCTATACATTTATATGCCAAACAGTAGTATATAGTAATATTCGAACAAGTTACTGAAAAACCACTGCACCTTTTAATGCTGTTAAACATTGGCCAATACTTTTAGCTTTGTGTCTGGCCAGGTGTACGTGCACGCGGCCAGCAGCCCGCGCTGCCTGCACAAGTGGCAGCCGCACGGCGGGCAGCCCCTCAGTTGCCTCTTCTTCTTAGACAATCACAAGAACTATAACACTGAGTAAGTTTTATTCGGCAATTTATTAAAACTAACTGTCGCCTAGTGGTCAAAATTCGACCAAAATTCCTAAGCTTGCTTCCTAAGCTGACGTCAGACGAACAATGCCGAAATACTACAAACGCAATTCGACTGCATGTGTTAAATGCATGGTTGTGTGCGTGTAGTGTTTTTCCATTAATTTAATGTATTTGTAATGCATATTTTATAAAAATATTAGGATTCGCCCCTCCTTCTCCATATAAACTTTAACTGTATCAAGTTTCATACTCCTCCGTCCGCGCAATTTTCGTAAAAAGGGGTGCAAAGTTTTTGCTTCACGTAATTATATATAGATGACGTTTTCAATAATTGTGTCCTGTAGATAATAATAAACTCAATTTCTATTAAGTAGAACCTCAACATAATACACCAGAACCTACCCCTCAGGATGTTTTCCTTCAACCATGAATCTGTGAATGTATCAATAAATAATTTCCTTCCAGCGTCCAATTCTGGAAATTTGCCGTCACCGGCGCGGAGAATAACACCACTATAAAAATTTGGTCGTGCAAGTCCTGGACATGTCTGCAGACCATTACGTTTACCCCTGGTCTGCCCACCGAGTCTACCCTGGGACTGAAGGCGATGTTGGATACCAGTGCGAGCTACCTGCTCCTGTCAGACTTCAAGTCGAGGAGTCTATATGTGCTGAATATGGCCAGAGACTCGGAGGATAGTCTGGCGTACTGTAAGAGTATCTCTGAGTTCCTGCTGCCATATCCAGTGCTGAGTTTTTGTATTGTTGATGCTGGTGAGTACTTTTACTTATTTCTAATTTACTTTACATATGGTATATGAGATTTGTATACTCATTAATACAAAGATAATCTTGCGTTTACGCTTAGTTGTAGTCGTGCGATTTCGGTTTTTGCTTATAAGGCATTATTATCTTACCTTATAACCTTTATCTCAGATAGATAAAGGTCAGATAGATAAACGATAGCTCAGTGGGGAGACTAACAGACTGCCATGCAGAGGGTCCCGGGTTCGAACCCACATCGCGCACCTCTGACTTTCGGAAGTTATATGACTTTTCGAAATTATGTGCGTATTGATTGACAATTATCGCCTGTTCCGTGCCTCGGAGAGCACGTTAAGCCGTCGGTCCCGGCTGCCATGAACATCTATGGCAGTCGTTATTGGGAAGTCAGTGCCGTCTAATATCCTGACACTGCTCTAGCCTTAGGGTATCGTTAGCCTTCGGGTTGCGGAGGTCAGATGGCAGTCGCTCCGTATAAAAACTGATATCCAGTCAAATCCGGTTAGACTAAAAGCCGACCCCGAGTGACTTGAGAATAATAAAGGCTAGGGAGAAGAAGATAACCTTTATCTCAGATTTTCATTTATAAGTTTATACGGACGGAATTGCTAGAAGAGCCCTGTAAACTAACTGACAGTAATCAATAACTGTGGCTTATGGATATATATCTATTTCTTTGGCATTAGAGAAGCAATATAAAGGTAGAAAGGCAACAGAATTACATTGTTGTGAGGTAATTGGGTGTACCAAAGTCTGTTGTATAGGGTGACAAAAATAAAACTGCCTCAATTTACGGTTTTGGTTTATTGTCACACATACATAATACACACGTATACCAAGGTTAGAAGGTTAATGAGTTTTAGTGATGATACGATAAACATATAACAACAATGTATAATATATATACCGATCTATCCAAATACGAGTCCCTTACTGAAAATTATCTCCAAAACTGACGGCTCGTACCGCTGACACATCGAGCCTAGAATATTCTACCTTTTTAAATTGGACATACTTTCTGAAAAACGTTCCAACCCACACTCGGGTCAAAATCGAGTTATTATTAGCAAATTAGTCACGGGGTTACTATTTACTAGCTGGAACAATTTGGTAGCTCTACTATCACTCTAAATATGAAATCATGACTTAGTAGCCCAACCCACATGTATGAAGAAGCACTACGGGATTGAACTTCAATCACGATTATCTCAAAATGTTAACTTTGTGGATTGGAACGTTTTTCAGAAAGTACGTCCAATTTTGAATTCGCGTTCTCACTGTACTTGCGACCAGCCAGCACAATAATGATGTGCCGGTACTATTGTGTATATAATATATATAAACAGGTGTAAATCCGTAGGTAGCCCACAGTTGCCTAAGTGTCGTGTGCGATCATACCGATCTTCTCGTGGGCCTTGGTATAGGAATGGTAACCTGTTTATTACACACTGGCCACTGTTTATTAGGTGGGATGTACAACTTGCAGATATCAAGCTTGTCTCTTTCCAAAGCTTTTCCCACTGCCATATAGCTGCTAACTCCTATACATATTAGAAAACTATTGCCTCCTAACAGCAACGTTTTTAGGAAGTCTGAAAAGTTGGCTGCTGCTGAAATTTTTTTAACAGATAAACTCCAATAAACTGTTCAATCCAGGAATTGGCGCTAAGAGTTGATGCAGACATCTATACTAATATTATAAAGCTGAAGAGTTTGTTTGTTTGTTTGAACGCGGTGATCTCAGGAACTACTGGTTCGATTTGAAAAATTATTTCAGTGTTGGATAGCCTATTTATAGAGGAAAGCTATAGGCTATATAACATCACGCTACGAGCCACGGGGGAGGCGCAGTAACGATAAACGCGACTGAAACCGCGGGCACATCTAGTGTGTTATAAAACCATTGTAGCAGTTTTATGTTGAGTTATTTAATTGTAATGTTGTGTTACAGAGGAGCAGCTGAGTAAGTGCGAGCCGAGCTGTGACGACCCCTTCCACCGCAACGGCTCCAGCGGAGACGCCGGCGACTCGCCCGACGACTTCGAGTTGCATCACGACGTAAGTCACACATATACACTTCTACACTAATATTATAAACTAGATGTGCCCGCGGTTTCACTCGCGTTTATCGTTACTGCGCCGCCCCCGTGGGTAGTAGCGTGATGGTATATAACCTATAGCCTTCCTCGATAAATGGACTATCCAAAACTAAAAGAATTTTTTTAATTAGAACCAGTAGTTCCTGAGATTAGCGCGTTCAAACAAACAAACAAATAAACTCTTCAGCTTTATAATATTAATTTAGGTTTAAAAAAAGCTATATAATTAATAAATTGTTTGTTTCCCCAGGAGTCGGGGTCTGGCGGGTCGTGCAGTTCCGTGTGCGGGCGGCGCGTGTGCGTGCGCCTGTACATCGTGCAGCCCAAGGGCCTACAGGAGGGCCGCCTTGTGTACTCGCCGCCCAAGAACCCGCTACACGCTGACCTCATGCACGGTACACACTACCTTACAGTTTAATACCTACTTCTGTTTGTTAGTGATGACTCATTCTTATTGGTGCCGCACCAAGCGGTTCCACAGGAATTTTCTACCGCGAACTCTCAGGTTGCGGAATGAACTCCCTGCCGAGGTATTCCCACAAGCCTACAGTATGGGGTTCTTCTAGAAGGGTGTTAAAAGGTTTTTACAAGGTCGGCAACGCGCATGTGGAGCAGGGGTCCATAGGCTACGGTGACCACTTATCGTACGTTTGTTTGCCACTTTAGAAGTAAAAAGAAATGATTTGTGGTCTTTTTTTACGGATGATTATTAACTTAAATAGTTTCGCACGAAAAAAAGTTACGCAGTGCGTGTTACGAAATACTCTTTACGTTTTGTGTCCATTGAAACCGGAAAGAATTGAACTTGCCATTTTCAATTTGAAATTGGACAGGACAGTTGGCGTGATTAGATGTTTGAACGATAGAATATTTAGTTATGTTGTAAATAATTGGATGAAGATCAAAAGTGAGGATGATTAAGCGACTTATAATTCGCCTTCGAGACAAAAACATAGTTGGCGAAATATGTGGCATTAGAACATCTCTGCCAACCCTTTCGGACTTCGGATATGACGTGTTTACAATATCTACGTAGTTAAATAGTAGTACACACAGCGACACATCAACCTAGACTGTTTGGACTTTGAACTATTAGAAATTGTACGCTGCGAATCGTTCGAGAGAGTGCGTTATATTTTTGTTATTTTGTCGCATTCACGCTGACCGGGCCGCGGGCGTCGCCGCACGCGCTAGTGCACTGTGATGGGTCGACACCACTATGCACTGTCCCTTTCCGACAATTCTCTATTTTGTATGTAGCGTAGTTATGCGTCTATAGGGTGTCTAACTTGATGTGTACCCGTGTGTACGTTCTCAAACATGTTATATGTCTAAATTGTATAAGTTTTTATTATTTAAGTTTATAACTGTAACTTTTAATTTTAAATATTATTTATGTTTACACTCAATAAAAACAAATAAGATTTTGTAAAATAACTTCTGTAGTAACCGTCTAATAAGCACGTCACTGCCACAGGGTGAACAAAGGCAAGATTTCTTCTCTTTGTTTTAAATTTTGTTGTGTATTCTTCTGTCACATCCAATTTGAGAACCAAATAAAAAAAAAGTATCTACGTTCTAGTACTTATGTTAGCTTTAACTACGCAGGTCTATCAGAGCTGGCATTAGACGAGAGTGCATCGGAGTCGGCTCCAGCCGCTATCGCGTCCAGTATCCTACAGCAGCAAAGTCAACAACTCAAGAACTTGCTCATGAGAACTCAGGTAATTACAACAATATTTCAGACAGATCCTATGTACAGTCTTTGTAAACGAACTACTGGCGAGTCACTTTTAAATGTAGGTATCAAAAAGGCAGCAACATTTCACATCCAATAAGTTTTTCTAAGTTGGTTGCACGTTTCTAATAATTAATGTTAAGTTATATTGTAAGTATGTATTTCCTTTTTGAACTGTATCTGTGGCAAATAAACGGTTTTTCTTTCTTTCTTTCTTTCTATATGTTATTTATACTTAGAAACTGCAATAAAGCTTTGTCTATTTTCACTGTCTACGTTTGTCCGTACTATACAAAACGCAGTGTACTAATTAATCTAATTATAGAATCAAATTCAAATTGATAAATAAGTTCAAAGACTGGTCCATTGGTTTACCGTCAGTTTGAAATAATAAAATATATTGTCATAGTCAAAATCTAAAACGTTTATTTCATAAATGAGTTAAAACAAGTTGGGTTTTCAATGTTAAAAAATGTTCTGGAAAAAGACCAGTTCCATGAGTTTCATGAGAAAAAGCTGGCAATAAACTCATGATCACTCTTTTCGATTGCCAATTATCATTACAATATTTTACTTAAATAATATGTTATGAAATAGCCTCTAATCTATACATCTTCTAGGTATATACTCTGTGACCGAGTAATATTCTTTCAAACATATTTTTTGTTTAATTATCATCTTGAATTTATTATAAAAATAAACCTTAGGCTTTTAAAAACATTGGTATATTATTTTACAGAAAGTAAAATAATTTATTAGTTATAGAATTCTCATTGTATACATTGACTATTAATTTGATAGTAATTGTTAGTGTACAAAGACTACATTAAATTTGGTTCGAGTATAAACATCATAGGTTTTTAGCGAATTTTATTCATGACGCTTCCTGTGTGACCGAGAAGCTTTAACGCAATTGCTAAAAGTATCGCATTTGGCTCAAAATATTGCGGTTTGAACTCCAATCATAGCACTACCAACGTAAACTCAATTCTTATAAAAATATTAAGTTCGACTGGAGCTGATAAAAATGCTTTTGGCTCAGGAGGGATGAGATAAAGTGGTATATTCATCCTATTCTTCTTTAATCCTCTCTTTGGTTAGCTTTATTTAATGCTTCAATTGAATATTTTTATATGATGATATGATTGCAAGTAAAATATTCGCATTTTCTATTAAATCTGCTTTGTATTTTCGCTTATATTATTATTTGGAGCAAACAAGTAACTACTACAACTCAAATCGTAATTCCATCCCACAGCGGAAATGGTGTATAGAGCACTTTTGAAAACTAAGCTTTTTATACATATATATGCAGCCTCCTATCTATACTAATATGATAAAGCTGAAAAGTTTGTTTGTTTGAACGCGCTAATCTCAGGAACTACTGGTTCGATTTCCAAATTCTTTTAGTGTTGGATAGCCTATTTATCGAGGAAGGTTATAGGCTATATAACAACCCACGGGGGCGTAGGGGCACACCTAGTTACAGATAAAAAGAAAATAACTTTTATTTTCTAAATATCAGACGATAATAAGCTCTTACCCTAAATTGACGGCCTCGATGGCGTAGTGGTTAGTGTAACCGACTGCCACGCCTGAGGTCGCGGGTTCGATTTCCGCACAAGTCAAACATTTGTGTGCATGAACATGGATGTTTGTCTTGGTCTGGGTGTTTCTATGTATACCTAATATGTATGTATTTACAAACAAAAAGTATATATGTATGTTTATCCATTGTCTAGTACCCATAGTACAAGCTCTGCTTAGTTTCGGCTAGATGGTGTTGTGTGTATGTGATATAATATTATTATATTATTATTATAATTATTTTGGACATGTGTTACAAAATCCATTTCTTTTTTATATAAACAAACATACGTTCTATGTAATGGTATGCAGTTACTCAAGTCTGGGTAGTGAGTCTGTATGTTGTTTATCTATATTATATTTAAATATGTTTTTTATGTTTATAATTTTAGCAAGAGGTAATCGAAGAGTATGATTCCCAGACGCAGCCGGGCAGTCTGATCGGCCAGCGGCCGGAGTCGCCCGCTATAGCGCCGCAGTTGAACCTCATGACCCCCGATGCTTTTAGGTATGGACACAGGACGATACGCTAGCTTTCTTCTAGACACGACCCACTAATCATATTCCATACAACTAGAGGCGATATAAATATGATATTTAGTACTGTCTGCGTTCCGCGCCGTAATTTACTCGGCATATAATAATAATATGTACATCCTAACTAATATTATAAAAGCGAAAATGAGTTTGTTTGTTACCTTTTCACGCCTAAACCACTGAACCGATCATCCTGAAATTTTGCATATACGTTTTCAAGTGTACAGAAACGGACATAGGCTACCTTTCATCCCGAAAAAAATTACTGTTCCTGAGGAAAACAACAATAACGTTCTTATGATAATAGATGGCGCCACGTGTCTTTAACAAATCATGATTGAATTATATTATTACAAGCAGAGTACAACCCAAATTGGTTGTCAAATTCTAAATTAACGCGAGCGAAGCCGCGAGCAAAAGCTAGTACATAATATCATATTACATTACATATTCCGCGTGAAGTCGTGAACAAACACTCGTATACCATATAACTTTAATTCCAGTGTTATAAACATGTGCTTTAATACAGTATACCTGACCGCAGTTCTCCAGGCAAACGAGAAGAAGACGACCCGCCGCTGTCGGCCACACCTGACGTCGGAGCCAAGCCGCGCACTTCTACTGCAGGTTATTTCTTATTCTCACATTAATATATCTATGGACTGCCCCAGTGGTGCAGTGGGGTACAGGCGATGCCTGTGAGGCAGCGGCGCAGCGTGGCGGACAGCCGCCCGGGGCGGAACAAAATTATGCCTTCTTATCTAAATGAGATGGGTGTAAAAACCCAGGATTCAACCTCTTCGTTTTAAATGTACATCATGTGACTTTGTGACACCTATATCTCTAGGGTCTTTTGACCCACAGGGCCCATGTTCAAACTCGATCGAGGTATGACCCCAAGGTGTCTGCACACCAAGTCACAAGTCAATCGGTCCAGTGGATCCGGAGTTATTCCTGTCACTAACAGATAGACACACAGACCCACATAGTGTTTTCATTAACCTCTTCGAAGAAGACTGAGGTTAATAAGAGGGCACAATTTTCTTTCGCCCCGGGCGAACTGTATATTACTGTATACTATAGTTTTTAAATTGAAATACCTAAGTATTTCAATTTAAAAACTATAATATACAGTAATTCAAAGAACTTCGGCCAAAAACAGTTATCATTATTGTGTATTGTACAGTTCAAATATTTACAAAATATAATTATTACTAGATGTTCCCGCGGTTTCACCCGCGTTTATCGTTACTGCGCCGCCCCCGTGGGTCGTAGCGTGATGTTATATAGCCTATAGCCTTCCTCGATAAATAGGCTATCCAACACTAAAAGAATTTTTCAAATCGAACCAGTAGTAATCACGCAGAATAAACCAGGAGAAACATCGTTTGTACTATGTCTGTAATGGGTAATTATTTTGCTGCAATGTTATTTTAAAACTGCGATATCTCCTAAGATATTCATTGAAATCGAATGATGTAAAGGGCAATTTTGTTTTAAATTAAATATTTGTGATGAATAACGTATTTATTTGGATAAGGATTAATATCATGTTTATAAAAATACCTTCGCAAATAATGCATTATTTTAGAACAAATTTCGTTAGCATAAAAATGGTTATAGTGAGCCAACCTTAAAAGATAGACATATGCTGTTGCGGACTTTTTTTTAGAACTTTTAAAGGGGAACAATTCTGTCATACATGATTTTTGCGAAACTAACTGTTTACGCAGCGCACGCAGCGGAAGCTCTCAAAAGGAAAAAATACTCTCCGATTTTGAAACATTCTTCATTGGTGCTCCGCTCCTATTGATCTTAGCGTGATGATATATAGCCTATAGCCTTCCTCGATAAGTAGGCTATCTAACACTGAAAGAATTTTTCAAATCGGACCAGTAGTTCCTGAGATTAGCGCGTTCAAGTAAACAAACAAACAAACAAACTCTTCAGCTTTATAATATTAGTATAGATATATTGTGAAATATTGCCGCCTCCTAAAAGTGCCGTCCCTACTACGGTACCGTATCCCCAGCTCGGGTAAAGAATGATGAAATCGTTTGTCAAGAAGTACTCAATAGCAGAACGTAATTTGGAACTGTGTACGGTAGACGACAATAATCTGTTCCTTATCACGTGTGACCTAACACTATACCTGGTAAAATGTGGGTGTCATTCACCTCCGAACTTCACGCTACGACTAATAGGAGCGGAGCAGCAATGAAAAATGTTGCAAAAATGGGAAAGATTATCTTATGTTACGCAGACGCAGTTGCGTGAGTCAGCTATGTGTTATGTAAAGAAACAACACATTATTTTCAGTTGGTACAGTGTTCGTTTCAGGAGCATGCGTGGAGGAGTCGTGCAGTTCGGGCGGCAATAAACCGGCTTCAGCGGGTTCGAGTCCCAGCCGGGAGGTGCAGCAAATTATGGCACACAATGAACACACATTCTACAAAGATATGGTATGTATTTAATTTGGTCTTTTTCTGTCTGTGAATCATTACATAATGCATAAACCATCTATTTTATTAAATAAAAGCAAAGAGGCGCTCATAGCCAGTTGCACTCACTGATCGGTAAACGATTAGCGAGGTTAAGCAACGTTGGGTGTGGTCAGTCTATAGATGGGTGACCGCTTAGTGGAATTTCATCTGAGCGTCTTCGTGCGTCAGAGGGCACGTAAAAAGTCGGTCCCGGTTGTTGTCAAATTGACAGCAGTCGTTAAGCCATGTCAGAGGCCTACGGGCGGCTTGAACAACTCTTGACAACAGGTTGACCACTACCCACACGAAAAAGAAAATAATAAAACAAAAAATACCACATTTGACTAAAATACGGCAATATTAAATAAACAGATCAGCTGTTTCTCGCTCGCGGAACACCGAGGTCTTTCCCCGCGCGTTGTGTTTATTGTTAGCAATCCATCGCGTACCGCGTAATAATGTTAATCAATACAAAATCTTAAACAATCAAGGGCAACATTTTATTCATTCAGACACGTTATAGAAAGAAAGAAGAAGAAAGAAAAAATAGTTTTTATTTCTTAAAAACACGAAATCTTTCACAATATCACGTATCTTATCTTATCTTATGTGGGGGCCAGTCAGTGCAGACCGGCGACGCTTCGACCCAGTGGGATCTTCTGTGTCGACACTCTCCCAATAACGACTGCCATAGACGTTCATGGCAGCCGGGAGCGACGGCTTAACGTGCTCTCCGAGGCACGGAGCAGGCGATAATTGTCAATCAATACGCACATAATTTCGAAAAGTCATATAACTTCCGAAAGTCAGAGGTGCGCGACGTGGGTTCGAACCAGAGATCCTCTGCATTGCAGTCTGTTGGTCTCCACACTGTGCTATCGCTGCTCCAATATCACGTAAATATTATGTAAATTTTTTAAGAGGATACATACTTATTTAATTCTTCCGTCTTTATTTAAAGCCAATAATTTTTATACGTGAAGGTATGATATGATTTAGATAAATTTATATGATGTTTGTTCGTCAGGAGGAGGAAGAGGCGAGTTCGCCGGTGACCGTAGAGCCGGCGCCGTCGGTTTCGAACGGGGGCGAAGCCCTGTTCGCGGCCACAGAACTGTTCGTGGCGCCGGAAGCCCCGCCCGTGCCGCCCGCCCTGCCGCCGCACCCGCACAAGCTCACGCATGCCAGTTCGTACCTACTATACATTAGTTTAGATGTTATACTAGCGATCCGCTCCGGCTTCACACGGATAATACAAAACCTTAACAACATACACAAACTTTGGTCATGAATTACTCTGTTTATTAGTGAGAACCGCATGAAAGGCCGTTCAGAAGGTTTTGAGTTCATCACGAACAGACAGACGCGGCGGGGGACTATGTTATAATAATTACTAGCTCTCCCGCGCAACTTCGTCTGCTTCACATTAAATAATTTTTGCCCGTTTAAAAACAAAAAACGCTACCCTATCTTTTGAGTTGGACCAAATTACAGATGGTTACGAAGTTTGTTAAAAATCGGTTTAGTAGTTTAGGAGTCCATAGCGGACAAACAACGTGACACGTAATTTATATGCAGTGATACGACCAGCCAACAAACATATACTGAGCAATATTGCACGTTTTGCAAACAAGAAATCAATGCGAAGGTCAATGATGACACTGAAAGCCTGCTGAAAACACATGTCTCGCCGCAGAAACTACTACACCAAAGCAGTAACACCACGCAATCATGTTTAACTTTGATATCTTTCATTTTAATATGGGATACGCTTTCGACTTTTTGAATATCAAATCCTTTTACGCAAGGGGTCGCCATATGAGGTTGGCGTTAAGGAGTTAAAGTAAACACGTCCATCCCTTACAAAACTCCGTTTATTACTCATTGTCACATAATGGTATAAGAATAATATATATATTTAACACAAATACACACAAATAATCCTTACACATACATCAGTAAAGTTAGGGTTGTACCATACCATAAGATTCGTGTCGTGAATAATTTAGCTACAAGGAGAACTAGTAAATTAATTACGTAGATATAAAACATGACCTCACATCTAGATTTAAGTGAATTATAAATTTTGGAGTCCCTCAGGGACGTGTTTTTCTTAGTACCCAAAGCGTTACTTTATCTTTTAATTATTTATGAACCACACATAAATCTCTCAGTATACTACCAACACACTTTACTATTATAAATCGGCTTATGTCACCAGATACAGTAAAATATAACAGTCAAAAATAGTTAATGATCATCAAATTGCACAGCAAAATATATTTAAAGAGATCAAAATAAGTAGACTCCTAGTTTTGGGTGGATTTAAGAAGGAACCTAACATAACCTATAACCCTTCCGAGACGGAATGCAGTGATTTGAGGCGTATAGGTGCTCGTTATGGTATATTTTAGTAAACATATTTTGTTGCGCAATTACTATTTTTGGTGGTCATTATATTTAATCCATAAAACAAATCACTACCTCGCGTCTAGATTTAAGCGAATTACAAATATTGGAGTCCCTCAGGGACGTGTGTGCCCTTTTATTCTTAGTACCTTAATAATACCCGAAAGCTTAACTTTATCTTTCAATTATTTATGTACCACACATAAATCTCTCAGTATACTACAAACACACTACTATTATAAGTCACACGTATATATCGTAAGCGGCTCGGCCACTGGACTCAGTGGGCGCGTATTTTCGTCGGATGCTGACATGACAGGAAGCTTCAAGCAATGATAATCACGAACAACAATTTAACAACGTTTATTTAATTCACAATATGATCACAAGCAAGTATCCTGGAATAAGCAAGTCCGCTCGGTGTGGGCTCCGATTATAGAATGCCCGCCCGCTCCATCGATCGCGTCCAAGCACGACTCGTAGTGACGTCACGCTTGCGTTCGGAAACGAATCTTGACTCGTCGACATAATAACATGTTATTTACTAACGATGTAGTACCAAATTGAATGAACAAATGATTATACTAGTATTTTTATATTTTATATGATCTGTCAGTCAGTATCAGTCTTGTTGAATAACATGATCTAGTAGATAGCTATGATACATCTAACCTATATAATATTTATTCCATTCGCAGACAGTGAAACGTCATGGCCTCAGATTTCGCTGGCGCAGATCACGGAGGCGAACCAGCGCAAGGCGTCGAGCGACAAGTCGAGCAGCCAGTCGCTCAACAACTCGCTCAACGTGGCGTGCACCGAGCGGAGTGAGCGCGGTGAGCGCGCCGCCAGCGACGAGGTGCGCTGCGCCGGGTTGTCGCCCGCCGACAAGACGCGACTCGAGGCGCTCGAACATAAACTGGACAAACTTACAGGTATACTAACTAAAGCTATATTTTAATAGTTTTTTTTAAAGCCCTTTACTTGCCACTGCAGTCAAAGGCCTCCCCATTCTCCTTCCAACTTTCTCTATCCATAAATGGAAAGGATATACTATAATTTTAATTTTTAATACGATATTTTTAAGAGTCTAACTCATCTATACTCTATTTGGTTAGGTATTTAACAAAAGGTAAACAATCTTGATGTGACTTTTTACACAAACACTTATTAAACAAATAAACTACTGCTTAAACTAACGGTTCAATTGATTTAGTAATCGTTATTGTTGTGTTTACATCGATCGTTAGCAGCATTTTATTTTTAAACTGAGTTTTCAGATAAAAAGATAAAAAACACGCAACTTACAACAATATAGACAAATATATCGTCTATATTGTTGTAAGTATAGCCCATTTGTCGCTTGACATGTGACAAATATACCACTCGCAATCATGATCCTGCGAGGCACGCTGTTCGTCATCAATATATTAATTTGCCGTCCGACTTCTAAGCTTGCCGTGCTAAGTTCTTCTTAGCGGCTGACGACTAAAAACTGAAAGTATCGTCGATGAAACGGAGATTGGATAATCTCCAATTACCGACCATTAATGCCCTTTTCCGCCCAGCCAGCTACCAACTTTTAGAAGACTGCCTCCAGTACGGCCGTAAATAACTCTTTTGCTGCTTTAGAATGACGGCCCTATCAAAGAACTATATTTTACTGCTGCGGTACTGGCTTTGTAAATATTTTTTAAATGGTCAATATGTAGCGCCTATTTTTTTTATTTTGTATGACTTTATCTCAGTCTACGAACAAAAGATTAAGCAAAAGTGTACGTAATGTATACCGAATCATGTAAAGCTTTTGACTTAGTTCATCGTAATTTTCTTAAACGATACTTATCTTCTATTTAGGTCCTTTATTTAGATGTTATAAGTTTTAACTTCAGAATAAATCATGACTCGTTAATATCGAGGCTATCTATTTACACACCAAAAAATACTATGTAATATTGTAGGTAAAGGTAAAGTATTTTTGGTGTACCTCAAGGCTCACTCTTAGAACACTTTTACATTTGCTTTTAATTCTTGTGTCGCTTTTGTCATAACATTATACCTAGTAAGAAAATAGTTTGAAAATAAGGGTTATATGGCCGGTAATATGTAGTTGTGATATGCCGTCGCCTACATTTTCAAGGAAAATCCATAGTGAGTAATAAGTTGAAGTTAGCATGTGAACACCGAGTGGGGGCGAGTGTTTGAGTGTGTGTGTGTTGTCGGGCAGAGCTGGTGAGCGCGCAGAGCCGCGAGCTGCGCGTGGTCCGCGGCGCCGTGGCGAGCCCGCGCGAGCTCATCGACGAGGCGCTGCACGCGCACGCGCAGCGCACCGCCGCCGCCGTCGAGAGCGCGCTCGCTGGCGGGTACGTCACTCACCTTTATTCGTTAGCTTATACGTTGTATTTTATGATGTTATTCCATATTTATGACAAAACGCATTATTTCACTAAAAGAGCGTTTGTTTATTTCGACGTTTCTGTATATCAATTAAACTCAACGTTGACTGTATATTAACTTAAATAATGTCCAGCAGTGGACGTCTTTTGGCTGACATGATGTTGATGATGTTGTTTTAATGGTTACTATCATTAATGTCTGTTTAATTAAAATTTTGTTGCTGCGTAATAAAATTTTAACCGTTACAAGTAATATAAATGAAAAATGTCTTGATCAATACATTAGATTTTTGAGAATACATATTTTAACGTGACAGTTGACAGATAGGAATCACTGAAGTCTGTAGAATGTTTTGTATAACGCAGTAAATAATTAATCATTTTGCAGCTGGGAACGCATCTCACGCGTGGGCGAAGCGGCTAGCGCACGCGCAGCGCAAGCGGCGGGCGTGGGTGCGGCGCGCGCGCTGGAACCGCTGGCCGCCGCGCTGCAGCACGAGCTCGCCACCAAGCTCTCCGCCACCGACCTGCTGCTGCGCGACAACATCGAGAAGCTGGTCAACAGCAAGGTAACCGCTATATCCCAGCTGTTAGCGCACCTCTCGCAGGCGGTGCGGGCGGGCGTGGGATCGAACCCACAACACTCGGCACAGCTGCAGAGGCGACCACTGAAACCAATATTTAGATGCCAATATACTTCAACCAATTATTTGAATAGAGGACGGATTGTATTTACTTACTCAGTATTGACGGATGTACTTGCTGAGTAAATAAATACAACCTATCCATTCTCCATATAAATATTCAAGATTTGGATATTTGAACTGTCTAAATGTTCCTTCATTTGTCTATATGTATGTTTTCATAGGTAGAAAACAAACCCCATAAACGGGCATTCTGCCTTTCACGAATAAATAAATCTAAATATAGCAAGTCAGTACTTCATTACAGCTAGAAATCTTTATCAAATTAGCTACTATAATGTAATGTTCGTTCGCAGACAGTGATGGAGCACCTGAGCACGTCGATCGCGAAGTCCCTGGCGGAAATGGTGCGCGACTCGTTCCGCGAGGCGCTGTTCGAGAGCGTGGTGCCCGTCATGGAGAAGGCGCACGCGCAGATCTTCCGACAGATCAACCAGGCCTTCCAGAATGGCACCAAGGAATGTTAGTATATCATTTTGTTGTACAACGCCTTTGGTTTGTGCAAAAAAAACCGACACCGCTCCGAAGAGAGCCAAGTGGTCGCGAGCGGAAAGAAAGTGTAAGGGTGAATAGTTAAATAAATGATTGTATAGATAAGTGAGTGTAAAGTATAAATGGCTGAGTGGAAGAGTGGATGACAGAAATGATCCACTGGTGGATGCGTGAAACGCTGAAGAGTCGATGAATGGGATTGAATAAATAATAGATTAATCCAGTATTTGATTAGCTAATTGGGTGAGTCAATAGGTGGACATGTAGTCGGGTGACTGGTTGAAAGGATGATCGAATGGATGAGTGGAAGCGTAGATTAGTGAAACGGTGGCTAGGTGGATACAACGGTGGATTCGATGGACACGATTCACTCTACTAATCGTTTACATATTGTTACGTGCTGGGTTCAAGGGATAAGAATGTAAACAGTATTACCCACTAAAACGTTTTATTCTAACACACAATTAAATTTAAAACACAACACACACTATACTAACTAAAAGCTTTAAACTTTGTAGTATTTTCGCTTCCGATCGCTTTGATGAATACTTGACCGCTTACGATTGTAAACTAACTTGGCGGTGCGCGTGCGCTCTATTTATACGCGGTTAAAATGTTTCTGGAGATTTCTAGAAACGCCATATCCGGTATGTAGCAGTACGAAGATTCGAGAAAGATCCAGCGATCTCTTTACTCTTAGCGTACCGACAAACTACGTTGTTCCGTAAGACGTCAATAGATGGCGCTGTAATAAATTATTACAAGAACTGACGAGTCTTCCCCACAGTGCTGAGAGATGGCACTGGCTATAATAATATGTACATATGTAGTCGACTAGATTAGTCGACGGTAGGAAGGATACATGAGTGGACGAGTCCGCTAGTTATGACAAATCAACGTAACTAGAGGAGTCTCTAGTTATGTTGATGTGTGTATGGGTGGTCGTGTGAGAGGTGGACAAGGGATGGGTGTTAACAGTTCAAAAGGAAATTGGATTTTGTGATCGTTGTTGGTTTCGAATTGAGTGCTTACGTTTCCAGTCGCAGCTAACACAGAGGCGGCTGCGAGAGCGGCAGCGGAGCGCGGGGGTGCCGCCGCGGCCGCCGCACTACGCGCCGCGCTCGAGCGACACGCCGAGGCGCTCGCCGCCGCGCAGCCCCAGCATCACCACATCGCCAACGTGCTCAGGGAAACCGCGCACACGTAAGTACTAATCATTGCGGCGCGCGGGGGACGGGGGAGCTCTTGCTATACGATATAGTATCATTCAATCTTCCTTTTGCGGCGTTAGCTTCGATTATGTGGTTACGTTACGCATGGCGAAGGAGAGAGTAACTAAACGCATCTTTTATTCGGAATTAGCGGAAGGCAAAAGAAAGCCGGGTTGCCGATTTCCCCGCTAGAAAGAGGTGCAAAAACACCATATGGAAATATGCCCTGAAAATGGAAAAATGCCTCCCTCTCGGACTGAAGAGCTAGTTAAAACCAAGGATTTAACTTTGGGAAATGACGTCGGTCTGAGGTTGATTTTAGACGCGATGAAATAAAATCCCGAACACCTATGGCGATCAGTTGTAACTATGAGAATGGTGTGCTCACATGTCCTTCTTTACAAACCTCTCACAAAATTGCCTACAGCAGTCACTTGAGAGCACATCAACGACAACTTCCTCTACGGAGGTGAAGCAATCGCTGTAACCGGAATCGGTCGGGAGGTATCATCTTAATTATTACTCTTTCCTCATTAATGACAACTACACCTTTATAAAATTTAATTAATAAAAAGTGAAATATAATAAATGTACCACTCCGCAGCGTGCTGGAGAAGGAGCTGTGCTGGTGGCGCGAGCAGGCGCGCTCGGCGGCGCTGGGCGCGTCGCGCGCGCACTCGCCCGCCACGCCGCACGCGCACGCGCACGACCGACAGGTACGTATGCGCACGCACACGCGTAACATTGTGCATGCGCTACAACTATGAGATATACAAGTACTTCAATAGCAAACCTTCTTACAGAGACCCCATCGCAATGTTGCAAGAAATTGTGTGCAAGAATCCTTACCTTTCCTCGTTCAAGTATTTTCTTTGCTTTACTCTAACATTGTAGTTTGTCTCATGTCGCCGAAGCATCAGTAATTCCGATATTTTGTTAGATATTTACATCACATTCATAGAAACTAGAATGGATTTTCATATCATTACCCTTTTACAATGTGTTTTATTATAATAAATGTGTCACGTCATGTATCAATACAATATACGTCTAAACGCTGAAGGTAGTCTTTTAATGCATTTACGTCGTCCAAACAGTTAACAGTCTTAAAGATCTTCATATCATCAGCAAATTTAAGTATATTAGAATTATGTGTTCGGATGCGTGTTCGGATCTACGCATCCGAACAGCTCAGCGCTTTACATTTGTGCATTGCATGCACATTTGAGACGCGTTCATTTTATAATTTTATTTTATTTTCTAAGTCAGTTCGCAATCGAGCAGCGACCGAGCTCAACTACCATTAAGTTTACCATTTAATTTACCATTTTTAATATTAATTTACCATTTAGTAACCAGTTGTTAAGTGTTTTTACCAATATTAACTTTAGAATAAATATTATCTCTTAACATACCATTCGTAGTATCTATCTATTTAACGCAGTTACTTCTTAAAATTACTCTTCTTCTTCTTCTCCCTAGCCTTTATTATTCCCAAGTCACTTGGCTTCCTAGTCTAACTCCTTAAAATACTCTATTAAACATAAAAGAGCTCGCTCCAGTACATTATGAAAACATTTGGGACGGATAATCTAAGATCTTATTAATATATTTTTTTTTAAATAGACTACTTCCGCGCTAGGAATAACTTCTGTATCACGGAGGACTCTACAAACATTCAAACAATGGACACGAAGAACATCTAGACTCGGCACAACCATTTGTATATAACCATACTCTAGTGGCAGTGGCGAGGGAACTACTTAAATCACTACGTCATCCGTGCACTCAATTTTGTAAGAGAGATATATCAAACCGTTCCCAGATGCAAGTGGCGCAGATCCAGTCGCTGATTGCGTCGGGCGACGTGAACAGCGCGTTCCAGCAGGCGCTGTCGGCGTCGGACCTGGCGCTGGTGATGTGCGCGTGCCGCGCCGCCGAGCCGGGCGCCGTGTTCGGGCCGCCCTGCAAGCTCAAGCAGCACGTACTGCTGTCGCTTGTGCAGCAGCTTGCCGCAGACATGGCGCGTGACACGCATCTTAAACACAGGTGATGTACTCGTGCAGTGTTGCACACCAATGTCAGTAGTTTCCCTCGAAGCCAAAAATACAGTGTTATCATTTGCATTATGTTTGGATTGCAAAATTGCGGAGCTATATTTTGCAGTGAAATTCTCATTACGTATATGGCATAGAATAGGACTTTATTTTTATAAGTCACGTGACTAGATATTCATGTATTGTAGCAGTAGATTATTCGTAATATCATGTTGTAACTGATAAATGTTTAACTGTTTTTCCTGTGATATCAATAGTGATTTACTACTACGTTAGAAAAGGTGACGGTGTAAATTAGCTTCGATTTTGCTAAAGCATTTGATAGGGTTATATAAGGTTTTTCATTTTATGGAATTTATAAAATATATATGTTAAGGTATTGTACATATAAGTTTTTTTTTTTTTTTTTTTTTTATTTTGCTCGTCAAAATGACCACACTCCACCTGATGGTAAGCAGTCGTGTGGTCTAAGAGCAGTGGCCTCCACATCGCCCCCACAGTAGCCGAGGCGATGTTGAGGTCTCTACTTTGACGGCCTGAGAAGATGCTTTTTCACGCCCTGCTTAAAGAACCCAGGATTGAAGGAAGAAGGAAACACGTGCCTTGGCAGAGAATTCCATGCCTTGGTCGTTCGGCAGAGATATGAGGACCCAAACTTTTTGGTACGCGCTCTAATCGACTCTACCGTGTAAGGATGGCATCTGAGCCCAGCACGCGTTGTTCTGGATAGGAAAGGGGAGGGCGGGATAAGGTGGAATAACTCTTCAGAGCACTCCCCGTGGTATATTCTGTAGAAACATGCCAATGAGGCAATGTCTCTACGGAGTTGCAGAGGTTCCAGTGAACTCGTGACCTCTGGATCTCCGATGATACGGACAGCCCGCCGCTGTAACCGGTCGAGAGCGTCCAGCAAGTACTGCGCGGAGCCATCCCAAAGATGAGAACAGTACTCCACGCAAGGGCGCACTTGTGCCTTATACAATAGGCACAGTTGCCCAGGCGTGAAGAACCGCCTCACCCTGTTCAGAACTCCGAGTTTTCGCGAAGCTTGCTTAATGACGCTCTCGAAGGTTTTCTGATTAAGGGAGCGGCAAAGATCCATACCTAAGATGGAGAGACTGTCACGTATCACCAGTGGAGTGTTCTTCAGAGAAGGGAGGGGAACGAAGGAACGAATGATAATTATGCAAAAGATTGAAGCCCTAAAATATTCAATGATAATGTTTGCTCTGAAAACCAAAATGATTAATGTTGGCGTACCACAAGGCACGATTCTTGTTCCAACTTTGTTCAAGTCACACATTAGAGACTACTAATTGATAATAAATCCGACAGATACCTAGAGGAGGCGGTGATGAACCTGGACACGTCGAACCCGGTGACGCGCGAGCACCTGCCGGCGGTGGTGCGCGAGCTGCAGAAGCAGCTGATGTCGTTCCTGGCGAGCGCGCCGCAGCACGCGCTCGCGCGCCCGCTGCGCATGCTGCTCATGGCCACCGAGGCGCTCGTCAAGGCGCCGCCCGTGTGACGCGCGCCCGGCTCCTGCTCCTGCGCCTGCCCGCGACACTAGAGCTGCACCAACCAAGCGACACCACTGCCATGCCCGCTCCCTGCCGGCATCTGCATACACTACTAACTATACTTTTTTTACTTATTTATACAATATACTCGCATATAACCTTGACAGCAAACATAGTTTACCGAGTAAATTTAAACTTTCTAGACGCAGAATTGACGTGAATATGTAAAATAAGCAATAAGACTTCCAGAAGTTCAAACTATGTGTGATATTACGAGTATTAGTCTACGATCACATTGTCTAGATCAAATAAGTTGTTAAATATTGGCAGTTTAAATATTTTAACCATCTAATATGTCCACTGAAAAACATTATGTACTTGCTTTATTACGTGGTCTTATATGTGAATGTATATAATATTGTATAAATGATTTAGTCTAAAACAAATAATTTAAGTTTATTATTTTTTTACTTATAAGTGTTTTTATTATTGACTTTTTTTACTTACTGCTTCGTTATTTTTATTTTCATTACGACCCAAATTTAATGAAACTGGGCTCAACGCCATTTTGTTTTAAATAAACATAAGATGGCGCCCAACCATTAAGAATTTGACTTATTTTTTTAAATTTATTATATGTAATTTTCTAATATTTAAAATTATTGTTTTACATTGTTTCATTCATTCATTCATTTACTTGATTGATTTTGACTTCTTTTTTGTTCGCATAAAGCGCGACATAATTCAATAGTTACATCTTATATATTACAGTGATTTTTTGAAATGATATCTCCCAGTGTGATGATGTAAGTTACATCTCGTGTCGAACTCCAGTTCAGTACAGACTTGTAAGTGTACACAAGGGCGCCGTACGCAGCGTAAAGACTAATGTGATTTAATATAAGGACTGTTAACATTACAATATATGTTACTTAAGTTTCGATTCTTGTAAAAAGTCATTTTACCTAGAATAATTCTCCTTACGGAGTAAAACATAGATATATAATGACCGATGATTATATAATAGAACGCCAACTTACTATATAGTAATTATTAATTGTTAATTTTCACCAAATCATATCGTCTTTTTCTAATAGCTGTAAAGAGATAGAGACGGGATGATATTGACAGTAATAGGGTGGTGCGATGAAGGCAGATATTAAGTAATAATCCGCGGCTGATTGTCGGCGGTTCCCGATAGCCGATCAACCTGTGGTTTACTTACTAGCGATAGGAATTTGATATAATTTGTATTGAGTCGCAAATATGACTAGCAATGGCCGATGGGTACACATAAATGTCTCGAATTCGATCTCGTGTACTACAGACTTTTTGAAGTTACGTACGAATTAAATAGTTAATTACCCTTGTTTTAACTATGAAAAAAGCATTGTATGCAATTGCCATACCAAAGTGCATTGTTCTCGAAGATGTTGGAAGGCATCAACCCGCACTAGACCAGCGTGATGGGCAATGTTGGAAGGCATCAACCCGCACTAGGCCAGCGTGCTGCGCAATGGCCTAACCCTTTGTTTACTGAAAAGAGGCACGCACAGCAGTGATAATTCGTCACATCCACGGCAAACTTACGAATCTCCAGTTTTAGCGAAATCGATATTTAGATGAAAACTGTACCCTGTGTGTACCACATAAGGTACAATTTTTCATCTAAATATCAATTTGGCTAAAACTGCAGATTCGTAAGTTTGCCGTGGATGTTACGATACAATCTAGAAACAAGGTTGATATCATTATTATTATACCTATATATTGTGTCAAACTTCAATCTCTAGTACAGCAAATCACAAACAAATCAGTTTTTGTGAATCACTGATAAACAATATAACTAATTAACAAGACTGCTGTCTAGCAATTCGATAGTGTTGTAACTCGTATAGAACACCGGTATGGTGCTAGTCCAGTATTCAAATTAAAATATATAATAGAATATATGAGACAGATGCTAAAGGATTAATAGTTAGACTTATAAAACTAAATTTTTGATTAAATACAATTCCATATATAGTGCTTATTATAAGTTAATTTGGGATGGTGAATGTCGACGTTTTAATACCCTGTTTGAGTAAATTACAGAGTAATATCAGCAATTACTTGAGAGCCATGAATTATTTGCTGCAAACGCATATGCTTAGACATTGTGACTGATATATACAAATGTATGACGTATTGAACCACATTAAGGCCTAGGCCACCGGTAAACCGCGAAACCGCCCGAAACGCACACAAAATCAGTCGCAGAAAAAATCCGCCGGTGCGGCCGCTAGTTCCCTTGACTCACAAAATTAGGCGGTTAAAAACCGCGGCGGTTTAGCCGTAGAGCGGCCTAGACGTAAAGCCAGTTTTCTGAGCTCGTTTGAAGAGTATATTTAGTGAATTCTGGGCTACTAATAATATTATTGTTCAGTTAAAATACACTGCGCTGTAAAAATGAGCGCCTCAACGGAGTCGCTTTTAAACGGCGTAGTGAAAATTTAACAGGCGATGTTCACACCACGGGAGGGGTTTGTTAAAACGCAGGCTTTTACAAACCGCTACGTTAAAACTATATCATCCCAATATTTAATTCCCGATTTTATAATATCGTTATGATATTTCAGTTATGTAGACAGTATCGCTAAGATATGTAACGATTATGACGAACGATCTTCTCAATGCTATGTGATAATAATCGGGCGCTTATATACCTAAACTTCACTTTTATTCCCACGAAAGAATAATACGGACATGCCTTTCAATTAATATTTTTTAGTGTTCTGTTCGTATAAAATACAATAAATTAGTCGATTCGATCACTCATCTGTTAGATAGATAAATCAATTTCCACTACTTGACGACATTGTGCACATCATCATTTTTTATTGATATTCCATTTGTTTTAAATAAAATAAAGATACTAAATCAAAATAACCACTGCTATAATTTCATTAAGTTTGTTATAGTTGTTTTTACAAAATAGTTCAATCCCGGGCACCCGGGATTACTTATTTATTCAGAAGCGAATGTCCACATTATTCTTTTGTGGGAAGAAGTTTAGGTATATAAGCGCCCGATTATTCGATCACTGGTGATAACATACATAGGAATATACAGGATTGTTTTAATGTTATAACATTAATATTTGCACTAGGTCGTCGAAAAGTTAGATGTTATGTTTATGTAGTACGTAAAGGGAATAATTCGATTATGCTTGGTATTTACGTGCCTTTTTGGAATGCTTGAAGTTTCGACCAGGTTGCAATCGTCGTGGTCACAAGCAGACTGACTATAATCGCAAATAGCGAAGCTCAATCCATTTTTCAATAATTTAATCTAGTTACGAGGTCCATATAGTTAAAATACATAAATATTTAAGCTCGAGCATCTGCCTTTATAATGTGTTAGTATAGGTGCCGCATGAGAGCCACGCTTCGGCACGAAGGGGCCGGCTCGACCGGAGAGATACCACGCTCTCACAGAAAACCGGCGTGAAATAGCGCGCGTTGTGTTTCGTCAAGTGAGCGAGGGTACCGGAGGCTCAACTTCTGAAGGAAGGGGGGAGGGCAAATTTAAAAGGCTGGCAACGCATTTGTGACTCATCTGGTGTTGCGGGTGTCCATGCGCATATACCATAAAAAAAATAACATTTGCAAATTGCAGGTATAGGATGCACGGTACACTAGAGTATCCGTGCGAGAGGGAAAATTTAAATTTAATTTTCATAAATTTTAATGCTGTTTCATAAGAAACCAATAGTGGAAAACGCATTAAAATTGATTACTATTTTAATGTCTATAATAACATAACATCAAAAATCAACGACAATAAGAATAAGATTCCCATTACGTATTAAATAAATCACACCAAGTAAAACTTGTTACATAATATTGTGTTATGTTTTGCACGAATGTTATACATTGAAATTAAACTACTTTATAAGAATGTTGTCGCGTTGTTTATATTAAAATACTTTTTAACAAGAGGGATTTAAAATAAACAACGCGACAAAATCCGTATGAAATAGTTTAATTTCAATAAAACTCTTTACGTTCAGTTATCCCATAAAATTGCAAATGTCTTGTGATTGTAAGGTAACGTCCCGTGACATAGCTCGTGCTAGAACCTCCAGTATCGATGGTGCCATGCCACGGTACCACCGCGTGTCCTAGATATTTTTATAAACATAAGTTAAATAGACAAAATGATTAGTTTGTATGTATGTGTGTTGTTATATGTGACTGTTATGTGCTTGCTTCACGGTGATCATTAAATTGTACATGTGAGATATTTGCGTATAAGATATTTGACGTTGTGTGCTGTGTTGAAGTTGACCTAGTTTGGGTACATAAGGTCCCACAATGAGGCCTTATATTGTATAAGAATCTCAACATTTTGTATAAACACAAGTTCTGGGGCAAATTCGATAAAACCGGTGTAAAACGACATCTAACATTTATCTCTATTATATTTATATTTAAGGGTCAGCGCCGACGGACGGAGTGCCGGCGAAGAGACTAATTCAGTAACAATTTAAATTCAACCTAAAGTGCTTCAGAATACGACTGTATTTGGTACAACGAAATAAAATGACAGTGCTTTGAGTCACTCACCGTCACAAGAAATATGAACTTATGTTTCAAATCAGCATAACTTTTATTTATGTTTTTGTGGATTGGATCATTTCTGCACAACACGGTCCAATTTATTTTCTAAAACCATTGCAGTGTTGTAATACTTTAGAAAGAATTTGCCAATCCAGATAAATTATTAAATAAACGAGTAAAACTTGAACACAGCAAGTGACGTGTTTATTGCTAATGTCGAACTAAGACTGGTGGTCGTGGCCAGACGACCGCGAATATGCCTATTACTCAGTAACATTAACGTGTACAAATATAAAAACCTCAGATTTGTATAGATTATATAGTAACTAGGAGGCAACTGGGCTGAGATACTGGTGCAGCCTCTCAATATTAGATTTGTATAGTACTTCGGTAAACGCATTATGAAAGTAGATTCTAGATATTGTGATGAAAATATATAGGTACTGTGTATTGTAAACTATAAAATATATTAAATATATAGGTACTGTGTATTGTAAACTATAAAATATATTAAATATATAGGTACTGTGTATTGTAAACTATAAAATATATTAAAACGAATGGCTGCTAACATAGAAAAGGGTACGACAAATTTTGGATGTTATGATTGCTATACAAACACATACATAGATCCACGCCTGTTTCCCAGAGGGGTAGGCAGAGACTACGGATTTCCATTTGCTACGATCCTGACACACTTCTCTGGCTTCATTCACTTTCATCACATTCCTCATACACGCCCGTCAGTTCAAGGTGCTCTTAACCTGGCCTTTGCCCAGATAGGTTGTTATAATCTAATAATCGTAAATATGAATGTTTGGTGTAACTGCCATTCGTTCTGTCGACACGTCCACGTATTCGGCTCAGCACAGCTTGAGGAGTGAACTGGTGACTCTTTAAAAAATGCGCCACTGATGCGTTGAACAGTCAAAACTACATGCAGCTCAAACATATCCATGCGCTTTAGCCATTTCGGTAACCCGCCTGATGGTCATAATCTATACAAATAAATAAAATTTAAATGTCTATTTGTTCCGGCTAATCTCTGAAACGGCTGGCACGATTTTGACGGGACTTTCACTGGCAAATAGCCGATGTTAAAAGGAGTAAAAGAAAAAAGTTTAGACTAGTTTAATTGTTCATCAATGCCGAACTGTAAGTGCCGACTGAATTACGTGTATAGCTCTTAACAGCACACCGGCTGCCAGGCACAACAAATTTTCAATTATGTCTGGCATTTTAACAATTGACAAGTTAATTATGCGTGCCGAAGTAATATACAAATCTCAATATATAAATGCATTCGATTTAGATGTTTCAACTCCAACATGGATAAATCTTAGAGTACCTAAAACTCATTTAGGTTTATCGAATTCTAATCTAATGATGTACTTAGGAATGTAGCTATAAAATGACTGTGATTGATAACAGGCGTTTAAGTAGGTACGTACTGCTTCATTAAGCCTAGGTGAATGTTTTAGCAAAGACACACTGGACAAGAAATATGCTCTAATTTAAAATATGTGTGGTTGAAGCGGATATAATACAATTTATAAATGCATTGGTTTAAGGTCCTATATGATTTATAAGACACGAGACCTTCATTTATAGTAAAAAAAAAATATTACACAGTTCCTTCATCGACTCGTGTCTTCAATTGTCAGCACACATTTTACTTGTCAGCCCAACCATATCAAGACATGATTATTAAATAATTGTATCTCAACGCGTCCATACTCTGATCGAAAATTAATAATTAATTAATCTAACAAAAACTTACTGTCAATTTGTGTTTCAAATCTCTAACCTATTATTTCACATGCGTAAATGAATATTTGACATAAATACCATTCTTTCCACTTGTGATAGAAACGAATTCAAGCCATAGTGCAATTTAGAAAGCTTTTTGATTCAGCTCTATGTATACTGATATTGTATTTTACGCATATAAGAAAAAGAGGACTATCTTACTAATGGAATGCTCAACAACCACACAATTAGTAAGACTGATTTAATATAACACAAAATTTAATCTATTGTCCATTTTGGTAAATTGATTATTAATTTTAATAATATTGTCTTATGTTTACGCGAATGTTATACATTGAAATTAAACAAACTTTATACGTATTTTATCGCGTTGTTTATTTTATAAAACACTATTATTACATAATGTTGAAACTTTAAACTACTATTGTTAAACACTTTTACTAGTTACTGTTTACTTCTATTTAAGCTATTTAAATGATACAACTATTTAGATTTAATTTTAGACTTTCCCCGACGTTTCGGTTGCTTTTCAGCAGCCATGGTCACGGGGAGACTAAGATGGCAGTTGTCTCAATGTTCCAGTGTAGTTATTTCAAAGTAAAAAACTTTGAAATAACTACACTAAAGTTTGTTTAATTTCAATATTAATTTTAAACTAATATGTTAGTGAGGAAACATCTAAATCGAAAGCATAGTGCACTGACGTGCAAGAGCCTCGATGCTTATTGTTGATACTATTTAATTTCTTAGTGTATGATAGACTACTGTGTGTTATACGGCTCCTCACTGTGATTCTGTGTTTGTATTAAGTATAGGAACAATTGACATTATTAGCTACTAGCTTTTGCGCGCGGCTCCGCCCGCGTGGTACATACATCAATAAAAGGTAGCCTATGTCCTTCCCCAGGTTTTAAGCTATATATGTACCAAATTTCATCTAAATCAGTTGAGTGGTTTAGCCGTGAAAAGGTAACAGATAGACAGAGTTACTTTCGTATTTATAATATTAGTAAGGATTTGTCTGACCATATTATAGACCCGTTAGTTAGCTAAAGCTAATCCAGTCTGGTAGCAATCTCAGGTGGGTGGGGTTGGTATATACCTACTAATCAATCAATAATCCGATATGTACCTTAGCCGCGAATCTACACTCAAAGTTTGAAAAAATTCAACTCGAGTCTTTCCGAGACACAATATTGAACATGTTGTAAGAGATAGTATGTAGATAGGATTTTCAGATTTTTGTCAATTATATAGTGTAGACGGCAAGGAGACCACACATGTATTTCACTTTTGGAGTATCATGACTCACATGACTTTCTCCCTCCGCGCCTGACCCACCTCTCATCAGGCGCGGATCCAGCCCTCAAAAAAGGTTGTGGTCACAGCGACCCGAAAATCGGCCAAGTGCGAGTCCGAGTACGAACTCGCTCATGAACAATCATGACTCATGAACGACTTTTGAATATGATTATTTCCTTTTTTCCACACATCACGACTTTGGCCTTAGGAATGAAAATAATCATTGGAGGAAGTCAGCCCCGATTTCGTCCAATTAAAAAGTCAAACAATTTCGATTAAATTCCAAACCAATTACAATCAATAAATTATTATTTTTTCTTCTTTTCTAGTAGCCAGTAAGCTAATATAGGGACACTAGACTGGGTAAATAGGTGTCTTGACGCTGTCTCAGGAGTCGTATAGCGTTTATTATCATCAGCCTATCAATCTCAATAGACCGTGAAAGTGTGACGTCACAAGTCTATTAGGGTTGTGGGCATGCCCATCGTGCACACAACGGTGGATCCGCCCTTGTGCCCGGGCTCCTATACTTAGAAACTAGTCGTTTTACCTACGTACAGTAAATTTCTGACACATTGTATGATAAATATGTCACTATTTAGCTGTCCGTAACTAAAATTATTCGTTTCTGAGTAAATGAACCGAACATAAAAAATTAATTCATAAATAAGTCACGTGGTCAATTCCTTAGAACATTCAAAAGACAAATATAACGATGGTTGTCGATGCTAGAGTGAGGAGCCCATGTTATTTCCTTTTTATAAATTTATATTTTGTCAACGCTTAGGTACTCTTGACATGAAACTATTGATAGTATTATAAGAAATACATTTATCAATAAATGCGTATTTGATTTGTATGTTTTTGTGTTTTATTTATTCCCTTTTTTTATCGTCGTGTGCATTTGTGAAAATGCGGATCGTCACAATGCTCGATAAAGTATTAATTGAATATTCTATAGCATACAAGTATTTGTAGAATCAATAATATGAGAGTTATACGAGGGAAGGCTGAAAGTTCTGAGCCTAGGGTATTAAAACATGAGATAAAAATCTAAATTAAATTTATTTTTCTGTATAGTCTCCCTCTACTTCAATGCATTTCTCACATCGTTTGAGCCTGTAACCCACTAAAAAATATGTCGCGTCTTTGCCTTCGAAATGCTCCTCTAAGGCAGCCTTCAATTGTTCTTGATCCTCAAATCTTCGCCCCCGAAGGTCTATCTTCAAATTTTTAAATAGGAAGTATTCGCTGGGAGCCAGGTCTGGACTGTAGGGTGGATGGTTTATTTCATCAAAGCCAGTTTCACTCGGTGCTTGCTTCGCAATGCACGCCGTGTAAACTGGCGCATTGTCTTGCAAAAACAAGATTCCTTTACTGACTTTGCCCCTCCTTTTCTCTAAAATCACTTCACGCACTTTTTTCAAAAGCATAGCATAGTACTCGGCGTTCATTGTAGCTTTTTTTGGAAGTGAGTAATTAGTAATACTCCTTTCGAATCCCAAATAATGGTGGCCATGACTTTCGATGTCGACATTTTGACTTTAAATTTCTTCGGTGGCTTTCCCTTTTTTCTATCCGCGGCATTGATTCCTGTTTCGATTCTGGATTATATTGTCGAATGCAGGTTTAGTCTACAGTGACGATACGGGTACAAATTTCCTCTAAATTGTCCTTTTCAACAGGTCAGGTCCAAAAACTCCAATGAAGTCACAACTCGACGCTGTTTGTCGAGCGGTGTGAGCATTTTTGGCACTCAACGGGTACTAATTTTATTCATGTGCAAGTGGTTGTGCAATATGTCTCGAATACGTTTCTTTCTGATGTTCAACTCTTCTGCTATCTGCTATATTTTTACTCAACGGTCTTCCAATACAATTTTTTCACTTTGTCGATGTTTTCGTCCGTGACGGCGGTGTTTGTGCGACCGGAGCGGGCGTCATCTTCAAGGGACTCTCGACCCTGTTGAAATAATCGTGCCCATCGTGGCAGACAACGGTCCAGATTCCCAGTATACTGTAGACATTTCTTCAAAAATATCTTTGTTTTTTCTCTTTTTTCAAGGAACTTTATCACGGCATGATACTCCAATTTCGTCAAATGCAGCGATGACTCGGACATGGTGATGTTTACAGGTCGATAACTCTGAATATAATTATCCTAATTAGACAAAACTTTTCTTATATACTAATTAGATGTCACTCAAGTAGTGATAGGTGGTGGGGGTAATTAGCATGACTGGAAGTACTCTAGGCTCAGAACTTTTCAGCCACCTCTCGTAGGTAGGTACTACCTCTAATCCCGGTAGATTAGAGGTAGTACCTACCTATACCACTCAAAGACTGCTTAGAGTAGGCAGATGCGGTCTAGGCTACACAGACGTTCAACACAACAAAAAAGTAGCTCACAGTTGATTTCATGACTTGCTTTTACACGGGCGTTTGAGAGGTAGCTGTGACTGTATCTAATTATAAAGAAAATTGAATTACAGGGGAAAATGGGAATGGGTTGGCTTAAATGACAAAAACTCATGGAGCTAGTTGCTTGTTGCATACAGGATTCAAAGATCTGTATTACTTATAAGTCAATTTAAGCCTTTGCATAGTCACAAAGTGTAAGTGTATGCGCCATCATGCCATCCTACTGTCTATTTTAGATTTGTATTATATCTTAGCTCAAATTATTTCATCTCTATAATATTATTAAGTTATTATTGTTATTATCTTTTGTTTTTTATAGTCAGTAGTATATGGCATAATGGTTGTAATACCTTGTTAATCTGAGTTGTAAAATACTGAAATTATATTTAATTGGCGATTTAAAAGAGTGGCCGTGAGTTTCTTGCAAATTTCTTCTCATAGGCTCAACCCTTTGCCTGAACCTTGCAACTAACCTAAATGTAGCTTCAGTAACTTAGTAAACTCATTGACCTATACTTTGACGTTCATAAGTGTTACTTTGTGACCTAAATGAATAAATGATTTTTGACTTGACTTTGAGTGAATTCTAACGATTTTAACTCGGACTTCTAGTTTCAAATCAAATTAAATATTTATTTGCATAACTCAGGTACATAAAGTTGGTACATAGTAGGTAGGTATATAATATAGTTCGTGCTGAATTATAACCTCAAAAGAAGTATGCAAATATTATAATTATGTAAATTTAGGTACATGCAACTAGGTTAAATAATTAATATTAAAGTCGAAAACATTAATAATAGTGTCAAATTGTGAAATAATAGAAATGTCAAATAGAGTCGAGTATTTACTAAATGGAATAATTAAATAAAATATAAAAATTAAAAATAATTAAATTTAAATGTCAAAATTATATTTATAAGACTATTGAAATTTTATTTATCTGACAAGAAGTCTGTGACACTATAATAGCATTTCTCATTCAATAACTTATTCAACCTTTGCTTAAATATGGCTACATTTGTTTCCCTAATATTTCTTGGTATTTTATTATAAATTTTTGGGCCCATTGCAAAGATACTATTATGCATTAAAGTAGTCTTTGTCTGACGCATACATAGTCTGCTTTTATGTCTTTGCTGGCGATTAAAGGTTTTAGAAACTAGCTCAAATAAGTGTAAATTATTTGTCACAAGAACAGCTACTTCGTATATGTAAAGACTAGGCAATGACAAAATATTATATTTCTTAAAATAGGGCTACAGCTATCTGTTGATTTTAGGTCAAACATTGACCGTATGCAACGTTTCTGTATTCTAAAAATACTCATTTTATTTGTCGAGTTGCCCCAAAAGATAATTCCATACCTGAGAAGCGATGCTACTAAACCATGGTACGCAGTTAGAAGGGCATTTTTACATTTACCTTTTTTGCTAGTTCATGCAGAGCATAAGCGGATTTACTAACTCTCTTACATAATTGCTGTATATGCGGCTTCCAATTCAGTTTGTTGTCGATGGTCAAACCTAAAAATTTTGTACAGTCTGTTTCCTTTATAGATTGACCATTAACCATTACATTTAAATCGTTCAATTGTTGCGTACGCTGACTGAAATGCATGGTCTATGTTTTACTAATGTTAACCTCTAAATTATTACTATCTAGCCAACTAACAACCGAATTTAAGGCATTGTTTATATCTGCTTTATAAGTGTTTTTATCACTGCATTTAATAGTTACTGTACTATCATCTGCAAATAAGGCTATGGGGTTTTTAGTAGCGTTAGGTAAATCATTTATGTACAATATGGATAACAATGGCCCTAGCACACTACCTTGGGGAACTCCATATAGTATTTTGCGTGCCTTAAAATGAAATATTTCCTCTTTTTTGGTTATTATGTTTATTCTAGAAATCTCAGTGTATTGTATACGGTTTTTTAGGTACGATTCAATTAATCCTAAAACATTACCACGTATACCATATACATTTGATTTGTACAGAAGTACATATATCATGGTCGACGTAATCAAATGCCTGCGTCATATCCATATATACAGAACAAACAGGTATTCTATTGTCAACATTAGTCACTACAATATCTAGGAAATCATATATGGCCATATTTATAGTTTTATTGCATCGAAAGCCCTTTTGTTCTTTTGCCAGAAAGTCATATTTTTCAACATATGCGTTTATTTCCTTGTGTATGTATTTCTCGAATATTTTTTAGAATATAGGCACCAAAGCTATGGGTCTATAATTTGACATATTATCTTTACATTCTTTTCTGTACAGAGGTTTTACAATCACTGTTTTTAATCTATCAGGAAAGATTCCCGTCTCAATACACACATTTACAATATAACTAATGTGTTGACAGATATTGTTTGCTACAAATGTTATAACCTTTGTTTGAATCTACTATTTCAGTTTTCTGTACGTTGTTTCTGTATCTTGCATAGTGTTCAATCATAATTGATATATAAGTACTTACATAAAAGATTTATAATATAGAAGTTAATAAACACACAGCCTCTGTCTAATTCTTCTTTCATAATTTTTACTTGCAGGAATTCAAAGAGCAGAAAAAACAACAACACATTAGTTAGTAAACATTGTTTAATTAGTTTTACACATGAACATTAATATTTATTATTGAAGACTTGTAGAGTGACACAGATACAGCGCCGATCTTACTGCCTACAACTTCTTAAACAATGTTCAGCTATATAAATAGTTTTCTTAAAATATATTAACATTCTGACTAGTCTATATATTTTGAATTACATAATGCATGTCGCAAAATAAAACAAATAACTATTATTTTTGTACAATAATAAAGTTCATATTATTTTTGCGTGGCAACATTTACTAACGCTGATAATTGTATCGAAAATTAGGTATATATCTTAAGTTTAAGATTTTTTTAATGGAAAATAGAGATTATTTATTATATTAGAGATTTCATTCATCCTTGACATCGAACAACGTTAAAATTAGGCCGCAGTCTACATTATAAATAATATTAAAGGGTAATTAAATAAGTATTTCTGCTTACAATCACGGAGACATTCATAGCCCGCGCTCATATAAGTACATTAATGTTTATACTTAAGAAATGGCTAGATTAGGCACAATCACTTGAAGTGGACACGTGTTATGGCATCGTATGGAACAGACAAAGTGCCGTATGGTATAACTCTTAAAAGCGGCGATAACACTGGTTCAATTAACTATCTGCTTTGGGAAAGCGAACTGAATCATTTATTGCTCTAAGGAAATTAGTACTTGTAAAATCCGTTTATATCAAGAACACAGTCATGTCCAAGAATGGCGGATTGCACCATCCGGGGGTCCACTGGCTCGTATCAACAAAGGTCACTAATCTGTACAAGCTGTCTGTACACTTGTTACCTCTCAATACGGTATTTTTACATGTGTATTAATTATGCATTGCAAGCAGTTGGTGTTTAACACGTTCACTGTGCAGCTATGATGAGAGAGACTACCCCATAAGTGCAAACACAAATTGTAGATAATATGTTGCGTTAGGTATAAAAATTAATATATTCATTTTTTACATCCCTTTCATATAAAACTTTAGTTTTTATAGACGTATTATAAATTCATGCCCCACCCGTGTGGCATGCACGTATTATCTCGTAACTTCATGCCCACCCGTGTGGCATGCACATATGATCTCGTAACGTCCCCACCCGTAGGTCATGCACGTACAATGAGCAAATCGATATGCTCACCCGTGGGGCATGCACGTACAATGAGCAACTCGATATGCTCACCCGTGGGGCATGCACAGTGAACGTGTTAAATATGAATTTGCCGCTTTGTATGAAGAAAATCGATACTATTGTGACTTTCACATGAACTATTTCATCAATTTTCTTTGTATGGCCTATCCGAGTTATATCTTATTTTTATGTTGCTTGTATTCAGGCTAATATATTGTCTGAAATTAACAAAAACATCAACCATCATGTAATTATGAAGAATTGAAACAATGAGTAAGAGCAGACACTAAGCGATATAACTTTAAATATAAATTTTATAAAAGGACTGATAATTATTATTAGTTTATTATCGAAATTTGTACAGAAACCACGAAATGAGTAGGACATAAACGGCAATTTCATAGATTATGACCTATTAGTTTTCAATCAGACTGACAATTCATAATATTTCTGTTATCCTTTCATGACATAGACTGTATCAGGGATAACAGAGTTTATAATGTTTGTAGAGTTATATCGGCTTTACGACATGACCATAAATAAGTATGGCCAAGATTAGTTACATATGCAGTGCGTAAACTATAAATACTGAAAGTTTAAGACAGCAACGACAGACCGTTAAGTCACAAATTAAACATATACAGAAAGCTGAGAAAAGACAGTCCCAAAACAATTTCGGATAAAATCCATGTAATTATTACATGCAGTCGACTTTATCGTCTATGTGTATGTTTGTATTCTCCAATTGTATATAACTGGTTTTATAAGTTTCTGTAATTTGTGGTTTTACACAATTTCTAAATCGCAAATGTAAAAACAGTTGACATTTCTGCCATTATCGCGCTGCCTAATTTGCGAGATTACTACACCCACGATACACAGCCCTGCTGGAAACCTCTCTCCATTTCCAATAATCAAATACTGGATCGTAAAATAGAATTATTCGATACTCTTCAACATCCGCGTAGAGATAGTATTTACTAATTTACCTAAAACTGAGCTCGGTCTACCATGAAAAGTAAATGACAAAATTTCAGGCTGATTACAAAATCACATTTATTCCGAAATTCGACCTAAATTTCGGTACATAACCCCTTGATTGTCCTAAACCATTTACCTTCACTTATTTGTTCGGAATACGTCATAAAAGCGTAGTCCGAACAAAACAGTAATGTCATATTGAAAGAAAGAAATCGGCAGAAATTTCGCTGTAAATATTTTTCGTTCGACCCGAAATTTCGGATAGACCTTTCATGGTGGACTTATAGATCATATAGCTCTTAATATGTCCATAAACATCACTGCCTACGTGTCCGGTACCGTGTCGTGCGCGTTACGTAGTGACCGTCACTACGAGGGAATGAGTACCTACGTCCACAAGTACCTGTCCCGTATCACTCGCGAGATACCACTTGAACTATCGCACACTGCGACAATATCTATTGCACACCAACGCTGTTTTAGCCGGAGTCACGGTAAGAAACGAGTATGTTGGGCAAAAGTTCACCACGTGGCTTTGCAGTGTTGAGACTCGATGGTAGTATTTGAGTACGAAGTTTGGGTTGAGGATGCTGTCTCTTATAAGCCGTTCTGTTTGTTGGGCTGGGTTGTAGTAGAGCGAGTTGGAGTTTCTTGCGACGCAGGTTGGGAAGGTCCGGTGGTACCTCGTGGTGTAGCACAGGCATATTCAGAGTTCATCGTCGAAGTGGTCCCCAAGCACGTCGGGCCCCAGGTCTGTAGCTGTGCTGCCAACGAACACGGTGTGGTGGCTCAGGATCTCCTCGAAGGATAATACGTCGTCGTGGTTGTCGTCTGCCGTCGCGAACAGGTGGTCCACTTCCTCGGTCGCTATTTCTCTGTAATTATAGCTGTAATTAGCGATTTCGAACAAGCGTTTTTCATATAGGATATTATTCCTTTAGACATGGTTTTGATAATAATCCTTAACTTATTATTAACAATCTTAATATTACAAATACGAATAAGATATTTTTTTTTCATTTACGGAGACGCGGGGCGTCGCGCGTTGCGATGGGCGGCGGCGCGGCCCGCACTGAATTCAAACATAATATGGCGTTGTATGAGTGCGTTTACAGAGAAGCGATTCTACACGCGTTTGCTTGAAATGGAGCGATTTTTGTGGCGGATGCCGCGGATGGTATCGACGCGTCTCGCGCGGCGGCAATTCTCGTAAAGCGATGCCCGCGACGGAACCTTCTGCCAGTATTATTTGGAAATCGCACAACGCAGACGTAAGTCATCGTCGCAATGGTGGAGTATGATATGATATGAACGACTTTTTTTAGAAGTTAATTTTATGTTAAAATATTAACTATATAATAAATACGCCGCAGAGATGCCCGCCGCGCACGCCGCAGCGCTAGTCGCCGCGCGCGTCGCTGCGCGCTCGGCGGCGCGCGCGGGCGCAGCGGCGTGCACCGCCACTGGTATCTCTATAAACAATATCGTATATTGGCCTTTTTTATACTTCTAGGGTGGGAAACAGGCATACGGCCCACCTGATGGTAAGTGGTCACCGTAGCCTATAGACGCCTGCAACACCAGAGGCATCACCTGCGCGTTGCCGACCCTTTACGAAAGGAAGTGGGAAGGAGAAGGAGCGGGAATGGGGAAAGGGGTGATTAGGCCTCCGGTACTCTCACTCACCGAACGAAACACAACAGTAGGAACACTGCTATTTCACGTAGATATTCTATGAGAGGGTAGTCCTTCCCCGGTCGGGCCGGCCCATTCATGCTGAAATGAACGAGGCTCTACTACTCTAATGCCCTATGTTTGAGTTGACGCGTGCGATGATGAGTATCGCTGCACGCGCCGCGGCTCCCTAAACAGAAACAACGTCCGCCGCGCCGCGAGACGCCACGCCACACGCGACGCGCCACGCCCCGTATCTTTGTAAATGAGACTACTACTCAAGCGGTCATCATGAAATTTCGCATATGTACTTTGACAAAAGAACAAAAAATGACATCCAGACCTTTCATTCAGAAAGAAGTACTGTTCCTAATCTAACCTACAATTACACGAGCGAAGCTGCGGGCAAAATCTATAATTTTGTATGTATGACTAAATTGCGCAACAAATTGTGATAAGAATATATACTTGTCAAAATCAGGTCAGCCGTGTAGCCATAAAACGTAATGGGCAAGCTCTTTCGTATCTCGACTAGTATTATTATAAATGCGAATGAAGTTATTTGTTCATTTGTTACGCTTTCAAGCCTTAACTTCTTAACCGATTATCATGAAATTTCGCAGTCATGTTGTCAGGGGTACAGAAAAGGAGATACCTTTCATCCAGAAAAAAAAAGTTCTTTCTTTTTCGTGTGGTTAGTGGCCAACCTGTTGTCAAGAGTTGTTCAAGCCGCCCGTAGGCCTCTGACATGGCTTAACGACTGCTGTCAATTTGACAACAACCGGGACCGACTTTTTACGTGCCCTCCGAAGCACGGAGACGCTCAGATAAAATACCACTAAGCGGTCACCCATCTATAGACTGACCGCACCCCACGTTGCTTAACCTCGCTAATCGTTTACCGATCAGTGAGTGCAACTGGCTATGAGCGCCAAAAAAGTAGTGTTCCCGAGGGATAGAAATTTGTTGACAAAAGTATATAATCATTTGTGCATTATTGTAACTATTAATAATACATTAACGCGAGCGAAGACGCGGGTAAAATCAACTTATCTATAATTTAAGTTTTAAGAAGTTTTTATAGGTAAACTGCTCAACTGATTTTGATAAAAGTAACGAACATACTTACTCTTTCGTAACAACTAGACTCTTTCGTATTTATAATGATAATTGATACTACGCTGCAGCGCGGGCGCCCCGCATTGCAATTCTTCTAAAATATTCTGGCTTATAAACTATCCACACCAGATTTCATCATACAATACGTTTTCACGACTAAAACGCGGAACTGATATAATAAATAATCCGTTCCACGTTTAGTTTTAGAAAACGTATGATGAAATAAATATAAAATATGCTATTTGTTTGGAGATTGTGGAACAGGCTTTAAGAGTAATATTTCAGAGTAATAAGTGTGTGAACTCACTCGTTGTCGGGTAGGATCCAGGCGCGTATCTCTGCGAGGTCGATGACGCCGTCCTTGTTCAAGTCCAGGTCGTTGTCGAATTTGTCCTTCTCAGCGATCAGCCACTCCTTGTCTTGTTGCAAACCTGTACGTGCAAATACACTCTCATATTATTTTTTATAACGTTTTTTTTTAACCTTTTGACCGCCACAGCATAAAAGTAGCGTCGTGCCCCCTACGCCAGGCGATGGTTAATGTAGTTTTAAATAATAGGTAAAAGGAACACAACAAACATTTTTTTTAATGTTTATTTTGAACTGTAAAATAGTCGTATTATGCGTTCCGTTTGACGTCCGAAGTCCATTATGAGAGTACATCACTTCCTTCACCTCGCTTGGTCGCTAGATGTCGCTTACTTCCGCTTCCTAGATGCACCTACAGCGCCCTCTATCATTTCCGGTAAACAACTAAACTTCCTACCAAACACAAGCCGCCATCTTTGTCTTTGTTGCGTCGTTTTTCGAACCGAGCACATGGTCGTTACGAAAAATTCTATATAATTTGAATATAAGATTAAATATGTTTTGTCGCAAATTTTAAATTAATTAACTTTCGAGATTTAAGTAGAAAGTAATTTCAAACAGTATAGTTTGTCTTCCGTTACCTTGATCTCTTAAGTGTAAAATATGAGTGATAAAGAGGTTATCGCGCCTACTGAAAAGACTTTTACAAGTGAGAATAGTTCATCGGATTGCTCGTCGGATCAAGAAGGACCACCAAGGAAACGCCAAAAGCGGTCCAGCTCGCGGGATCTGGAAGAAAGGTTTGACTTATTGTCACAGCAATTAGTGAGTCATTTGAACAATATTTTAACTGTATCACTTTCAAACGTGCATATGCCCTTATCTAATATCAACAGCATGCCACATACATCGAATTTGTTGGATAGTTCGCTACCAATATCCAGTGAGCGGTTTTTATGTCCACCTAAATTAGATGCGGGTAGTATCGTGAATTTGAACGTTTCGATCAAAGAACCGGCCGTACCCAAGGCAAAGCAAACACGTGTCCACAAAATTAAGGTTATGCAAAGATTTGACTCGCCCGATTGGAACGCGGTTCGATACACAGAGGTTCAGAAAAAGTACGTGGCCTTTCCGGCCTTTACCGAACTAAGAGTGAATGAGGAGCTACGACGTCTGGAGGATCCTTTAACACCTTTACGTTGGTTTCAAATGGAACGTAGTTTTGCAGCGTTATCCAATGCATTCTTGGCCCAAAATGAAGCCGTAAATTCGGCTTTGCAAAGTCTTGTTGATTGGTCGGCCTCTGCGGACATTCCGGTTAGTGCGTCCTCTATTTATGAAAAGTTAAACCATTTATTTGGTAATGAGTCTGAATATAAGACTGTGTCACATGACATACTACAGGTAATTTGCGGGAAACAAGCCGAAGTGTTAGAATTGCGTCGTAGGGATATCGTTAAAAAATTAAAAGATAAATATATGAAAGAAGATCTAAGTAAAATACCTCCTTGCGAGTACATGTTTGAGCCGGGCCAGTTATCGACATATTTACAGAAAATTGGTGGGGTAGATAAATTACAAAAGCAGACCTCATCTTCTACCCGCACCCGGGCAAAATCGCCAGAACCCTCGACTTCTTTTGCTAACGCTAAGCCGTTTCAAGGTCGGCCCAATATTAATCTTAAATCCAAACAGGCCGAAAACAAAGAATCCGAGCGATCTAATTCCAATAACTCGTCAGCTAGGAAAAGGGGGGGGGAGAAAATATAAAACAGAGGGTAGAAGATCGGGATATAAAAATAAATGACTTAACAGGATTTTCAGGCGGCTGTCTAAGACGCTTTCAAAACACTTGGGCTCTTTTCAATCCACCCAGATCAATATGGAGGTTAATAACAGGTCTCAGAATACCATTCAACAAGACGCCGCCATTAGTTCTCCCAACTTTAGATGTTTTAACAAAGTATCAAACCCTAACATCACAATTAATGTCAACCGAAATTCAAAATTTAATTCAGTTAAAAGTCTTGGAGCCAGCCCCTCTGACACCGTCCTTTATCCAACGGAAAAAGTCGAACCATATTCAATCTCAAGGCATTAAATCAGTATATGAAGCCGAAGCATTTCCATCTCTTCCATCATCACCAAGTGCCCAAATTTTTTACAACAAGGAGATTGGATGGTGAAACTGGATTTAAGTCAGGCCTATTATCACCTGCCAGTAAAAGATCAACACAGAAGGTTCCTCCGAATCAGCTATCAAGGTCAGCTGCTACAGATGACGTGCCTGCCGTTCGGCCTAGCAGCAGCGCCGCGGATTTTCGCCTCAGTAACAAACTGGACTGCAGAAATACTTCGCAAGAAAGGACTACGGTTAGTAGTTTATCTGGACGATTATTTGATAGTACATCAGGACAGGAATACGCTAACAGCTCATGTAGAAATCGCAGTACAGTTTCTGGCCAGCTTGGGTTTCTGGGTCAATATGGAGAAATCGGTAACGACACCAACGAAGTCAATCGATTTCCTAGGAGTGGCATGGGACACCAAATTCAACACGAAGTCCCTACCCTCAGACAAGATACAACGAATTCGGCAGATGTTGCGAGTACGACTTGCAGCCGGCAGTTGGAACCTAAAACAGGCACAACGCCTAATAGGTCATCTCAACTTTGCAACTTTCATCACCCATCGGGGAAGGTTGCATTGCCGATTACTGCAGCGACACAGCAACAAACTCAGGAAGTGCCCGCAATCGCAAATTCAGTATCCAGAAGAGGTACAGTCAGAACTGAACTGGTGGTTGGAGAATATCAGTCAGAAGACAGCGAATCATCCCCAGAGAATACCCACGAACCACGTCATCACCGACGCGTCGGACATTCAAAGGGAGCCCCCCTTTGTGAACAACGACATGATAAAAGGCCAGTGGGAGCAACATCAGACAAAATGGCATTGCAATCTGAAGGAAATGTTTGCTGTGATAGCCGCTATATCAGCCAAAGCAATGTATCTCCAGAATTCCTCAGTGATTCTTCAGAGCGACTACAAAACAGTCGTGGCCTACATAAAAAACGAAGGAGGAACCCGATCGCGTCAACTGCTCGATTTGACCCAACAGCTGCTGAACCTGGTGGACCATCTCAACATTGTGCTTCGTCCTCACCACCTACCAGGGCTATTCAACACCGAAGCCGATCACCTGTCAAGAAATCACACCGCCGCCGAGTGGCACCTAACAGACGAAGAAACATCAAGACTGTTCAGGATGTGGGGCACACCAGACCTAGACCTGTTCGCGTCACAGGCAGCTCATGTCGTAACAAATTATGTTACACTAGACTTGTCAGACTCGAACGCCTACTTTCACGACGCGTTCAGCAGATCCTGGCATTACCGACTTGCATGGCTGTTTCCGCCGCCCAGCCTAATACCCAGGGTACTGGATCACCTAAATTCAGCCTCAGGTCGGTACATCCTAGTAGCACCCAAATGGAAGAAGCCCTTTTGGCGGCCAGATCTGAAGAACCGTGCTCTGAAGCGTCCCGTGAAGCTCAGAGATCTAAAGAAGACGCTGGTGGACACAGTGACAATGCTACCACCGGCACAAGTCAGCAAGTTACACCTGGAAGCCTGGCTCATTTCGGGTGGGATGCCCTGACAGATACGTGAACGCAGCAGGAGAAGCAATTATTGTCATCGTGTTGGAGACAGTCTACTATAAAGACTTAGCCTGAGACTGAGCCCCCATTTGGAGTAGATGGGTGAGGTTTTGCCAAGAGAATAGCATAAATTTTCGTTTGCCAGATCCATCAAATGTAGCTAGGTACCTCTTTTTTTTATTTTTGACGGATGGTCTCTCTTACCGAACAATTCTCGTTCATAAATCGGTTATTGCATCCGTTTGCGAAACGATATTTGATGTTAAAATTTCAGCTAACCCAATTGTAAAACACATACTGAAAGCTATCTCCTTGGCAAAACCTACGCCTCCTAAATTACCGATTTGGGACGCAAGGATTTTGATTAGATCGTTAAAAACGTGCAAAATTAATTTGAATAGTTTATATCAAGTATCCAGACACACTGCGGCTATTTTATTGTTATCTTCGGGTCGAAGAGTACATGATCTTACTCTTTTGCATATTGATAGGCAACATTTTATAGATAACACTGATTCTATTACCTTGCACCCTGTGTTCGGGTCGAAAACTGACTCATCTTCATATCAACAATCTAGTTGGACTTTTTTATCCGCTCCTGATAAAAGCATCGATGTCGTATATTGGTTACGCATTCTTGTAAATATGACACAAGGAACTCGGGGAAATATTACTAATTTATTTTTAGCCCTTTAGTGGTTGGATGAAGCGTCTTTTAGCTGATGTTGGTATTCATGCATCAGCTGGAAGTTGTAGATCGGCGGTCTCATCTTTAAATTGGGTAGAAAATTATCATATTAATGATATCCTAGCTAAAGCAAATTGGCAGCATGAAAGTACTTTTAGAAAGTTTTACCTGAAACAAATCAATAATTCTAATAGGGTAACAACAGCAGAAAAATCACTGTCCCAGTATTTTCAGCCTGATTAATAGTAGTTGTATAGCAATAGGTTGATTTATACGCGCCTTAGTCAATGTACATTTAAGTTACATTATACATGTTATTATGTTCAATCACATTGTTTATTTATACGCACCTTACTCAATGTGCTTTTAAGTTTACTATTATACATATTATTATGTTCAATCACATTGTTGCGTTTTAATTGAATACCTACTATATTACCAAAAATACAAGCCACCAGGCGATAACAAACACTCTCTCATAATGTACTTCGGACGTCAAACGGAACGCATGATATAAAAATTTTACCTTCAAATAAAATTTGTATTATGCTTCCATAGACGTCCGAAGTCCCAGAAATTTCTTCCTGGTGCTAGGCCATTATGAGCCGAACAATGACAAAGATGGCGGCTTGTGTTTGGTAGGAAGTTTAGTTGTTTACCGGAAATGATAGAGGGCGCTGTAGGTGCGTCTAGGAAGCGGAAGTAAGCGACATCTAGCGACCAAGCGAGGTGAAGGAAGTGATGTACTCTCATAATGGACTTCGGACGTCTATGGAAGCATAATACAAATTTTATTTGAAGGTAAAATTTTTATATTTTCGACGTGCCATGCCGTCGGGGGCGTCGTAAGCACGGTTTAATTTGACGTGAATGGACGTCCATGGCGGTCAAAAGGTTAAACAAAAAATAAGTTAATATAAACTTAGATTTTCTGGAAAGAAGTACTTTCCTTGAAGACCTGCTGCGATGATGATTGAACTAGATTTGAGAGCCTAACGGAATTTTCCGCGTTGATAATGCGTTCAAACTTAGAAAAACGTGGATTGAACTCGATATTTCTGAGGTTCAATGGTCTCTATACTTTTGCTGCTTTTACTTCATTATATGGACAGAATTAGGAATGAACACGTAAGAGATAGTCTGAAAGTGGTGCCCATAGACGAAAAGGTGAAAGGAAATCGTTTGGCGTATTAGTATATAGTAATACGTATGTAGGTAAGCAAGTGATGAATATGAGGGTAGAGGGACGAAAAGGGAGAGGAAGGCCAAGGAAAATATGGATGGACTGTGTGAGGATGGATATGAAAGGGAAAGGGGTGAATGATCAGATGACGGGTGACAGAGAAGTATGGAAGCGACTGCGCCGACCGCTAATAAATTGGGGCCAGGGCAAGAGGATGATGATGACTCCTTATCCCGGCAAGAGTAGGCTGATGTGCACTCACATATCGCCAGCTATGTTTTAGGGCCCACGTCATAGCGGGCTCATTGCCGTCTAACGGGAATAGTTCTCGATTCGATTTCGTGGCCGAAATACTCAATAACACTCAGTCTGACCTGGGAATCGAACTCGAGACATCAAAAATTACAGAAGCGCTACACACCGAGTTAGTCCTTTTATAAATAATGATTACTTAAATAAATCCTAAATAATATTATAAATGAGAATGTGAGTTTGTTTGTTTATTACGCTTTCACGCCTTAAGTACTGACCCGAACATCGTTAACTTTCGCATACATGTGGACAGGGGTGCAGAAAAATATATATGGTACCTTTCATGCAGAAGAAAGTTAATCTTCTCAAGCGAAATCCCAGGCAAAAGCTAATGTCATATATGTATTTTATTAAGAGCGACAATACATTACAATATATACAGCGTTTACGATCACAGATGCACATTAAGTGCAAACTATTATTAAGATTCATGTGACCCACTTGTGAACGACTGGACACATAATTCATTTACATTAATTGCTTGAATCATTGTTAATGTCGTTTGGGCTGCTATCCTTAATAGTGTTACTGATCTACTGAACTTAACTATTCTAAAGATCTTGTTTGTATACACGAAGCCTATATAACATCACGCTACGAGCCCTGACAGTGTAGCAGAAATCATAACCGTGTTTGAAGCCACGTGGGCTCCTTTATTTTATTTTTACTAGCTTTTGCCCGCGGCTTCGCTCGCGTTAATTTAGTATTTGACAATCAATTCGGGTTGTACTCTGCTTGTAATAATATAATTCAATCATGATTCGAAAGACACGTGGCGCCATCTATTATCATAAGAACGTTATTATTGTTTTCCTCGTGAACAGTAATTTTTTCGGGATGAAAGGTAGCCTATGTCCGTTTCTGTACACCTGTCAACGTATATGCAAAATTTCAGGATGATCGGTTCAGTGGTTTAGGCGTAAAAAGGTAACAAACAAACAAACTCATTTTGGCTTTTATAATATTAGTTAGGAAGGATAATGACACGGCAAAGTGATTGTAACGGATCTGATGAAAAGCTCAATTAGAGTCCAGAGACAGTGACGACAAGGAGAAGATAGATGTCTTCTAGCCGTCGCCAGTGTCAAGCCGGTCTGACCAGATGCTTCTTCACACTATGTTTGAAGGACCCAATGTCATAGAAGGGAGGGAACACATGTGCTGGAAGACCATTCCAAAGTTGTATGGTACGGCATAAGAAGGACTTGCTGAACCTTTTGGTGTGAGATCGGATTGTGCTAACCGTCCATCCGTGGTTACGAAGACCGGCACGCGTGGTTCTCAAAAGGAAGGGGGAAGGTGGGATGAGGTCAAATAATAAGAGGCGATAGAATACGCTAAGGGACGTAATGTCTCTACGAAGTTGTAGCGGTTCGATGTCCTAATAAGCTAATCGTGAATAGAGAGGTGTGATGCTATGGTTGTAATGACAAGTGCCACTCGTAGATAAACATAAAATATACATTTACAAAGATAACGTCACGCCCACTTACATTATCGTAATTCAATACTTGGATAACGCACCGCCCATTGAGTTCAGAATTCAGATCGAATATCACAAAATGACACTTTTGTATCATACTTTCTATTAATATTATAAATATTAGATACCATTTGTGAGAATATTTGGACGTTTGTTACTCAACAGCCCTGTTTTAAATAATATATAATAATAATAATATTCTATCACATACACACAACACCATCTAGCACAAACTAAGCAGAGCTTGTACTATGGGTACTAGACAATGCATAAACATACATATATACTTTTTTTTGTAAATACATAAATATTATAATTCCCAAATCACTTGGGGTCGGCTTTCTAGTGTAACTGGATTTGACTGGATATCAGTTTTTACACGGAGCGACTGCCATCTGACCTCCGCAACCCGAAGGCTAACGATACCCTAAGGCTAGTAATAATATATTTCAATCATGATTCGAAAGACACGTGGCGTCATCTATTATCATAAGAACGTTATTATTGTTTTCCTCGGGAACAGTAATTTTTTTCGGGATGAAAGGTAGCTTATGTCCGTTTCTGTACATCTGACAACGTATATGCAAAATTTCAGGATGATCGGTTCAGTGGTTTAGGCGTGAAAAGATAACAAACAAACAAACAAACTCATTTTCGCTTTTATAATATTAGTTAGGATTACCTCTGTCCCCGATGTACTCCATGAAGTCTATCTGTCCGTTCCTGTCGGTGTCCTTCTCCCGCAGCGTCTGGTTGATCAGGAACTGGTGCATCTCCTCGTGCTCTTCAGGATTCGTGAACACCTGGCGCAGAATATTAAATTATGTTTAGGTACGCTAATGTTATATATTGAAATTACACTACTGTATACAAACATAGAAGAAGGAAAGCAGTAGTGATGACTGCACGGATGGCGTGAGGTGAAGTGGTCGCCTCGCCACTGCGCCGAGTGTTGTGGGTTCGAATCCCACACGCGACATAACTTGTGTGACCCACAAATGGTTGTTCCAAGTCTGGATGTCCTTTGTGTCCGTTGTTTGAATGTTTGTAAGTCCCCCGCGATCGCGACACAATTTTTTCCTAGTGCGGAAGTTGTCAAAAAAACTTCTTGATACCTTGAGCTCATTCTGCATAACCAATATTAAAAATAAGAGGAAACACAAGAGCCGTTTTCCCATACAAACGTAGTTCTCTGTTTCCTCCCTGGATAATGCTAGTAGAGCAATATATTTTTTCCAAAAAATGTATGCCCTCTATTGGCATGTCCCTGTTTTCTTTTTCTTTTCATAAATTAATTATTAAAAGAGACATGGCCTTCAAAAACCTCAAAAATTAACCAAATTTTTCGCTGTGTTCAAACATCCAGAAATCAAATTTGACTAGATTATATAAAAAAGGAAAACATAGGAACACGGCCAAAGTTTTCTTTAATTTTTAATGGATAAAGTAGTTAAATCGGTCAAGTTTTGGAGAAGGAATCAGGGGACTACGAAACGTTGATTTTGTGTACTTTTAATAGGTATTTTCGGTCCAAGCTGCAGTTGTCTCTATCGCGCTCACGATACTGCACATGGCACTGCGCGACAGCAATAGATTTTACAAATACCTATTTTTAATTCTCTCACCCTCTTAAGTTCGGGCGCACTGAAATAACTATACTTTTAAAACAATGAGATGACCAGCACATTTTATCTATCCTCGTGACTATGGCTGCTGAAAAGCAAGAGAAACGTCACGAAAATGTAAATTTAAATAGATGAATAGTTCTAAATTATTTAGAAATCGTGTTTTTCATACAAATCGTAATAAAACCAATTTCAACATGTTACATAAACTATTAACTATTAAGGGTGAGAGAGTTTGGCTGAAATGAATAAATAAAATGTTTAACCATCTCTCGGATTCAGAGCCTAGAACATTCATTGTGTTTGATTTAACCATATCCGATCAATCGTTCTCCGATTTGATATAGTCCATTCGTGACGAGTTGCCGTCCCATCGGTATGTAAATGTTTGAGAACAGAGAGTGCACTTGTGTTCACATACTCGTGCACTGTAATATCGCCTGCGCAGATGGCCATCTTCGTTAAGATTCGCCATGACCGTAATTCAGTCTGAATTACATTTTCATTACACTCTATATGTTTGACTATACGTAAAAAAAACATCAGACTCGAGTTCCTACTTTTATAATATGACTAAATGTTCCCGCGGTTTCACTCGCGTTTATCGTTACTGCGTCGCCCCGTGGGTCGTAGCGTATGTTATATAGCCTATAGCCTTCCTCAATAAATAGGCTATCCAACACTAAAAGAATTTTTCAATTCGAACCAGTAGTTCCTGAGATTAGCGCGTTCAAACAAACAAACTCTTCAGCTTTATAATATTAGTATAGATATATCGTAAATGTGTTAGTTGGTTTGTCCATCTCACACGCAGAAACTGAACTATAATCTATACTAATATTATAAAGGAGAAAAAGTGGAGCAAGTGAAAGAGTTTGTATATTTGGGTACTTTGTTTACAAGGGATGGTAAACATGACGGAGATATTGAAAGGTGATTGCTGGCAACAAAGTGAATGGAGCTCTACGCGCTTTTATGAACAGTCGAAATGTATCCGAAAAGGCACGTTTGGCTGTTCATAGAGGACTATTAGTGCCCACACTTATGTATGGAAGTGAAAGTTGGGTATGACAAAAGAAGCATGACAGCAGAATAAATGCTGTAGAAATGAGAGCCTTGAGAAGCATATGTGGTGTGACTCTGAAAGATAGAATACGAAATAGTGTGATTAGAGAGAGATGCGGCATGAAAGTGGATATAGTTACAAGAATAGAAAAGGGTATGTTAAGCTGGTTTCGACATGTAGAAAGACTGGACGAGGAAAGACTGACTAAGAAAGTTTATAAGGCTAGTGTGAATGGAACAGTCGCAAGAGGAAAACCTAGGCGAACGTTTCTCGATCAGATCGGAGGCGTCCTGGAAAAAGGCCAGGTTAAGAGCTCCTTGAACCGACGGGCGTGTATGAGGAATGTGATGAAACTGAATGAAGCCAGAGAAGTGTGTCAGGGTCGTAGCAAATGGAAATCCGTAGTCTCTGCCTACCTCTCTGGGAAACAGGCTAACGTGGATCACCTAAAGGCAGCGTTCAACCAAGCCACAAAGGTCTGCAAGAGGGCATACTTAAGAGCAGATGCCCAGCGCGTCGCACGGTTCGGCCAGGAACTCATGGCGCATCCTACGGGCAGTCGTAGCTATTGGCGCCTGGCCAAAGCCGTGCAGTCCAACTTCTGCCAGACCTTGCTGCCCCCTCTGAGGTATCCGAATGGATCACTGGCTCATCGGCCGCAGGAGAAAGCAGATCTGCTTGCAAATCTCTTTGCGGCCAACTCCCGAATCGATGACTGCGGTTCGCAGCCGCCTAACATTGCCAACTGCGGCTACACCATGCCTGATATATGTATCAGACAACGAACCGTTCGTGCGATACTGCAGTCTCTCGATGTTCGGAAAGCCAGTGGACCTGACGGCATCCCAGCTGTGGTCCTTAAAAAATGTGCAGCGGAGTTGTCTCCCACGCTTACGCGCCTATACCGGACGTCTTACGCCGCAGGCATTGTGCCTGAGGCTTGGAAGGAGGCGAACGTTCAACCGATTCCCAAAAAGGGGGACCGTTCCGAGCCAAGCAACTATCGTCCCATAGCTATCACCTCGGTGCTCTCCAAGGTGTTCGAGCGGATTATAAACACCCAAATTGTCCGCTACCTGGAGGATCAATCGTTGATCAATGATCGCCAATACGGCTTTCGGGCTAAACGATCAACGGGTGATCTTCTATCGTTCGTCACGCACCTCTGGGGTGAAGCTATGGACAAGCACGGCGAGTCTTTGGCTATCAGCCTTGACATAGCCAAAGCTTTCGACAGAGTCTGGCACCGGTCTCTTCTTTCCAAGCTTCCGGCCTATGGCTTGCCCCCTCAACTGTGCACCTGGATTGCAAGTTTATTGCAGAAGCGTCGTATTCGGGTCCTTTGCGACGGTCGCGCTTCCAAATTTATGCAGGTCAATGCAGGAGTGCCTCAGGGTTCTGTCTTATCCCCTACGCTCTTTCTTCTGCATATCAATGATATGTTGAATCTCGGCAACATACATTGTTATGCGGACGACAGTACCGTGCATGGGCGAAATCTCGGACATCCTGGGGCCAAACAGGCTGAGGTTGAGGGGAAAAGGCAGAATCTTGTCGTTGAACTTGACCGGACCTTGGACCGCATCTATGAATGGGGTGCCAAGAACTTGGTCGAGTTCAACGCCAAGAAGACCCAGGCATGCGCGTTCTCAACAAAAAAGTCTCCGTTCCTTCCCCTCCCTTCTCTGAAGAACACTCCACTGGTGATACGTGACAATCTCTCCATCTTAGGTATGGATCTTTGCCGCTCCCTTAATCAGAAAACCTATATCGAGAGCGTCACTAAGCAAGCTTCGCGAAAACTCGGAGTTCTGAACAGGGTGAGGCGGTTCTACACGCCTGGGCAACTGTGCCTATTGTATAAGGCACAAGTGCGCCCTTGCGTGGAGTACTGTTCTCATCTTTGGGATGGCTCCGCGCAGTACTTGCTGGACGCTCTCGACCGGTTACAGCGGGGGGCTGTCCGTATCATCGGAGATCCAGAGGTCACGAGTTCACTGGAACCTCTGCAACTTCGTAGGGACATTGCCTCATTGGCATGTTTCTACAGAATATACCACGGGGAGTGCTCTGAAGAGTTATTCCACCTTATCCCGCCCTCCCCTTTCCTATCCAGAACAACGCGTGCTGGGCTCAGATGCCATCCTTACACGGTAGAGTCGATTAGAGCGCGTACCAAAAAGTTTGGGTCCTCATATCTCTGCCGAACGACCAAGGCATGGAATTCTCTGCCAAGGCACGTGTTTCCTTCTTCCTTCAATCCTGGGTTCTTTAAGCGGGGCGTGAAAAAGCATCTTCTCAGGCCGTCAAAGTAGAGACCTCAACATCGCCTCGGCTACTGTGGGTGCGATGTGGAGGCCACTGCTCTTAAACCACACGACTGCTTAACATCAGGTGGAGTGTGGTCATTTTGACGAGCAAAATAAAAAAATAAAAAAAGAAAAAAGGCGTGAATCTATGTATGTATGTATATATTATAAAGCTGAAGGGTTTGTTTCTTTGTTTATTTGTTTGTTTGGTTGAACGCGCTAATCTGAGGAACTACTGGTTCGAATTGAAAAATGATTATAGTGTAGGATAGCATATTTATTGAGGAAGGCTGCTATACAACATCACTCTACAACTAATAGGAGCGGAGCATCAATGAACAATTTTGCGTAAGCTGAGAAAATTCGCTTATGTGAAGCAGATGAAGCTGCGCGGGGCAGCTAGTTATATGTCATGGTATTATATTACCTTTGTGGGCCATTGTACACGTCAATAAAATATCTACCATAATAACGTTTGTTTCACATTTATTTTATTTTATAGCAGGACACGTTTCGCAACACGCGTTGTTTGATGTGAAATACTTCATTTTATTCATCTATATATACCTAAAACTCTTGCGTTACTGAGTGACTGACAGACAAAACACAGCCGAAACTACTGAACGCAAGAAGCTGAAATTTGGCATGTATGTTCCTTGGGTACTGTAGGGGTGCACTAAGAAGGGATTTCCCGAAATTCCCACGGGATTGGGAAGAAATGGATAAATAAAAATTATATGCGGGCGAAGCTGCGGGCATCCTCTAGTTGTTTATATACAAACATTCTTCATTGAATTTGTCTTTATCTCTTGGCTATTGCAACCTTATGACCTAGAAGACACCATGCTCATTGTGTCTGAATGCCGAGTATTAAAGCAATAAGAGAAGATTTTGAAGAGTACTTTTTTTTTATCTGATGCATAAATATGGTGATTTGACATATTTTCTACACAAAAGACGGCAAAAGCAGCGGTAGCCCAAAGGATAAGGCATTGGACTAACGATGGAGAGGTCGCGGGTTCGAACCCCACCTATTGCATTACTGACGTGAACCTACTCCTAAAACAAGCATTCTAGCTTAGCTTGAGGGTTTAACAAAAATACTAGTAATTTGAAACACAAATTGCTAATAATATTTTTAAAGAAAAATTAAATAACAATATTCCTTAGATAAAAATTATGTGACAATTGAAAAATCGGTCTTTAGTTAATAAAATACAAATTTGACCATGCATTTACTGTATCGTAGAATTTATTATAGCCTGATATGAGAATTTGAACCCACGTAATAGTGTCCGAGTTGACAGCCGCCTACCAAATTTCTAATATTAAACTAAAAATCCTATTAAAACTTCCCTATTCGGAAATCAAATCGAGGATAAGGCGTTTAACACACGGCACCGCGCACCGCCGCGGTAGGTGGTGAAGCGGATCTCATGTCGCATTGGCCTCTACTAAATCCGTTGATGCCTAACACACGTACACCGCCCGACCGCGCGGTCGAGCGGTGCTCTTTCGCTTTACCGCTACCACCCTCCGCGGCGGTGCGCGGTGCCGCGTGTTAAACGCCTTAGCTAAGGCAGCAAACATGGATATACGACTAAGGCCCTGTCCTAACACCACCAAAAAGCATTTTAAAAAATTTATTTATAAGACAAAAGTCTCGCCATCTCTCTTCTTTAACCTAACATGAGTAAGACAGCATGCGATTTATCTTTCGGACAATTTTTACTTGATAGTTGTGAACTGGCCGTAAGTCACATGCAGTCTTCGTATTACAATAGCAGTCTTCTCCCTAGCCTTTATTATTCCCAAGTCACTTGGGGTCGGCTTTCTAGTCTAACCGGATTTGACTGGATATCAATTTTTACACGGAGCGACTGCCATCTGACCTCCGCAACCCGAAGGCTAACGATACCCTAAGGCTAGACCAGTGTCAAGATATTAGAGGGCACTGACTTTCCAATAACGACTGCCATAGATGTTCATGGCAGCCGGGACCGACGGCTTAACGTGCTCTCCGAGGCACGGCGCAGGCGATAATTTCTTCAAATTCTTTATTTCACCAAAAAAATAACCTTGTAAATCAAATATAAATACTCAAATGTGTTAAATATAAACTCAAATGTGAAGAGATTTATAGCAATGCCATTAAATTGCTTCACAAAAATGGTTTCCTGTTAGATTAGGTTTCTTTTTAACAATAAAGTTCGGTACCTTCTGAACTAGTTGAAACTGTATCTCAGAAGGTAACTGTTCATCAGTGCTAATAATATACTTACTTACAAAAAATATATGTGGAGTTGGTGTTTAGAAAAATGAATGGGTATTTACAATTTAAATAAAAGCAAGCAAATGTATATCTTTACAGAAGTAAAATAAATTTAAAAATTTGTTAAAATAGAACATGAAGTTTCCATAAGAGATTCGGTACATCGTAATTTAAGGTTGTTAGGTATTTAATAATGGCTCGTTTACAGGTTATCTTATTTAGTTCAGCCAAGTTTGGCATTATTTTAGCGAGTCTGTTGTAAAGGAAAGGACCGAGAAATTGTGTAAATCTTTGCGCAAAAGTAGTTCTACATAACGGAGCTGTAAACACCTTATCTTTGCGCCGCTTACTACTGATGGATGCTATGTAGTAGGCATTTTTGTGTTGGACTAATGCTGTTTGTAGGATAAACAGTTGTCTTATTGTGAGAGTCGCCGATAATTCGTCATTAAATTGTCAATCAATACGCACATAATTTCGAAAAGTCATATAACTTCCGAAAGTCAGAGGTGCGCGACGTGGGTTCGAACCCGAGACCCTCTGCATTGCAGTCTGTTGGTCTCCCCACTGAGCTATCGCTGCTTCTATTACAATATATTCTCTTTCTATTTTAATATATTATCTTATATTATAATAGCAATAACATTAAATAAAATATTGGATCGTTTATTCCGTGCACTGACCTCAAACTCGTCGATTTCCAGTTGTCCGTCGCTGTTGGCATCTGCAACCGCCCACATCGCCTTCTCGTCTTGCAGTGACTACCAAAAAACAACACAACTGAACACTATTGATATTAATAAACAATTTCATACACCCTGCCTGATATATCTCAAAAGCCTAGTTTCTAGAGAAAGAACAATGGTCAAATCGTACCTCACGGCGACCCGACATGTATTGTATGTGAAAAAATCCGTTAGTGTTTAAGATTTTAGGAAAGATAAGAAATAGGTATCTGTTTATGAAGCCAGGAAAAATATATAATTTTTAGATATTGTATTTTTCTTTAACTTACATTATTTTAGAACGCATTTTTTCATTTCACTTACGATGTGATTCGTTTCTTTTCACATACTAAAAGGTTCAATACTCAATACTTGCAATTATTTTCATTTATTAACAGTAGTACAAATAAATAAATACGTAGAGATCAAACCAGTTAGTATTATTTTTATGCAATTGATATATGCGTATTATGTAGGTACAAAGTAGCACAGCGTTTTGTTCACGATATTAAAATATTTAGGCTTCTTACACATTATTTTCATACAGGATGGTATTACATACATGACAATAAACCAATCCCACTCCAGTTTGTTTCTGGACATGGCAACTAAAAACCACGTACAGCTCTTATAGAAATTTGGCCATTGTTCTTTAAGTAACAAGAACCAGTATTATAAAATCGTTTTACATAGACGATGCATATAAAGTCATTGATACTAGGGTAAGCGAAGACTGCTGATTTATAATGTTTACAATCTTGTTGACTATGAACAACGTACACATTAGTGTACACCGTCGCTATTACTACACAAGTTCATAGACCCTGCCTCATATATTCCAAAGTTTGGGGTTTCTCAAGACTTTTCTGTCGCAAGAACCAGTATTATAAAATTGTTTTACTGCCCTCTATTTTATCGTATGTATTTAAACTCAGACTATGGATATAGAGTCACTGATATCAAGATAAGCAAAGACAACTGTGTTGTAATTGCTACGATCCTTATATACTAGTCTTATTTCAGTACTTCCTGCCTGCTTTTCGGTTAAGGGTAGGTACTTTTAAGTTGCCCATCTCGGATCCTGTGTAAGAAAGATCTTGCTTAAGGCAGCAGACAAGCAAAATAGGCACATCTGGGGGCACGGCAGTGTCCCCGTCAAGTCTATGTTTCTATCTCTCTTTAAATCACGTTTAAAGAAATGCAAGTCACAGCGAGGTGGTGAACAATGTCCTCACTGAACCAGAATGTTTTCACTATGGTATCCCTTCATTGTTTTCTATGTAAATACCGACAATTAACCAACTCTGAATGAATACTAGCTTCAATGAAATTAAGAATAGCAAGAAGAAAAAGAAGAATACAGTTGCTAGAAGTTCTGTGCGCTTGCAATATGACTGTTTAAGTATGAAACTGCTAGAAGATATAAAAGTGAATAAGACATCAGTTTTATGAAGTGCTACATCCTACAACTACAGCACACATTTAAATGACCGTTTCTCAATTAGTTCTATTCCAGCCATATCAAAGATGAGAGATTGAGCGTGGATGCAAATTATTATAATTTTGCAATTTGCCCTTTTTATACTACTTAAGACATACAATTTGGCTTATGGTAAGCGATTTTCGCCTATGAAGGCTTGCAACCACAGGGCATCTCTTGCGCATTTTTTTCAAATCTTCTAGAAAGAGAATAAATATGCTACCAGCGCAAGAGGTAATAATTACACTCTTGCTGACAGTACGCCCGCCGTCTTCTCAAGAAGCTTGTCAGCTCTACAAAAACGTATGAACTTATCACAAGGTTGTTTAGCTTTGACCCATAAGATACTTTCCAGCCCAGCTTTAGTTAACGTGAAGTTCCAGTCAAACCATTGAAACAATAGACACCATTCAACTACTACTGGTTCACACAAATATTTGTCATATTGGCATCGAAACTACAATTGTTTCTAAACATTGTAAGATCCTGGCACCAGCTATTAATATAATGTTACTCGTATATTGAAGATTGAACATTTTGTATGTTAAGACTGCGCCGAGCGTAAGACAGATAATGACACAGCTCGTGCGACGCATATTCAAATCGGCGAACGGCCGCCATAGTAAAATTGTATGGAGAATTTGAAGTGCTTTAACTATGTATCTTTATTGTCAACTAATAACTTAAATATTCGGGACGGACAAATTGTAATATAACTATTTATGTTTCGTTTAAGCTGTAAAATAGGATAGATTTCTACAGTTATAATCAGTGATCGGAATAGGTAGAGCTATTTAGGTTCATTGACCGCAAACATTGATGTTAATATGGATATTCCACGGGATTCCGACTGATACTACGGGATTTTATTGAATTTCATTCCTTTTGTCAATATGTATAAAAATGGTTTATGTAAGTCAATAAGCGCATGAGCGACGTTGTTAATTTTACGTCAACAGCACGCTATAAAATTACACGCTATAACATTGACATCCTCAGAGAATATGAAGGAAAATGATCGAAAAATGATGTGAATGACCAAATTTTGTCATATAAATTCGCTTCACTAACATCAACAGATGTCGAACGCTCGTTTTCCACATATAAATATGTGTTAGATGTAAAAAGAAATAGATTAAAATTAGATAATTTAAAAAAAATAATGGTGATTTATTTTAATTCTGGTCATACTCAGTCTTCTAGTGAAGCTGAAGACAAACCAGACCAATGACATTTTTTGTTAAAATAAGTGAACTATTGTTGAAGCGTATTGATTGTTTTAATTAAGATTTTATTGTAAATACATATTATTCTATTTGATAATGTTTTGATTTTCTGAGGAACAAATAATTTGTATGGTAATATGTTTTTGTACACCTTCAGAATAAAAATGTTTAAATGATTGTTAATTCTTGAATAAGAAATTGTTACGTAAAAAAATATATGTGGTTTAATGAATCAAGTTTATCTATTTATTATACTATCCTTAATCCCGTCCTTCTTATATTTACCCGTCAGAAAGGAAGTATAATCTTTCATTAGTCCCGAAGGCGAGAATAGTTTTTTTATGATTTTACTACTTAAAAACCAAATACCGGGACTCGGGGAATATCCATATTATTCTAACCTATGGCAAGTACATAAAACAGCTCTACCTATTCCGACCTCTGGTTATAATCTAAAAATCACGTAACACGAGCTTAGGTTTTTGCATTTGTCGTGCAAATTTACGTAATTTTGTAGGCGAAAATATTAATTTTTTTACTCATAGTAATTGTAAACACATTTATTGTTATGGTAAATGTATATTTTATATTTGTATTAAACAAAAAGTGTTGATTTTATTCACTTAACTGTGACCGCCTGTTTTGGCACATTTCGCTCGGCGCAGTCTTAGCAAGAACGTAAATTAAATCGCGTGTTACTTCATAGTACGGTACGATGTATATGTCAACTAACAAACTTGCCTAGCATGTTAGACGTTTCACGTATCTACGTACATGCTCATCGAGCAAGTCTCATCGAACAAAGCTGTTCCACCTTGCGTCTACACATAAAAAGCTTACTCGAAGAACATGTTTAATGTGCGTTGAAACTCTTCGAGCAATGGACGATTCGTTGTTGTGTTTGGTTGGTTTGCTTCGAGCATCGAGCAAGAATTATGGACGTTTGAATCTTTTTCGAATCGATCATTTTGGTTGGCTTCGAGCATTTGTCTTGAAAGTTGCATGGTACACACGTTCGTACTTGCTCGAGATCGAGCAAGTTTATCGAGCATGTGCGTACGTGTGTACCCACCATTCAAAATAATTCTTATTATATGCATTAGTAATATTGAGGCCACGTCCATCTTTGTGTTACATTATGTATAATATTCAAGTTTGCTATACGTATAGTTTTATTGTTAAAACGATACAAGGCGCTTAACCTAAGATGCCTAAAAGGGCATTTTTAGGAAAGCTAAAAGTAGGTCCGTTGCGTCGTCGATACTAGCTTCATGACTACGTGAATGTTTCCTTTACTATATTCTTTATTTGAAACAATATAGTGGAATTGACTATGAATAATTATAAGACGAAATGGAAGACCAATGAAGTGTAGCAATTTTGTGACGTTTATTTGACAAATATTACTATAAGCCAACGGCATTTCATCTATTTTGAATTCCGCTGACGCTAACGTAACTAAATAATGGATTTTGTGATTCACTGAACTACTGAAGATCCCGTGCGTATACCTACTGGATACTACACCCAATAGTAAGATTGTAATCAACTTTAATACGTACCACGCCATGGGTTATATATTTATCACTGAGCACATCATTCTGTAAAATAATTACTTATTAAATATTTTTTATTGTTGGCCCCGTTGGCAGATGAGCTAGGAGCCCGCATGGTCGTAAGCGCCATATTAAATAAATGCTGCCAGCTACCAACTCTGAGGACGCCAGATATAAAATTCTAACATAGTTTGTCTAACCGCTGGTGTTCTGCTGCAGCTTAAAAGGTTAATCACATAAGTGGCAAATAAACACAGGGTCTGCTGCCTTGAAGATAGAGAAGGAAGTGACCCAGTGAATGAGTCTTCTGCACTCTCTTCTCCAAACAATATCGGTACATAACGTCGATATTAAACAGAGATAATAAAAATAATATAGCCTGATAGCCAAGAGCCTCTATCACCATCTAAAGAGAGATGCATCAAGGGTTTGATGCAGAAGGCAGTCGCTCGACACGGCTCGCATTGTGAGGAGGTTCCGGTTTCTGGAGTTGTTACCACCGTCAGCACCCTATTCCCTATGCCAGTGCGGTGCCATGTATTTTTATCTCTACTAGCGGTCGTTTAGTGCTCGAAATTCGACCAGTTTGCCTGTAAGATATTGCTGATATAATATGTCATTATATATTGATATATGTAACTATATTTATGCGCTTCGACTGCGTGTGTCAAATGCATGGTTGTATGCGTGTAGTGTTTTTTCATTAATTTAATGTAGGTATTTCTAATGCATATCCTTACTAATATTATAAATTTGAAAGTAACTCTGTCTGTCTGTCTGTTACCTTTTCACGGCTAAAGCGATTTAGATGAAATTTGGTATAGATATAGTTTAAAATCTGGGTAAGGATATAGGCTACTTTTTATTGATGTAGGTACCACGCGGGCGGAGCCGCACGCAAAAGCTAGTTTTATATAAATATTAGGATTCGCCCTTCCTTCTCCATATAAACTTTAACTGTGCCAAATTTCATACTCCTCCGTCCGCGCAATTTTCGTAAAAAGGGGTACAAAGTTTTTGCTTCACGTATTAATATATAGAGATATCTCTATACCATATAAAAATGTAAGATATATTGAATATATTCAATAAAGTGTATAACAATAAAATGTAGTAATAATATAATTATTACATTATAAGTTACTAATGAATCATATATTTAAGCTAAACTTTGCGACATTCGATACACACCCGGGGTTACGAATCTCGTAAAAATGTGCTCTCAAAAAGCAATTGTATAATCTATTAACTGGGCGTTCTTTTTCCCTACGACACGCATTATTTATATCAGTCTTTAAAAATGGTAGTCTTTAAAAAAGTAATCCAGACTGCAATACCTAAATATTCTCAGCTCGAGGATCGAAGCTTTGCCAGCATTATTACAATATATAATTATCCTCACCAAGCCGGTGTCTCCAGTGTCGTCAAGAGACACCTCGTCCTCCGTGTCGACTCCGAACAGGTGAAGGTACTCCGGCCACGTCACGGCGCCGTCGTTGTCGTCATCAGCTTCTTGAAGACGCTCCTGGGCTTCCTCGCGAGCTAGGTTGCTGTTGAAGACAGTATATTAGTAAAATGGTCATGACAGATTATTCAAGTTCTAATTTATCTATACTAATATTATAAAGCTGAAGAGTTTGTTTGTTTGTTTGAACGCGCTAATCTCAGGAACTACTGGTTCGATTTGATAAATTATTTTAGTGTTGGATAGCCTATTTATCGAGGAAGGCTATAGTCTATATAACATCACGCTACGATTAGGGGCGGCGCAGTAACGATAAACGCGGGTGAAACCGCGGGCACATTTAGTATTAAATAATACCTTTGTGTTTAATTATTATAAGTAAGTATGTAGGTATATACATACTTATAATAATCTTAAAGTATGCTCATCAAATATAGATTATTATTATTAAAACAGGTTACTACAAATTAAAGTTAGACTGGGCTTACAAATTACACATATCTCTGTATGTCAAAGATTTTGTGTAAGATCTATCCTCAGAAAAATCTTTAAACAAATAGTATGCCTTTTTATTTCATATATGCTCGAAGGGTTAATCAATCATTGTTATGAAATCAACTACTATCTTTTATATACCTTTGCAATTAAATATTAATTATGTAGTGTAGTAAACTGTACCCACACCACTGTTAGTTTGTAAGTTATGTAGTTTCGAGTGTGCTAGTGAGAGAAACCTCTACTCGTAGTATAACAAAGTTTATTATTCGTTACGTAAACACAATATCGTCGTTGTCAAACCAAAAACTGCTATGTGCAGAAACTATACTTTTGAAATATTAAGAAAAAACATTCTCCTGTAAAATTTTATATGAAGGTGTATTTTAAGAACTATATCATATGAAAGCCATAGATATTATACATACACTTAATTGTTTTTTAACCATGGAGAATTAATTATTTATTTACTATTTTGATAATAGAGTAAATTGTGCACATAACAGATTTTAAATGGTCAATTGTTAAGCACATAGCAGGTATTGAATAAAAATATATTTGATTTAAATTGGTATTTATTGAGTAATAACTGAAAAAAGAAGTTTTAATCGGACTTAAATTTAAGACAATCATAAAATGGATGGTAGTCACGGTCTATAAATGGTTTCAGTTCTTGTAATTGATTGAACCTGGATTGAGTTATTGCCAATGACCCGTCATATAATGTCGCAGGTTCAGAATACTCTTGGGGAATACGCTTTCGTTGCGGAAGAATTGTATAATCCTGTGGATGATGAAGTTTGAAGTATACTTCACCAGTAGAGCCATATAAAAATGCTCTGACCTCATTTACCGTAGGATCACCCTTCCTTTTACCTGGCCTGATAGACTGATAATTGGTTGCTAATTTTCATAATTCTTGAAGAAATCATAATGGACAACTCTAATGTCATAGGGTTGTTTAGGCCGCGCTTGACGCATTCTTGTAATGTAATCCTGAGGTGCATAAATAGGGGGCTTTATATAATGTTCGATAGTGGAGTGGACACTGTCAATCTCCATCATAGTATGGCCCTTTTCTAAAATTATTTGTTCTACTTCTACGTTAAAAAAATAAGCGTAGTTACATAAAGCACTTGCTAGAACCTTATTTCTGTTTCCATCACTAATTATCGTGACGTGTTTATAAGCTCTGCAGGTAGTTTTAAGGTAATCAATTAAACAGCTTGTAAATTCGTTGGATGTAACTCCTGCATCAGCTTCATGCCAAAAATAAATAGTGACGTCTCCAGTACGACAAATTGTAAATTGTAAAATTATGACACTGTAGTTTTTGTTTATAATAAAGTGCACCAGCAAGTAATTTTGGTGCCAGAAGGACACTTCGCACGTCAACAGTTATCACTACGTTGTCCGGGTTATTCTTCAAGTTTTCTATTGCTATATTCTAAGCATGACGCGCTTCATCTTTTTTTTGGATATGAGTATCATAGTTGGTGCGCTTGGTGGTTGCAGGAATAGGTGAATTATCGCTCTGTTCCGGGGATACATTTACTGACATGCCTGCACATACGCCCGAACATGTAGACGGTTGATTTATCTCATTGTAATTTGTCAGATCTTGATTCAGAGCCGGTGATTCTACGTGAAGTTGGCAGAACACTTGCTGATTTTCATCTTGTAAATATTTCTCATCGGTAGTCAAAGCTAAATCGACAATTCTCTTTCCCCTACTCATTGTACAGTTCACTCATACACACCGTATAAACGCACTTTTAACTTCCCAATAAGAGTGTACTTAATAAGCTAACACGTCAACTGACTGCTTAGAAGTATATTTTAACTACAAAGGTAGGATTATTTGGAGTAATGAAATTTGAGGGTAAATGTAAATAAACAATAAAGTATTATCGCTCTAATATTCTTGCAATGCAAAAGTGTCAAAAAACAAAGAGTTATTCATATCAACTTATCTAGGCATTGTTATCGTTATATTATGTATCAACAAGCTTTAATAATGTTGCTGTTTATTTAGACTAAGCACATAGCAGATTATTTTAATATGTTGTGATAGATTGTGGTCAAATAAAATATGCTATGTAGCAGTATGCCACATAGCAGCTTTTATTTGACAAAAATCTAGCTGCTGCACATAGCATATTTTATAAAGAGGTCGTAGATCGTCGTACAGTGCTCATAGGCACTTAGCAGTTTTTTTATACGGTAGATAGGGAAGTGAACTATACGCATAGGTCAAAAAGTAGAAATCTCAAAAAAGTGCACATAGCAGATTTTGGTTTGACAATGACGATATAATCCTTACTAATATTATAAACTAAACTTAAATTTTGTCTTTTCTAAAAATAGAAAAATTTCACCTCACCCGATTTCGTTCACGGCAGCCGTATTAACGTCGAATGGACATCTGCGCAGGAGATATTGTGCACAAATACAAGTGTACAATCCCCTTAATAACATGGTCCGATGGGACGTCAATCCGACATGACCAGAGAGAGATGAGGCGCAGGACGAACGACTTAACGTGCTGTCCGAGGCACGGGGTCTTACACCGCCAACTTACAAACTCCGGGCTTCTATTGAGATTTCTTATCAGAAAAACCCAATAACTTTTGTTTGAGTGCAACCATGCACCGGCATCGAATGTCGAACTGGTCAAAGCAAAGTCTAGAGCAGAATTCAGCAGACTGCAAAATGCTTGCGTCGTGTTACGTGGGCTTGAACTATTAGCTATTGAGATGTGGGTATAAAACACCTACTGCCTAGCTCTTTGAAAACTCGCAGTCGTAATGCATGTGCAATTTATACTCACACTGCGTAAATTGAGTTGATTGTAACTTCAAACACTTCAATATAGCTCAGTTTATATTTCCGTGTAGAAATAAACTGAGATCTTGTTTAATTTAGCACACGAAGTGTTCGCAGTACATACAATGTAAGAGGTGCATTCGACCTACTTCATTATAAAGATATCTGCACACTAACGTGTATCATACCACGAACAACTCTATACGTTTCGGCACATTCTAAAAATTAATCATGTATAGAATAATATGAAAATTAAGGCATCACCTAACAGGTACTAACGAACCAGCCCAAAAAGGTAATAGTGAATTATATTAAATCTAGTATACGCTTGTGATAGTGTGCTCATCATGTGCACATATGCGCATGAAATTAAAGAATAAAGGTCATAGCACACATATCAACTCGGAAAGGGATCGTCACCGTATCGCCTTTCGCCTCGCCGTCAAACACGTCAACCTAACGTAACCAAAGCGGATCAGCCGCTCCGGTACGTCGACTCGACTACTCGATATTTTCTCACTTCTTCAATGATCCCTTTTCGTTGTTACTTTTGTTTGAAATCTAACCTACAAATTCAATAAAATACGCGCGCATCACGACTGTTAGTTATCTTGTGTATGACGAGCCGTAAGCGCGAGGACTGCAAGCTTGTCCCGAGGCGAGGCGATTACGATACGGTTCCGATTAGTGTGCGTTGCAGTAGGGAGTTTAATACAAAGAATACTGCACGGCTTGAGTTGACACGGTGCCAATCCGTTTCCGAGTTGATATGTGTGCTATGACCTTCAAAAGGGAACAAGATCTACTACGGCTACTTTTAAAAGCTACTGACCGGCAAGAAATATATAAAAACGACATTTCTATACGCTCGCTTGTATGAGTCACGTCTCGGTGTCAATCGCAACTGCATTCATCTAATTTGATACGAATTTGTCATGCGCACTGAGACGCATTCACACATAGCTGAATGCGTTTGTTTTCGCGCATTGTAATGCTCATGTTTGTATTTTGTATCGTAGCGCGAGATTAAAGCTATACTATATAGATAGATATTTGGATGTATTTTACGTCCAAATATCTAAGGCGACACGTCTCTATAAAAAACCTGAAATTACACTCAAACTGGGGTAGAGTGGGGAGCCTTACAAAAAATCACATGTTTCTCTCCCTTGAGTTCTTGCTGTAAGAAAGGTTATCAGAAACCTTGAGATGTTGAACTGGTTTAATATACTTGTATCCTTGCATTGGCAGCATAGTTTGACAGATTGTACACATTATGCAACTAAAAACGGGTAAACTATGGTATACACTTTTCATCAAGCAGGACAGGCTTGTTTGCTACCATGGTCTATAAGCAATTCCACAGCTTGACTTTCTGTCTAATTCATTTAAAGTATGATACGACATAGTTGATAGAAACCTTTAGTAAAAATAAAATGTTATTTCATAGCATGTATGAAATTTTAGCAAAACATGTATCCAATATTGGTTTTTTGTATCACCTAAAACATTTTTGCGCATAAATAAAATTTAATACTTATGCAACCAATATAAATATTATTTCCCAGAAATATATTATCTAACCAAGACCAATTTTGTAAAGTTTAATCTATAAAAATGATAAACAATATTATTTAAGAATTGGGTTTTCAATTGTCATGTGTTCTGAAAAATGGACTCTGTCAATTGGCGTAATATTAAAGAGACATAGCAAAGTTCACTATTGTTTGTATCTGTTTATTGTTAATGTAATTTCATAAAGATAACCTTGATGTCCATAAGTGTACTTTGTACAAAAGTTTTAAATTTTCTTTGTTGTCTATTTTAGAAAATGCTCATTATAGTTGTCTGCCCCTCAATCAGCATGTCATGTGTGAAGTGACTTGTCTATGAGAGCTACAATTGATTGACAATACTGTCTGTTAATGACACACAATGAGTTCAACAACATTATATTGTGGCCTCTCCGATTCTTAAGTACATCCCACTAATATGTGAATGTACATCATATGTATGCATGTTTGTTATGTATTAACTCTTGAATGGATTTGGAAAACTAGGCACACAGATAAACCATATCTGTCTTGAAAAACATGTGGTACTTTTTATGGTGTTATACTCTCCAGTAACGGAATATACTCATACTATGTGACCCATTCAGTGGAATCTTCAAAATGTCACGCTTGGTCACAGAGGCAGAAGGGTTCTCAGGTTTTCGTCACGTAATCAATATGTTCTAGCAAAATCTCGCAATAAAATATGGCCACAAATATAAGCAAAAGTAAATTTTTAACTTTTTGTTTCCAAAACATAATTTAAAACCATTCACACCACCACTCTTGGCATATACTATGGATGGTCACCGAGGAGGCTCAGGGAGGTAAAGTTGTAAAACATGGATCACATAATATGGGTACATTCCCAAATATTATAATATAGCACGCTTTTCTGCAAGTCATTATTCCATCATGTAACACATGCTAGTCAAGGAACATAATAAATCACCAAAAACCAGTACATTTATGTTAAAAACAAATATTGCAATTTCTGGAACACAAACATTAGCAGTGTGTTACTCAGCTATAAACCAGTTTTAAATATACAGGTCGCACAGGCTAGAGCTGCTGCAATGTTCCACAAAAGACAGCTCAATGCCTATATCATAAGCTATGACTGATAAAGTGATAATACAGGTAATGCATAGCAATGCTGAGTGTTTTGATTTCAATTACTCTCCACAAGGAACTGATATAATTATCCATCTAATCATGCTGTATCAAACTACATAATATATTTTCTATAATGTATTGCTTTAATTGAGCAAGAAACATCAGGTACTGCCTGTCATGTGGTTTTCTCCAATAGACAGAGTATTTAATGAGGAAGGTTTAAGTGTATAATTTGTTAATGTTTTGTACTACCAATGCAAAGCTGGGGTAGGTTGCTGGTATGTCATATTCAGTGATCGGAATAGGTAGAGCTAATGTACCTAAAGTTCAAAGAACAGAGACAAAAAGCGGAGACGTCCTTATGACTAAAAATATTATATTTTTAAACAATTTTAGCTTTTTGTTATAAACTTGAATATTATATGTTTTTTATATCTAAACAAAACTAAACCGTATTCGACAATATGCTGTGATTTACAACTGCAAACTAGAAAACCTTTACTTACCCAAGTACTTTCTTTTGTTATACCAATCAGTCATAATTAAAGGGAAACACACTCCTGCTTTCTATGTATTCAAGAACATTAATCATGGGTCTAAAAATTGGAAGCTTCTTAGTCAATGTGACTAGTGTCACTCTCCATTGGATGAATGACTTGTATGCCTTAGCCTGTTATAAAAGAACAGTTAATAATTAAATATGTATCATATCATTGTATGACCACAGAGCCTAATACTTTTAAAGAATCCATACATTTAAAAGATTTTAGTTTCATCATTCATCAGTTAATTGGATGCTCAACTCATTAATGTTTTAAGCTGCAGTACCACAGACACAATAGGCTTTCAATTATGTCTGGCATTCCAATAATTGACAGATTAAGCCAGGTTTATTCTTCTTATCAATCTACAATCCTATATTTACAGCTGTATAGTGACTGATAGTAGTTCTGTTCAGTAGCATGGCTAGAGTTTCACAATAACGCAAGTCTAATATTTTATTATAGTATTCATATGAAAATCATCATGTGCACTCTTTATTATTTAAGTAGATGTGCCCGTAGTTTCACCCGCGTTTATGATTACTGCGCCGCCCCCATGGGTCATAGCGTGATGTTATATAGCCTATACTCTTCCTCGATAAATAAGTTAAGCAACAATAAAATAATTTTTCAATTCGAACCAGTAATTCCTGAGATTAGCATGTTCAACCAAAGAAACAAACTCTTCAGCTTTATAATATTAGTATAGATTTCATTTGCATGTTGTGCATGTGCTCAACAAGAAGGAGAATGGTAAAGCTAGATTTAGTATGGCCTATATTCTAGATTGAGCATTAAACTAATAAAAGCCAGGTTATTTGAATTACATGAAGGCATTAATGCAGAGTCAAGCAATCCACTATCATAAAAACATCTTGATCAATAGCTGGCCATTGATAATATAATCCAATAACATTATTAAAAGAATAAAAATGCTGTCCCTCAGTAATGCAAACAATACTTGTGTAATGAAACTATAATTTATAATACCCATGCAATGAATTGATTAAATGTTAATTTAGGAACAAATTAGTTTCAATAAAACCAATTATAGTTCTTATCCAACCAGACCATAAACATGCAAATAATATTGAATCAAGATAACTCAGTCATCACCCGACAACACTGAAACAAATTTTATAGTGCATTTGATACACTCAATATGTGAATACATAAACTTTTGATAAATAACTAGTTTTAAAGTGGATGGAAATCAACCATATAATGGTTATTATAATACAACTCACACAAAAGACTTTAGTATCCACTGCTTCAGCTCTAAGCGGTCTACTTGCTCGTCTCCATTGAGGTCCATCATGGGCAGCAGTAGCCCCAGCCGCTTCTTGGACTCCTCAGGGCTCAGGTTGTCGAATTCTTCCGCCTCCTTAACACTTCCTATGGAATAGTAGTATGTTACGTACAGCGCAAGGGGCACCAGTAAAACCAACGCGTTCATAACCGACATAGCTCCGCCCGCTATCGCATTTCTTATCAACTGAACAATTGCAAAACCTAGACGGCTACGGTGGCCGACGTCACAAAAAAAACGCACTAAAACAAACTTTACTTACCTAAGATGGCCTCGTGGTCAAACTCCGAGTTGTGGCCGGAGTCGCCGTAGTGCTCGTAGTCTCTCGCGCGAAAGCTCCCATCGGACTCGCGCTCCAAATTATCTACGCTGTGCCCATGCACCGCCGCAGAGGCACAATATAACAGCATATTGTGAGTTAAAAGAATACCAAAAAAGTATTTATAAGTCATTTTATTGCTCTTTCACTGCACTTTTTTATTTATAACCTCGTGTTAGCGCTCTAATATGCAAATTTCATTATATTGTTTATTTTCAAAAATAACATTGACGGAACATGGAAGAAGCACAGTTTGACGGCTCCTGTAGATTTTCGCTAACTAGTTACTAGTTACTAAACTAGTTATTAGCTATAAGTTGTTTGCAACGAACGTTGATTTAATAAGCAAACGTTATATTTTCAGCACTCCTTATCACGCGCATTTGTTCAATAAAATACATGTTTACGGCATACGTTACTACCGTTATAAGAACGTAAAGTTATTAAAATTTATGGGAAAATACTGCAATATTAAATAATAAAACGTCGCACGTGTTGTAGTCGTTAGACGGTCTCTGTATGTAACTAAGTACTCTTAATATTAATACAAACGCATCATTATAATTGAATCGATTATTTTGGGAAGGGCACTTATAGTCCATCCGACAACATTTTACAGGAGACACAAGAAAACCTTCTGTTGACAAAAAAGTCTATTGTAGGTACAAAAAGTTCATAGAAATTTATAGATTTATCTAACACAATGGTGCATGTGTTCTTGTTTAAGATTTTATATTGGATCTCTTAACGTAAAGTCTTACCACATATTTAACTCGATTTCGAAAAAATGTGGACTAGTGCCCTTCCCAAAATAATCAATTCAATTATACATTCGTTTGCTTAGTTTTGTATAATAGATTTTGGTATGCATTATGTCGCATAAAATTACGTCCAAAGGGTTTCTGTTTCTTAAAATTCATATTTTTTAAGTGCTGATGGAAGGGAAGAATATACAGAAACTTAGTTTAGTTGTATTATAGTCAACTACGTATGTATACTACCATGGGACAGAAAAAATTCTTTTGTTATTCGATCTTTCTTTATAACAAAACAACGCCTCAGTGTCTAAATGTGTTTACATAACGAGTAGTAGTTTAAGTACGTTCACCATTGGACATTTTAGAATAAAATAATGATCTAGTATCCCTAAAAGTGCTGCTCTCATAGTTATTTTGATTATTATATATTAAAAATGAAAATTACAAAGAAGCGAAATATAAAATATCGTACAATATTATGAATAATAAATCAAACCATTTTCCATTACTGAATTGCCGTGTATTTTGACCTACTACACGTAGCGTAAGCCATTATATCATTTAATGAAGCTTATTAGAGGTTCTAAACCTCGTTCAGATACTTGATAATAAGTAAAGGCACATGAAGGCATCTCCAATCTTACTATAATAATATTACTCAGAGATGGTCCCCATGAAAAAATCTTGGACAAAATTGGTAGAGATACTTTACATTTAATAAGATAGTAAAACTACTGTAAAAAGGTTATTTAGGTTAAAAGGTTTCAGGAAATTTACGTATGATTAACCATTAAAGAAGAATAAAACAAATGAAAAAGAAAATAATTAAATAACCATTCCTAAGATTTAATTAAAATATATCTGCTACAAAAGAGGAAATCTCCATACGTTTGACACATAAATAATACAAACACACCACATATAAACAAACACACGCACAGCTCACACAAACAAACACACCCTCACATACACACACACACCACGAGCGCGCGCCACGCGCATTCACATAACATAAACGTACATTCATTCACACATTCTAGAAAATGTAAACTAACTTTATAAAATTTGCATATTGTCATATTATTAGTGTTCCGTTGTCTTTTTTCACCATGCTTTTTATTCTCAAATTTGCATTATATCATCATACAATATAACTTGTACCTAAGGCTTATTGTAATATTTACGGAGAGACACTGACTCCTAGGATACAGGCATATACGCCTAGTTTAGAAGTCAGGGTTAAAGATTTGGACAATTTTGCATGTTCGCTGAAGAGCGGCTTAACTTCGCAGGGCCGCTCTTCATCGATAATGCAGAAATATATAAATACCTTGTGTAAAAACGTAAGATTTTTAAAAAACGTTTTTGGTAAATAAGTATTATTATTATTATATGATTATTATTATTTATTTGAGAAATAAGAACATAGCCTTTCGATGAAACATTAAGAAAATAACATTAATATATTTGACTCAGGCTACAAAGGTATTTCACAACATACTTTCTCAGGAATGATTGTGATTTATATTTACGTAATGGTAATGAATTGAGTATTTTTTTGTAACCACGCTGGCTGGTTCGTGTGAGACTATTTCTTACTTTATTCTTTGATCATGTGATATTAACAGAACGTTATTAATAACGGTTACGTTATTTTAAAATGTCAGAATACTGGCACACCTCTTAACGGACAAATCGTAACAACAGTGTTGCAATCTTGATAAACGGAGATTTTCAGATTTATGAGCATTACCTAAAAAGCTTAAAAATAACATAAACGTATGTAATTTAAAAATAGCGTACATTAAACCATGAAGCACTGGTAGGTAGAAAAAAGAAAGCGCAGCGTTGTATAAAATGTGCCGAGCTGTAGGTAATTATTGGCATCTATTAATATAGACCAGACTACTACCGAAAGTATTATGCCGTTATTTTGTTTATTGTTTATACATTATAAGATTGACGGATGGGCGTCGAAAGAGCCCAGACACGGATATTATATCTACCTACTATAACAAAACTGCTGGCTCCTGATTGGGTAGGTAGATTGGTATGAATATATATGAATCACATTATTTTGTATAATCCCACGTCTGTATGATCAATCACGTCTGAAAGAATACCCAACGATAATTTTAGCGTAGGTATAAATCTGTGAACAGATCGTATTATCAATAGCGAGCATAAGAAAAGATCTGATCTTTTAAAACTTCACGAATGATGATTATTTGACTGGACGTCGGACGAAGATTGTAACTTTTTCTTCGTCAACATTAGAATCTGGCTTGCGTAATTAGGTAGGTACCTATATTATCCAAAAAGGTGGCAAACAAACAGCTGCGGTTCACCCCACCGAAGTTATTACAACACATCCAACCAAAGTAGGTAATTAGATAATAACATGCAGACCAATATCTTTGATGCAGACTATCTGATAATAAGGAGTTGGCACATTACTTGCTGTCGTTGTCGATACCAGGGAATGTAATAAGAAGGATAAATGGAATGGGAAACAAAGAAGTATGTCAGTCTTCGGAACTACTTAATAATAGGACAAAACGACACTAATGGATTCGAAATCGTTCTACGGTCTTATCGTACCTAGTAGTTTTCTGTATAAGTTACTATCATGTGTTGTGCGTCTGTTTTGTCGCGTTGAACATGCCGACTATTTCTATTATTCTTTTACTAGATGTGACCGCGGTTTCACGCGCGTTTATGGTTACTGCGCCGCCCCCGTGGATCATAGCGTGATGTTATATATCCTCGATAAATAGGCTATCCAACACTAAAATAATTTTTCAATTGACAGCCTCGATGGCGTAGTGGTTAGTGTAACCGACTGCCACGCCTGAGGTCGCGGGTTCGATTTCGGATTTCCGCTCAAGTCAAACATTTGTGTGCACATGGATGTTTGTCTTGGTCTGGGTGTTTCTGTGTATATATTTATGTATTTACAAAAAAAAAGAAAGTAAAGTATAGGTATAGGTACCAATGTATGTTTATCCATTGTCTAGTACCCATAGTAAAAGCTCTGCTTAGTTTGGGCTAGACGGTGTCGTGTGTATGTGGTAGAATATTATTATTATTATTAATTCGAACCAGTAGTTCCTGAGATTAGCGCGTTCAACTAAACAAACTCTTCAGCTTTATAATATTAGCACAGATAATATAATACTAATATTAGTAGGTATAGATATTTAAAAGAAAGTAGAAAATAATAAAGTTATATTTCAGAAAACTTTTATTTAAGCAAGTTATTGGCGGCCATCACGATCAACGTGATTCTCCTGCTGCCCACGTGGTTGGGGTACGTGGTCAGGAACTTGGTCAGATGCTTGCGAACCTCGCCCACCACCAACGGCACGTGCGCGCGAGTCTCCGGCTCCGTCATGTTCAAGTTTATTATGGCTTCTTCCAAATACCTTTAAAATTTAAAATAATGTTAATACATAATTGTAGGTACCTACATACCTATTAAGGTAGATTCACGCCTATACCTATATGTTCGCGAACGAAAAATGTTTTCAAGTTAATTTCCGTGCTGCTACTAGATCCTAACTAATATTATAAATGCGAAAATGAGTTTGTTTGTTTGTTACGCTTTCACGCCTTAACTACTCAACCGATCAACATGCAATTTTGCATACACGTTGTCAGGGGGTACAGAATAGGACATAGGGTACCTTTCATCCAGATAAAAGAACTGTTGCAAACCTAACCTAACCTACATTTACGCGAGCGAAGCCGCGGGTGAAAACTAGTATAGAATAATTCTAATTATAATTCTAATGCTCATATTTAAAATCCAACATATTTTTTAGCAGAAGATATTGACTTGTTATATTCAGTCATAGTCAGTTCAACCCTACAAACCTCTTAGCCATCACTACCATTAGTGGTGTCACAGGTCACATCATAAGTAATTCCCCTTGACACCACTGCTGGTGCTCTCATTTGGTGGTGTCACGGGTAAAGAACGGAATTTTATAACACAACGACAGGTTGTTATATTACATTTTAATATTATTATCTTCGTCCGTAATGCCGTACCTATATGTTAATTACCGATATATATTTTTATTGTATAAAATTACACGTTCCTACTTAGGCCAGACCTCTACCATGAGCCATAGTGCCGGTATGTGACAAAGTTTTAAGCACCCAAGTTTACATATTGCTCTGGCACACTCACACGCAACTCACGTTGCAATTATATGCCCAAAGGGGTGAACAGAGGTATCTTATCACCTAAATCTTCAGTTCAATCCAATCCAATTAGTTGGAGGCGCTCATAGCCAGTTGCACTCACTGATCGGTAAACGATTAGCGAGGTTAAGCAACGTTGGGTGCGGTCAGTCTATAGATGGGTGACCGCTTAGTGGTATTTCATCTGAGCGTCTCCGTGCTTCGGAGGGCACGTAAAAAAGTAGGTCCCGGTTGTTGTCAAATTGACAGCAGTCGTTAAGCCATGTCAGAGGCCTACGGGCGGCTTGAACAACTCTTGACAACAGGTTGGCCACTAACCACACGAAAAGAAGAAGAAGATCACCTAAATCTTGGCAGCTATATTTAGTTAACTACCAAGCGACAGCTGTTAGCGAGCTATTGCCATCTTCCGGGTACATATCCTGAGACCGTGCTGCTACCTGGGATCGAAAAAAGCGACAAACGTATGCCACGATATCAACAAGACAGTAAAGAAGAAATACCAAATCACGAATGGTAAATAAATAGCACTTGTTCTATATAAAACCAATTTTATTGCTTTGAAAATATACACAACTAACTTTGGTCTGCAGCTACACTCCCGTAAATTAAGGTTAGGTTACTAACAGTACTTCTTTCTAGTTAAAAGGTACCCTATGTCTATGTCTGTTCCCGTGGCAACGTCTATGCGAAATTTTATGATGATCGCTCAAAAAGTTAAGGCGTCAAAGCGTAACAAATACACAAAAAAACTCACATTCGCATTTAAAATATTAAGTTGGGATATCTTGTACTGTACCTGCATTTCAACTGCGTTTCATGCAGCATGTCAGTGGCGAGCTGCTGTATGAGCGACAGCAGCACGTGCTGCTGCAGGCGGCAGGGCGGCGCGAACACGAGGTCTGGGTCCGCAGACCTGCACGCCGCCATCACCAGGGACAGGTCGGCCTCGCACAGCGCGCGCTCGAACGCGCCGTTCACGTCGCCCGCTTGGATCTGCTTGTTGATCATAGCAGTTCTCATCTAGACAGAAAGTATTGATACCTACTTAAATGTCCGCTTACCATTCCTTGGGATATACGACCAAGTCTCATTTCGCCAGCTGTACATTCATTTTTTGGCAGTGTCATAGAGGTACGCCACAACAGAATTAAGAGTACAATTCCCATATGGAATAAAAAATGTGCAATCCACAATTCATTTTGGGGATTTGGTTCTTTATGTCCGTTTTTAGAATTTTTATAAAGACCGCCGCGGTACAGGAAGTAGATACTTGATGGACGTCAGTAAACTTTAAAGAAAAAGAAAACTGGTGTTTCAGGCTGGGTTAGCTGAACATAGCATCAGCCAAAACTAGTTACAGCAGTACCGTGGTAGCAGTATCAGCGTTTAAGAAAAGGTACACGATTTGGCGACCACGTAAGGTACTTGTTATGAGGGTGTTGGAGGCGACCCATCTATTTTAATATAAACCGTTGCTGCAAAACGGTGTGAGATCGTATTTAACCAGATCTATTCCTTGTATTCAAATCTTCCATTCTACTCCGAGGAGACGATTCTCCTCGGAGTAGAATGGAAGATTTGAATACAGATCTGCCGATGCAGATCTGTATTTCGTAAACACGCATATCGCTAGATTTACCAGCTGATCAATGATGGATACGTCAGGGTTGGTCGGCTGCGGTGTGCTGACAGGCACGTAGTCCACCGCCGCCACGGTCTCTTGCTCTGGTAGCGCCTCAGTTTGGAACTGCGGGGAGAACATATCCAGGACTTTCTGACGCCAATCCTTCAACTCACTCTGGAGCAATCTGATAAAAGAAATAGCTACGTTGTAGAGTATATATTTTTTCGAAGTCATCGCTATGCAAAAAGTCCCTGCACTGTAAAGGATTTGCTAACATTGACATTACGTTGAAATCTCTTAATGTTATGGATAAGAGAAATCATTCTTATGTTATTCGCTTTCTAAAGGACCTGCGCACGATACTTACCGCAGGCAGACTTTACACAGTCACTTTAACGCACGACCTTCTGTAGAATGGCGACACTTCCCCAGCCGAGCGGCTGTTAGATCTAAAAAAACCTTAGATTTGAGAGGAAGTCTCCAACTGCCTAAAATAATATCCTAGCCAAGGACAGAATATACACCTGCATCCATAACATTTTTGTTGGTCACATTCACACACTTGCAACATTCAAATCAAAATAACTTTGAAGTGTAGACAGAGATGAATTACACCCCTATTTTTAAAAGCCCCATATTATGAAAAGCGCATACAATACGAATTTATTAACTAAAGAGTGCACTCACTCTTCGACGGTACACTGTAAGGTGTTGACGATGTTCTTCCCAGGATCGGCGGTGGCCTGCAGCAGGCACTGGTGGCGCTCCAGCGCGCGGCGCAGCGCGCCCGAAGTCTTATGCACAGACTTGAATAGAGACGACGACTTGTCTTCCACTGGGAGAATAATATTTTAAGTGGTTTAAAGTCTGTAATAAACCTTCCAGTTATCAGTTTTATAATACCAAAATTATAATTTAATGGTGTTTTACATTTTCTAACGTCCTCATCTATAGTTAATATTATAAAGCTGATGAGTTTGTTTGTTTGAACGCGCTAATCTCAAGAACTACTGGTTCGAATTGAAAAATTAATTTAGTGTTGGATAGCCCATTTATCGAGGAAGGCTATAGGCTATATTACATCACGCTACGACCCACGGCGGCGGCGCAGTAACGATAAACGCGTGTCAAATCGCGGGAACATCTAGTACGATATATTTACTGACAATATTTAAAAGAACAATAAATACTTACCTAATTAGTAAAAGTAATGGGATGCAACAACTCATCCATAATAATATTTAAAGCAGTATTTTATTATCTTTCTTTATTATTTAGTAGTTCTATCCGGATATGACAATTTCATCGAAGTGTTACTTTAACAGTAAGTGTAGGTGATTTATAATATACAGTAGCATATGACTTACATAATACTGCAGACTTATTGAAATCTGTTGCATTTTTACGGCTAAACCGCTTAATCAATGTTCATAAAACTTTACACGGAGATAGCTTGAATCCAGTTTACTCACGTTCAACAAAAGCCTGTTCGATGACCTTATGGATATGACCGATGAGGCGGCGGTGGGAGCGGTCCAGGATCGGCAGGTACAGAGTGGACATGTCGTGACTGAAGCAGCCACCGATCATGCTACGGACTGACTCCGCAGTCGCACGCACCATCTGCTCTTTTAGCTCCTGGAATCAGAAAGAATATCAAACTAGGGTCCTTACCCACACATCTTTAAACATTGTCGTTGCATATGCGAGCATGAAAAAGCGTGCATAGAGTGTATAGGTATCCTTTCTTTTTCAAATAGACAACTCGTGATAACTGGTGATAATTCCTGTATCGCGGGGACCCTACAAACATTTAAACAACAGACACAAACGTCATCCAGAGTCGGACCTACCATTTGTGGATCACACAAATGTTTGCCCTGAGTGGATTCGAACCTATTCGAACACTCGATGCAATAGCAGTGGTAAGGCAACCATTTAAACCACTACGTAAAGACCCTGGGTCATAATAATAGTAACCGGTTACTATGGCTTATGAGTTATGATCAGTACCAGGGTTATCACGGGCGTCTTGCCGACGCTAAGACAAGGAATTAAAGGTGAGATGAATTTATTAGATTATCGGCATCTTTTATTTGCTTGGTACCTTGCAGTAACAGTATTATTAATCTAACGCCAGTTTCCAGTGACATGTTGACCATACCTCACTCTGCAAAAAACTTATAATGCTGTCTCTGATCTCCCTGTCGAGGGTCACCTCTCTTCTCGACTCGATGGCGCTGAGCAGGGTCTTAGCACGACTGTTCATGGTCTCTCCGCCTTCCTGAGTTGATGTTGGTGCGCCGAGATCTTTCACTCTGGAAAAAATTTGAATCTATATAAACTGAACTTTATACTATAAATGCAAATGTAGGTCTGTTTGTTACGCTTTCACGCGTTAATTACTCGACCAATTATCATGAAATTTCGCACACACGTTATCAGGAATACAGAAACGTAGGACATTGGGTACCTTTCATCTTGATCATTAGTTCCCAAAGTGGTCCAGGTAGACCCCCAGGGGTCCACGTGAGACTCGACGGGGGTCTATGAGGGGAAAAAGTCTGGGAACCTCTGATCTAGATAAAATTATATTCCCGAGGGATACAAATTTACTGAGAAAATCTACATTACAAGAAGCAAACAGCTGAGCAAAGCCACAGGCATAATCTAGTCTTCAATAATAATCATAAAAGAAAAGAATGGACGTAAGATGCAGAAAGAGTTACAGGCCTAACCAACCTAAACTTTAATTTGTTTTCCCATCTTGTGATCAGAGTGTCTAGTGCGAGTTAGTTTAACGTTAACGCGATCGACACGTTTATGACGTTCGGCGCTGCGATTGGCCCGCTGCGAGCTCTTAACCAATCAGGGAGCCAAATGCGGTAAACGTTTCTATCACCGTAACGTAAAAACAACTCGTACTAGGCACCCAGACGCAAACAGCGTTTGTCGGGCCAACTTGTAGCGGGTTTAGTACCCACGACGAATAAAATTAATATAATATTAATATAATATTGTATCACATACACACAACACCATCTAGCCCAAACTAAGCAGAGCTTGTAATATGGGTACTAGACAATGGATAAAGATACATATATACTTTTTTTTTTTGTAAATACGTACATATTATACATAGAAACACCCAGACCAAGACAAACAACCATGTTCATGCACACAAATGTTTGACTTGTGCGGGAATCGAACCCGCGACCTCAGGCGTGGCAGTCGGTTACACTAACGACTACGCCATCGAGGCCGTCAAAACTAAAATAGCCAAAAATAGTTGTGCCAAGTGTACCTATGTATGTTTATGTCCCTTGCGAGACAAAGATCAAACGTCTAGTGCAAAGCTTATTTGTTTAAGAACAATAACAAAATATATATAATATCAGCCCAGTATTAACATATTCGAAGCGACACGGATTTTTCTATACTTTCCATTCCTGCGGCACAAGGCGTTTTACACATGGCCATAAAACTATCATTGTGGCGGTACCGGGCTTATTAAACCTTGTATTGTTTATGAAACTAAAACCTTTTTTGGCTTCATGGAAAAAGATATATATATTTTTTGCTTTGAATATTATCAATGATGAATTGATTGGCACGAATCTGAAGGCGTACGTCAACAGCTTGTATTGTTTGAAATGTATAGCTATAATAAAATACAGGGTTTTATGCACCCTGTGCCGCACTGGATAATGGTATTTTTGTGCATATTTTAGGGATGGGAAATATAAATATCGATAATTTTAATTGAGTTTTATTGTATAAGAAGAGAAAAAACTACTTTAATTTTTTTTTTTTATTGAACCAATCCAAACAAAAGGTTCTTTTACATTGCGCACATTCAGTTATAATTTTTTTAAGTTTTCTATCAGCTTGGCGACTTGTCAAAAAGATCCGAAGTTTTTCATAGCATCTGACACAATTTCTCTTCTTTCTTCGTGAACATCATCGACATAAAAATCATTATTTTTACGACATCTTTTTGTCGGTCGTGACGTCATGATGTCGACGCGTGCGTTTGTTTCGAATACGATCACAACACTGGCCGCGCGGAGCGGGCGCAGGGTGCGGTACCAGGTGTGCCGGGTACCAGATGCTTTTAACCTGGTTTCGCACTGTGATGAAACTTTATTTCTTAGGTGCGGTACCAGTTCTAAGAAACCTGGTATTAAAGTAGGCACACCACTGGATTCTATTTTAATAACACACCTTAGATATATATTCATCTCTTTCCTAAACCGAACCAAATTGAAGTTATGCCCTTCGCACGACAAAGAAATCTATACTTTTCTTTGACGCACTGTTAGCCAGACATGCACAAGATGTTTCAGACCTGGTTCCGCACTCAACGTGTTAAACTGTCCCACAGCTCACGGGCCTTTTCTCAGTCTGAGAAGGGTTAGGCCATAGTCCATCACGATCCACCACCACCAGAAATCATAAACGCGGGTGAAACCGCGGGCACATCTAGTTATACATAAATAGGTACAAATGAAAATTAAACAAACCTCTGGGAGATGGCATTCTTCAACATATCAACAAGAACCGTATTGTGTGCGTGCTCTGTCTTCTGAATCATCAGCTTGGAGCTGCGGATCTCTTCCTTCATCGAGTTCAGCAGTCTGCACTGTTCTAGAAACATGTCTGCAAACAAATCCAACTTTCTTACCACTACTGCTCATATTATCTATAAATGTAAAAGTAAGTGAAGTCATTTAGATGTTGATTACTTAAGTAACCTATTGAGTCACAACGGAACACCGGCGACCGGAAACAATATTATGTTTTCAATTATACTTGGCAATTCAACAATTGACACGTAAATTATTAGGTATGGAGATAGACACTGTCATGGATTTTTTAGCCCGGTTCGCGTTGAATTTACGCAAGCAAAAACTACATCTATACAATCCCCAACGGGGTGAGCAGAATTGTATAACACCATGTTATAGTCTATTGCGATTACAGAGTTACAGAGTCAGTTCTGTTATTAACAAATTTTATTTTATTCTAAATAATGGACGAGGTTGAGTAAATAAACACAAAAGTTGGAAATGTCTTCACAAACAATCACATTTAATTAAACAGGTTTAACTATTATTCTATCCTACTATATTATTTCAATATTAGCTTTTGCCCGCGGTTTCACTCGCGTTAATTTAGAATTTGATAATTAATTTGGGTTGTACTCTGCTTGTAATAATATAATTCAATCATGATTCGAAAGACATGTGGCGCCATCTATTATCAAAAAACGTTATTGTTGTTTTCCTCGAGAACAATAATTTTTTTCGGGATGTAAGTTAGCCTATGACCGTTTCTGTATACCTGCCAATGTATATGCAAAATTTCAGAATGATCGGTTCAGTGGTTTAGGCGTGAAAAGGTAACAAACAAACAAACTCATTTTCGCTTTTATAATATTAGTTAGGAAGTTAGGATTGACATGGCAAAATGTTGAATTGTTGTTACATAAAATAACTAAAAAAGCTATTGAAATAAGTACCTGGAGAAGCTTGACGTTAGAAAACTTAGCAATATTATTAACCTAATTTATCCAAGGCAACAATTACAAATGTAAATTCATAGTACTTTGACTTTCATTTGTGTTACTTTGTGATATAAAGGAATAAACTTATTTTAATTTTGAGGTTAATCACAAAAGAGTCCACACCCGAAATGCAATTATAAAGAACATTAACTTATTAAGTCGCAGCGGCACACTGGCGGCTGTCTGGCTTACTAACAATAAACAGGATGTAATAATGAATGTAATACTCACCGCTTAGCCGATCAATTTTCTGCTCTAACACGACCAGCATATCTCCATCGGATATGCGATCACATATTCCACTGTCAAGACGCTTGTACTCCTCACCATCAGAGTGCATGCAGAAGTCTACGGAAGAGTCGCTACACGTGCGATGAACAAACGACTTCTTGAACAATTTCAGATCTACATTCTCTTCACTTTGTAAGGAACACAGAGAATGGGAGCGACGCTTGTCGACACCGCGTTTTGGTGGAGAATCCATTATGAAATATTCGTACTGACGATTCGCTTGAAAACTTTTGAAATGCGGGTATTAATTTTTCTTTCACTGTTTGTTTGGTATTTAGCATTTCTCGTACTTACCCTCATTTAGAAATGGGATTAAATATAATGACCACCAAAAATAGTAATTGCCCAGCAAATTATGCTTACTAAAATATATCATAACGAGCACCTATACGCCTCAAATCACTGCATTCCGTCTCGGAAGGGTTATAGGTTATGTTAGGTTCCTTCTTAAATCCACCCAAAACTAGGAGTCTACTTATTTTGATCTCTTTAAATATATTTTGCTGTGCAATTTACTATTTTTGACTGTTATATTTTACTATATCTGGTGATAAGTTAAACATAAGCCTTCAGAAATTAACTATCATCACGACTGTCATTTTTTAAGGGATATGCAGAATCATGTAACTGCTATATTTCGCCAAAAATATTTAAGCGCGACTTGGTTTATGAATGGCCGTGAGTTTCTTGCAGGTATCTTCTCATAGGCTCATTCATTTGCTCGATCTTAGCAACTGATATAAATGCAAATTGATCTCACTAATCCTTAATAACCTTTATAGGTCTCTTAGGTCAACGGGGAACTTTGTTGTAAAAACCCCGCGATATAAGAACAAAACAAAAAGGACATTCATTTATTTTAATAAATAACTAATTTATTGTAGGTAGAATTTTCAAAAACAGTATTTAATTACAATAAGGAACAGGACAATACTAAATGCTTTTGTAAGATTAATTGATTTCCCTTCTCTTTTAACTGGCTCTTGTCACAATGCTAAAGTAATAAATGAGCATAAAACGTTAAAATGTATGATTACTCACTCTGTTTATTTTGATCTGACATAAAATAAATCTTAATGACAGTAATTTCTCGCATTCTTGAATGGCCGACGACATAGCTAATGTCGCTGGTAGAATAGGCAGGCGAGAGCTTGATGAACTACACCTGGTGATAAATGTGACCTTGGAAACTAACCTGTCACTAGTGATCATAAATAACCAAAAGGACATTGTTAATGGTAAGTTTGTGGTATTGTAAAGTCTAATATAATAAGTATTAACAGGGTTCTACCATGACTAGCTAAGAGGAATTACATTTTGCTCGTAAATTTACGAACTCGACAGTCAATCGTATACGACCTTGACCTTGAACTTGTAGTTGTAATTAGGAGTGCGTCACCAGCAGTTGGAAAATGACCGAGCCTTGCTGCTCGTTGCGATCGTACAAGATGTTCTTCGCCCACGCTCTACACTCGATGTTGATTACAATATTCGCTGCAATAAAAAAATAACAATATTATTGACCTACACTTTGTAACGCACAATATTATATATATATATATATAAATGCTTGATGATAAAATATTTTAGATTATATTATATTTTTACTAATATTTTGAAGCTGAAGAATTTGTTTATTTGTTTCGCTGAACGCGACAATCTCAGGAACTGCTGGTTCGAATTGAAAAATTCTTGAAGTGTTGGATAGCCCATTTATCTAGAAAGGCTAAAGACTTTATAACATAACGCTACGACCAATAGGAGCGGATCATCAATGAAAAATGTTGCAAAAACGGGGCAATTCTCTTATGCGAAGCAGGCGAAGTTCCGTGGGTTAGCTAGTATTTTTATATTAGGTAGACAAGACAACTCACGTACACTGTGTCTTAAGGCCTGTGTCGCGACGAACTCCATGCTGCTAGATAGAATATTCTTTACTTACTTTTAGGCTTCTCGAAGAGCACAGCGACAAGAGGGCTGAGGTAGCCCTCCTGGTTGATGTAAGGGAAGTAGTAGGAGGGGAAGCCTGGCTGAGGGAAATACATCACTGGGCCGATATTCTCCATGTCAGCTGGGTTCACTCCGTCGCACGATACCCATACTGTGTTCCCTTCGGGCTTACCAGACTTAAAAAGAAAAATACAGTACAATTAATACGTTGAGTCACGGGATTTCGGGGTTTATAAACGAAAATCGTCCTTGGCAGAATAACATCACTTATCTATACTAATATTATAAAGCTGAAGAGTTTGTTTGTTTGTTTGAACGTGCTAATGTCAGGAACTACTGGTTCGATTTGAAAAATTATTTTAGTGTTGGATAGCCTATTTATCGAGGAAGGCTCTAGGCTATATAACATCACGCTACGACCCACGGGGGCAGTAACGATAAACGCGGATGAAACCGCGGGAACATCTAGTATTGAATAAGTAAGCAATAATAAAAAATATGCGGCCCGCTCGCAGCCCGACAATCCTGTGACTGCATGAGCAAGTGCATAACTTCGTGGAACAGACATGGGTGGATAAGTACACATGATGTGTATACATATACATGTGTTCCCACAAAAATATTATGGTCATCGACAAAAATCTTCTTCTATATTAATTGCGAGTATCTCTGTCCAAAAAAGTACATTGAACAAGCCTTCAGCGACTTTACCACTAGCTCTTAAAGCATTAGTTCCCAAAGTGGTCCAGGTGGACCCCCAGGGGTCCACGGGAGACTCGACGGTGGTCTACGTTGGCGTGACAAAAAATGGGGGTGCATAATTCGTAAGCGGGGGTCCACGAAAATTTATTTGCTTGAACTAAAATGTTGGCTTGACTTTCCTGACTGTTCGACAAGCTCAGCGATTGTTATTTGTAAAAACTTGCATATTCCATATTCAGTACCAGTGGTTTTTCGATTTTTGGGTAGAGAATTACTAAAAAGAAGTCAGCCCGCCTACCGTAGTAGGTCGAGTTCCGAGAATTTCTAAAAAATGAAAAGGTCAGCCCGTAAAGATTTGATCAAATATTTTCGTGCATGAACTTGTTTAGCTGCAGAGGGTCCACCGGAACCAGCAAAATTTTGAAAGTGGTCTATAAGAAAAAAAATCTGGATATCTCTGTCTTAAAGCATTGTCAATGCGTGTGCTAGAGTGAGACGGTGCGTTACAGAGTGTATAGGACTGTCTCAGTCACGCGCACGTTTTAAGAATCCCGTCGGATTGACGCGGGTGAAGCCGCGGGGTGAACTATTCCAATTTATTGGTATTAGACCTGCAGAGACGTGAATGAATATGGGTGTACTGTGATCTCGATACGTACCTACCTATATAATTTACTATTTTCGTTTGTTTATTTGTAAGGATTTAACTAAAAAACAACTCAGCGGATTTTAAAAATTCTTTCACTATTAGAAAGCAATATTATCAGTTATCAGCGAGTCACATGGGCTATATTTTATTTTTAAAAAGTACTGTTACTAACATAACCTGCGCTACTTTTACGCGAGCAAAGCCGCCGGAAAAAAGCTAGTGGCAAATAAAAACAGAAAATTTGTTTTCAGTACTAGAATGTGTTATAATTGTTAGGTACTTACGACTAAGTCGATGTGTCTCAAGAGATTTGCCGGCATTGAGGAAGGCAAGTCGTAAGATGTGTTGTACGGTTGCGGAGTCCAATTGAGGAGCTGTAAAGCATAATACAAACAAATATAAATAACTACAGCTGACCAATGGATAAAGTATTGACGACCGATACCGACGTGAACCCACTCCTTAGACAAGCATTCTAGCTAAGCTGACGTTTTAAAAAGAATAACTACTAGTAGTATGTAATCTAAGTTGAACATAATTAAAAAACACTTAATATGTGATATCTGAAATTATTAAATGAGGCAATTTTGTATTTGGTCATAATGAAACCATGCATTAGTCAAAATATAAGCCAGCAGCACTACTTCTATATCCTCTAAATTATTGGAGAAACTTATATAGGTATTATCAGACGTAAATACCGATTTAGAAAGATATTGAATGATCCTGATGATGTGCAAACAAGTATACGCCATGCCAACCACACTTATAATATTCTATGATCGCTTGAATTATCAGGATTATCACTCGCCACAAATTGCCGATATTAAAATGAAGACGAAAGGAAAGGAATTGAAAAGGCGTGAGAACTAATCCTAATCCTATCCTTCCTAACTAATACTATTATAAAAGCGAAAATGAGTTTGTTTGTTACCTTTTCACACCTAAACCACTGAATCGATCATCCTGAAATTTTGCATATACGTTTTCAGGTGTACAGAAACGGACATAGGCTACCTTTCATCTCGAAAAAAAATACTGTTTCCGAGGAAAACAACAATAACGTTCTTATGATAATAGATGGTGCCACGTGTCTTTCGAATCATGATTAAATTATATTATTACAAGCAGAGTACGACCCGAATTGATTGTCAAATTCTAAAGTTTTTCTTTTAAAAGACAACTCCGACATAAGAATAATTCTTGTATCGCGAAAGAATTTACAAAAATTCAAAGAACGGACACAAAGCACATGTAGACTCTGCACCACCATTTGTGGAACCAATGCCGGATTTAGAGGTCTGGAAGCCTCGGGGCAACAAAGGAATGGAGGCCCTCTGGCCCCAAATTATTTTCCAAATAAAATGGTAAATTTTTTTCAGTCGAGTTTTCCAATAAATTATTTATTGTGAAACCAATTACCTATATCAAATATCAAAGGAAAAGTTGTTTACTAGTGTTCACTAGCCTGAATTTGATTTTTTTCCGAATTCTCTATTGTGGGAGCCCCGCCCCTCTACTGTGGAGGCCCCGGTGCTGTAGCCCCGGTTGCTCTCCTCTAAATCCGGCCCTGTGTGGAACACAATTTTTTTTGATTCCAACCTACAACTCTTGCTGCAGAGGCAGTATCGAGCTGACCACTTAAGCCACTACGCCACCCGCGCAGTTTTGAGGTCGATCCCGCTTGTAAGAGATCTAGAAGTGTAAATTTCAGATGCCATACCTTGTTCAGCTTCAAGAACACGCAAGGTCCACCCTTTGGGTAGTTGTACTGGTTGCTGGAGCTGCATGGGTAGTAGTCGTTGAGTGAGACGTCACACACTTGCTTCTCACCGGTAACGCCACTAGTGGGTGAGCAGACAACCCGGCTCTCAGCACCAGGGCCCTTGCGATGGTAATCTAGTCGAGAGAACGTGACGTTAGTTTCTTTATCTGAAGGTATCTGGTATTTTTAGTATAAGCTCTTAAAGGCTGCTATGGTGCCACATATGGAAGAAATCTGTAAGAGACTAAGCAAATCGGCGTATCTACTCTTGCAACTATCAAAAAAAGCTAATTGCACTACTAGCAGCATAGCACGGGTTAGTTGCCTCCGTTAATCAATCAAATCAAAAATAAATTTGTTCAAGTTAGGTTACTAGGTAACACTTATGAATGTCAAAGTTACACTAAATTTTTATGTGAATTTACATTTACTGCCACGTTCAGCAAAGCAAGGGTGTAGGGCTCATGAAAAGAACGGGCAAGAAACTCATGGCCACTGTTTTTAATCGCCAAGTTTACAATAAAATTTTGTTTACAAATCATGACTGTAAGATGCTGCAACCATTTCTCCATGAATTACTACTGAACATACTCAAGCATTTAATAAAATTTGATGGTAGCCTCTAAAGCAGCAGTATGGTAAATAGGAGCATCCACATACATGCGTTTTGCGATACGGTGTCATTTTTTGTTGACATTCAATAAATAGTGAATTAGTGTCAGGATCTAAAAGAGATGCATACGATCAATGTGCGGATTAAAAAAGGAATTAAAATAAGGAATGCAACTGTCGGTTGCAGTTGCATTCCTTATTTTAAAAAGTTAAGAATATACTTCTAACTTCATTGTAAATTTTTGAATCTGTTGTGTTGCATTTTTTTTATGAACATCCATCAGTTCTACTTTAAGACATTTCAAGGTTATCCATTAATTACCGGACACCTGTATATACATGTAGAGCAGTACCAAACAAACCTTTTTTTAATAATGACACATGGTATTGATGTATTGAGAACGTATTTTTTTTTTTTATATTGCTCGTCAAAATGACCACACTCCACCTGATGGTAAGCAGTCGTGTGGTCTAAGAGCAGTGGCCCCCACACCGCCCCCACAGTAACCGAGGCGATGTTGAGGTCTCTACTTTGACGGCCTGAGAAGATGCTTTTTCACGCCCCGCTTAAAGGACCCAGGATTAAAGGAAGAAGGAAACACGTGCCTTGGCAGAGAATTCCATGCCTTGGTCGTTCGGCAGAGGTATGAGGACCCAAACTTTACGTATTGGGTTTCTCTTTATTGTGGCTACTTTTTGGATTAAATGTGGATTGTTTGAACAGTTTCAAAAATGTACAATGAAGTTACAAGTAGTATTCTTAACTTTTGTTAATGTTTGTTTGTTACTCTTTCACGCAAAAACTACTGAACCGATTGTGATGAAACTGGGTATGTAGATAGCTGAAGACTTTGATTAACACTTAATAAGCTACTTTTTATCCCGATATTCCCACGCGAGTGAAACCACGGGGTGCAGTTAGTTCAACAATAATGCCAACGGTTCCACTCCGCTGCCGTCGTTGTGTGGTGGGCTTAAGAGTTCTGGAAACTCCAGCACAACTTACCAGCGAGCGCGTTATCGTACATCTTGGTCCACTTGAGGATGGAGCTCTCGTTGGTGACATTGTAGGAGATCAAGGTGCTCCTTGACTCCGCCATATGTATAAGTTCCAGATCTGAACACAATCACATTTCATTTATATAATTAGTAAAGATTGCTGTATGTTTGTTTTTTAGGCTTAAGATCCGTGTGAAGGTTTCAGCTGATTTTAAAAATTGTTGCCTATGACTCAGTTCTTCATCAAACAGCCGGCGAAAGCGGTGCGGGCGCGGGATGAGAGCGGCACGAGAGCGGGGCAACTGCGAGTACGTAAAAGCATTCACTCAGCCGCTCCTGTGCCATTATCACTTCTCCCAGAGGGGCGGAAGCATGCCGCAACCGGTGGTTTACAAACACGGAATGGTTACAAATGTGGCTGCGGGCTTGACGCATGCCTGGTAGGTACCACTTGTACTTTTTGTTATAAGTTACCTAATATAATAATTATATTACAGGATCTAGGACAATTCAAACGAGCCCAAACTAAAAGAGCTTTTAATAAGGAATGTTGTATGTGAAATCGGTAGTACATACATGTAATTATATCTAAGGTAGCAATTTCGTCATTCACTTCTATCACAAAACTTTGACTATTTATACATTTTTACACAATAATAATAAACGTATGCCTTATAGTAATCGGTTGCCGTAACCCATTATTGCTGGCTACATTATCATAAGACGCTTTGCCGATCTTAAGTGGTTTCCTGTAGAGGACTGATGGTCTTGAGTTCGATTATCGTGTCGGGCCAACAAAAATTATAAGAATTTTCTGTCAAGACATTCTCAATAGCAGCAAGATAGATGACGATGTTGCACAACCTGTGCCTCGGCAAGCTCGTAAAAAGCCGTTGATCCTATGCCCAATCTCACTTCGGTCGTGTCGGAATGCCGTCCCATCGGCGTATACGAGAATAGTGAGTTCACTTGCGTTTGCGCATACACTTCTGCACTACAATGTCTCCAGCACAGAGGGCTAATCTCCTTTAAGATAGACAGTCGTGACCAAAATTCGGCTTGAAGGTTTGTTTAATTAGTTAATAAGCCTGTAGCTAGTTATTCGCTTACGGACGTGACGCTCATGTTGCCGCAGAATAAGCACACATCCGGTAATGACTCCTGCAACAAAATGTAGCCATATTGAATTATATATACATAAGTATTATTATATGATATACCCAAGTAAGCGGGCGCACGTGTAGGTTTATTTCAGTTTTTTTATCTTAAAAGCTAACGTGCTAATTAATACTTGAGTCCGTTAAGAACAGTATAAACTTAAAATTTTTATATGACATGCATTCGCATACACATACAGGATTAAAAGTGATTTTCTTTTAATTCTGCAGAAAAACTATAGGCACCAAATATACGGCGAAAGTAAAAAGACACCGCGGCTGTGTTTAAATTCGCCAAACAATCGATCTACAGGAGAAGTTACGTCTTTGAATATAATTTAAAATCTATCAAATCATTATTTTGGTTTTAGCTACTAACATTTAAAATCATATTATAATTTCGATATATAGCTAAATAGTTTCGACAAGGTTTTGACAAAGATCTAATCCACATTTGTATTATTGATACAAAAATGTGGCGGGAAAATTAAATTTGAATATTATATTCAAAAATTTTTTGTAACCTAGTAACAACCAAATTTTAAAACTTTTTAAATTTAGTACATTGCTCCTAGACAAAGGTCACTTCAATTTAAATTACGAGTTCAAGGAGATACAACATAATAATCACTTGTTACTGAAACAGCACTTAGACGGGGACCAGACGGTGACTGCGCCGCGGAGTTAATGGAACCGGAGACGCTCCTAACAACTTATTTGGCTTATTAGACGAGCAATTTACATAGTTCGTACAGTGTCGCTTAACCTCCTAGCAAGCTCCATTTGCGGCTGACTAAGAACCAGCAACTACATTTTTTACATTTTACATAAGATTCTCATCAGAATTATTATTGACTTAGGTATTGACTTATTTTAATTAGAATTATGTTTAATTTACTTGAAATAAATTACCTGGAGCTGAGTGAAATAAATTACGTTGAGTTGAGTGAAATAAAATACCTGGAGTTATATTCGTGAAAATATTTCTATAATGGTGATGTGATTATACTATATTTTCGTTTGACATTCATTTAAAAATGTAGTTTAATTAAAAGTCAGTTACGTTCTCTGTGATATTTGAACACAAAATTGATTTTTCCTCACCCTCACTAGGTATAATTCATATGTCCCGGGGGACTTTACAAACATTTAAATAACGGACACAAAGAACGCCTAGACTTGTATCTAATAACAATAAGTGGATCATACACAATTTTTTATACCAACTATTTTTTTTCCGTGTGGGCAATCTAACCCACAAGTACGAAGCGACCACTTAAGTCACTACGCATCCGTGCTTCCTTATACAAAATAAAGCAAATCAAAATCTACTATAGGATCTTAGCATAAATAAAATAAACCTTACCAACAATAAATATTAAAACAGCAGCAATCACGAGGATCTTGATGGTTCTCCTCTCGAGCCGCATGGTAGTGGTCTACACTGTGTGGTGGAAGACGTCCTGACGAAGTGAAATACCGACTGCGAATACGAACTTACTTATGCGATAATGTTTGTTTGGGTCAATGATACCCAAAGTGGTCTAAATTGACCCCCACACAATGATACCAGCAGTCTAGCGCGATCATGCCACGGTAATAGTTATATTTATGTACTGTGATCATGCTGTGTTGTGTACCTACATATATTACGCATACGTCAATGAAATATGTACTTGCTCTAGAAATTCGCAAGGACGTCGACATAGTACGTTTCAATAAGCATGACTGGGTTAAACATAAGTGATTCTAATTAATCCATCTTTTAGATTAGCGAAAAATACTGGACACCTATTTTTTGAAATTACGGATTTCACGAATTACGGATTTTATCGCGTTGTTTATTTGACACTTTATTAGATAATTTAGAAACTGTTACACTACTACTATTAGGTAAACTTTGCTAATTTTTAAGCTAATTAAATTATTAAAACTACTTATATTTAAGTTTACACTTTCCCCGACGTTGCGGTTATTTTTCAGCAGCCATGGTATCAACCCATGTTTTGTTTTAACAGTCAGAGAGTCGTGGCGTCACACTTTTGTTTTAAATTTGTACCTACAATTGACATTACTAAATTTAAACGCGTATCTTCGTTGTAATTAGTTTGTGGGACAAAAGACAAAATATATGTCCATTATTTTTTGCTAATCTATAAGAAAGACTAGACTTTTTTTAGTTATCATGCCCATTATACCAGCACCCACTTTGTCAATTCGTTAATTTAAAAAGACGCATGTGATAGACAAAGTTTGTAGCATGTACAATTTTATTACAAGGGTACTCCTCCACGGATAATATTTTATAAATTTTAGCTATTAATGTTTTTAATTAGGGTAATTTAGCCGGTTTTCGGCCATTTAAAGGCTTTGATTTCAAGATATTTTTATTGTACGAAAGATTAATCAAATCTGGATTATGACAATATTATTAAACTCTTAAGATAATGTAGACTTCAAATATTTTGCCGTTTTCTTCGATCATTATGAATGAATTTTCAATAACAAAATGTCTATAACTACCGATTTAGCCATTTTTCAGCAATCTGTTTCAGTTTAAGGTAGCAAAATTTATTAATATACGGCCAGTATCTTGCACATTTTAAAATGACTCTTATCTTCTTCTCTCTTTCTAATGATTTGAATAAAAACAAAGTCAATATAAATTAAAAAGATTGAATTATAAAATATGAAAATTTACTTCCAAGTGATCTCCGAGACCAACATTTTTGGGAATCTCTGGTTGAAGATTTTAACGCGGCAGTGACGACTTTGCGTTAATTGGCAAATAAACAGTACTGTCTTCAAAAGATATAAAGGCCATATTATTTGTACATATTTAATGTTTTTTACAATATGAAGATAAAAAGAATGGATTATTAAACATACAAAGGTACAAAAAGATACAAGATACTTACATACTTTTAAACCTACCATTAGACTTATGAAAATATTAACCTGACCTGTGCCACAAAAAAAAATACATTTACTTAACACGTGCTAAATGTTTATATAATGTCATTTATGTGGAAAATGTAAGAGACAAACTAAAAATAGGCCAAGCTATGAATCACACCAGCACACAATGGCTATCGTTCATAATAAGATCTTATTGAATAAGTTCATAGTCTTTAATTTATATCCAAAAGTATTCAAGACACTACACTAATTCCAGTTACACAAATAAATAAGTATTTAATAATTTATAGATATCTTCCCTAGCATCCGGACTACTGTCTAGTTCACTAGTCGTAAACAGGAAACCAGAGAATACCCAGGCTTCCTATTTAGTAAAATAAAACAACAATCATTATATTTTATGTAAAAACTTTAATATATAAAAATAAAACTTTATTTAAAAAACATCTTTGCGGAGATTCATGGCGGTCTTTCTGACCTTGGTGACTGTGAAGGGGTCAGCTGGTGACCTTGGTGGTGAATAGCAGCTAGTTGGCAGCGAGTGGCAATTAGCTGTCCACCATCAGTTCGAAGCGGCCTGCACCAAGTTGCCAGTTGTCCTGGTCATGCTTTATGTTCTTCGCCCACACCTTACACTCAACACTGACCACTATACCCGCTGAAAATATACATAATATTTTATACAATAAGTATATACATAATATTGTCTTCTGTTTACGCGAATGTTATTCATTGAAATTAAACTACTATATACGGATTTTATCGCGTTGTTTATTTGACACTTTATTACAACATTTTGAAAAACTGTTACACTACTATAATCACTATTAAACTTTACTAATTTTTAAGCTAATTAAATTATTGAAACTATTAAAACTATTTATACTATTACTATACTATTATACTATTTATGTTTACACTTTCGCCGACGTTTCGGTTGCTTTTCAGCAGCCATGGTCACGGGGAGACTATTAAATAGTTTTAATAGTTTCAATAATTTAATTTTCAAAATTTTGTAATAAATTGTCAAATAAACAACGAGATAAAATCCGTATATAGTAGTTTAATTTCAATGTATATACCTACATATTGCTCTATTTCCTTGGGTTTGTGGCAGAAGTTTGATTGTATATTTGTGTGCTAACGAGGTCTTGCGTCGGATTTCTGGCTCGGATTAAGTGTTATTGGGAGTTACCTTCGGATACTACCTCCGCCCTACTACTAGTACATGTAAACATAGTTGATGGAATAACCCTCGGTAAAAAACATCTGTGAAGTGGACAAGATTGTAATCACGTGTGAGGTTCATCCACAACGCTCACCACAACGGTAGTGTGTGACCTGTTAACAATATCAGTAGCTTTCAGAAAATATGTTTAATTGATCCAAGCACTGTTTTGTAAATAAGGCATTATAAAAATAATTGTAATAAGAGGTCTGAGAGAACCCACCACGCGCCATCGGACTGCCTGCGCTAAATATTATAACGGAAAAAGTTGATGATACTGTACGCCTCTGATGATGGTGTGGGAAGACTATTGTCCATGAAATCTCTGGTTCGACCCCCGAATTGGCTAAAGTGTTATTTGGCTTTTTTGTCAAAAATTTCCAGTAACTGCACGAGGCCGAAAAATCTACCAGAGAAATGGCAATAGGCGCGCGCTGTAATGTAGGATCTAATATCGTGTCGAAATGTTCGTGTGTGTCTATGTATGTATCTACTTACTCATAGGCCTCTCAAAGAGGACAGCCACAAGAGGGCTGAGATAGCCCTCCTGGTTGTTGTAGGGGAAGTAGTAGGAGGGGAAGCCCTGCCGTGGAATGTACTGCAGAGGCCCAATGTTCTCCACATCAAACACGTTCTCCCCCTCGCACGACACCCACACCATGTTCGCCTCGGGCTTGCCGGACTTGAGAATAAAAGTACAGTAGGTTCAAATTTTACAGAAGAAAATCCTTATATTATAAATGCGAATGTGAGTTTGTTTGTTACGCTTTCACGCCTAACTACTTGACCGAACAGGATGAAATTTTGCATACATGTTGTCCAGGGTACAGAAATTGACATACGGTACATTTCATCTAAAATACTGTTCCCGAGTGAGCAAAGCTGCGGGCAAAAGCTAGTATAGAATATGTCAGCATTGAGTTAATATGTACTTCCTACGAAAGTAGACCATTACTCGATTAGACTGTTTATTAAACTCTTTAGAGTGTATAACATGTATGAGGGCAAAATGTAAATACTTATTAAAAATATGCTTGCATGCATTGTAATGTTGAGTACTTTGTTACTTTGTTAGCCTCATGACTGAAGTTTGCACTCATGTTTAAGTGCGATTTGGGGTCTTAGGTTGCACTCTCAGGCTGTGCAAATTGTTATTACATTTTCTATAAAGAAATTCTTAATAGCACTACGAAACTACGAAGGAGCGGTAGTATAGTGGGAGAGTTTAATCCCAAGGCGGGCAACACTGATTTTTTAAAGTTATTTACGTAGTAAATAGTTAATTATCGCTCGCTTGACTGTGAAGGAAAATGTGGAAAATGTCGTGAGGAAACCTGCATGTCCGAGAGTCCTCCATAATGAACTCGAAAATATGTGAAGTCTGCTAACACCCACTGGGCAAGCGTGGCCCTAAAAATATGGCGTAACCCTTTTTTCGGTGAGAAACAGCCATTGCCCAGCAGTGGGACAGTTTAATACAGGGTTGATAATATATACTACTCTTGGTACTTACGACCATCGCGATGTGTTGCTTGAGGTGTTCCGGCATGTCGGCCGGCAAGTTGTCCGTCGTGTTGTACGGCTCCGGCTTCCAGTTCACGAGCTACAGATAATACCATTTTATAATAAATTTTGCAAATAAGTTCCTTGTTTCTGATACATTTCACCTAAAATGTATTTGTGAATTTCCTTGATAGCAGCGGTAATGAAATCAACTATATTGTGCATAAGTCTGCGGCAAAATGGTCTTCTTCTCCCTAGCCTTTATTATTCCCAAGTCACTTGGGGTCGGCTTTCTAGTCTAACCGCATTTGACTGGATATCAGTTTTTACACGGAGCGACTGTCATCTGACCTCCGCAACACGAAGGCTAACGATACCCTAAGGCTAGACCAGTATCAGGATATTAGAGAGCACTGACTTCCCAATAACGACTGCCATAGATGTTCATAGCAGCCGGGACCAACGGCTTAACGTGCTCTCTACGGCACGGAGTAGACGATAATTGTCAATATAAAAGTAATGAAAAGAAATGACCCCTATATCTCGGGGGTCTTTTGACCCACAGGGCCCATATTCAAGCTCGACTGAGGTATGATGCCAAGATGCCTGCACACCAAGTTACAAGTCAATCGGTCCAGTGGTTTCGGAGTTATGCCTGTCACTAACACACAGACCGTCACCAAGTGTTTTCATTAACCTCTTCGAAGAAAACTCATTGATCGAAGATGATAGTAATAATAACAACGATATATTACAATATGTATTATCATTATTTTGTTAGTAAATTAATGGATATTTTATATATTTATATTGTATTATGTCACCAAATATGTTTTGACAGATAAAGTAATCATATCTTACCTTGTTTCAAACTTAAGCTAAGCGTCCACAGGTCGGTATCGTACGCATCGGACACATCGCATTTAACGGATCGTAGAATTCTTTGTATAGACAGTCACACAAGTGCATTGTACGGATCGCACATTGGCAATGCCGACACCGATGCTCCGAGAGGCAACTTTTGCGATGCGTGCCGATGACGTCATATGGAATGCCGATCAGTGGACACGCCCCGCGCGCTCGCTACGATATTATGTTTTATTTTTTTATATGTTTTTGCATTTTCTTCCTCTTCTGCTAACAAACTTGAGCAATAACGACAAATTGTTCTTCTTCGCTTTCTTCCATTCTCACAAACACACGTACGATCCTAAGAAAATCCGAATGAAACTGGCATCGGTAATCCGATCTGAGCGTCGGCAATCCGATCGCTACCGATACAGTGGACGCAGTATAAAAAAATAATGCGCTTGATGCGATGCGTACGATACCGACCTGTGGACGCTTAGATTTATAATTCGCTCTGAAGTTGCTATAGTCTGTGCAGTTCTTCTTTTCTTTCTTCTTTCGCCTTTTCTCTGTTTATGTTACTCGAAGCAATTTTAGAGGAAACTAAAATATTGATCCAAGTTCTACCTCGGTGAAAGCAAATGCATACCTTATTAAGTCTCAAGAAGACGCAAGGTGCCCCTCTTATATAGTTGTACATGTTCTCGGTGGAACACGGGTGCAAGTCACGGAGAGGGACGTCACATACTTGCTCCCCGGCAGGGCCCATAGTCACTGAACATTCCATTCGGTTATAGGGATTTTTGTGGTATTCTGGAAAGGAGATGACGATAATGTCAATTTCTGTTGTTATAAAAACCCAAGCAATCATAAATTTGGGCAATGTTTAGCGATATAATACCTAGTGTATGATTTGGCATAGATATACTGGAGTAAATAAGACAAGTGGTAGCTTCAATTAATTTATTTGTATTGACTTTCTAACATTATTAAGTTTAATATGTAACTATGCAAAAACGAAATAACTCTTTTTTTATCCTGATATAGGCTTACCTACGTTTAACCGCGATGTCACCTGATCTTAAGTGAAGATGCAGTCGACAATGGAACACACTTGCCTAGAAGATACTTATTCACTCGCGACTTGAAGACACCCAGATTACCTCATCAGGAAACACAGGCTTAGGTAGCGAATTTCACTCCTTAGCGGTACGCATTATAAAAGTGGAAGCAAAGCGCTTCGTGCGTAAATGCGGTATATCCACCATGTACCTGTGCCACTGGTCTGATTGTTTAGTCGTCCGATGGTAAAATGGCGAAGGAGGAATCAAATTATGCAGTTCCTCTGCACACTCTCCGAAATGGATCCGACAGAAAACTGAGAGACTGGCAACCTTACGACGATGCTCCAAGCTTTGGAGTCGTGTGTAGACCAGTTGGTCATCGCCGATCAGTCTCCTGGCCTTCCGCTCAATTGATTCCAAAGCCTCAAGCTTTGATCACCTGGCCTGTATCGATTAATGTCTAATACCTAATGCGCATAATTTTATTCGAATGATTATCAAATAAAGCTGTGGATAACGCGATAGCTACTACTTTGTGATGTTCAAATCACTAGTTTGGTCTTAGATTTGGGATAGAACTCTCGTTTATTGACTACCTACTAGCTTTTGTGCGCGGGTGGCCCAAGTGGTACTTACATCAATAAAACGTATTTCCTTCCCCAGATTTTAAACTATCTGAACCAAATTTCATCTAAATTGGTTGAGTGGTCTAGCCGTGAAAAGATAACAGACAGACAGACAGAATTACTTTCGAATTTATAACATTAGTAAGGATTTTTAACCATAACTTTAGGCTAAAATGTTAATGGTGACTACGTCAGCTGGTAGTCAAAACAGCTCGCAAGCATCCCACCACAAAAATGCAACTCCTTTTCGTACACAGAAAAGAAATGACGATGCCTCTTTTTTAGTTCGCGTCGAGTAAGTATCCATCTTGTAAGCATTGTGAACATCCATCTAAAAGTAAGTATGTAGTGATGCAAAGACAACTTACCATCGAGGACGTCATCTATGACTTTGGTCACCTTGAACACGGATCCTTTGTCGTTGTACTTGTAATGTATCAACGAGCTACCTGGCTCCGGCATTGGTATGATTTCCACACCTGGAATAAATAATGCATTGTATTTACGAACAACTGCCTCAAATAAATGTATATAAGTCGAAGCGAAAATATACTAGCCTCCATCGGTTATAGCATTGTTATTACTGTACAAGCCGTTATGAATAGGTACTCGCACTAGGAAGTCAGGAATGTCAGAAACTATAGTATTACGTCACGGGAAGAGTTATGTGAAAGATTAGTAAAAAAATACGTCAATACGGAACGAATGCCTTTAATGCACTGCTAATTACAGACCACCACAAAATGTAGGTAGGTATTATTTAATTCAAAATATGTCGATTGTGCATAATGACGCCGCTTCGACACAATATTAACAATGGCTTGTACAATTACTATTATAAACGCTAAACTGAGGCAAAGTAATACACTGCGCAACTCGCCGTCTCATTCTCATGGTGTACTTACGTTCATTTTGCGGGCCAGTCTTCAGGTGAAGCACCAATACGATGACGCCTCCTGCAATATAACATGGACACCGGTATTAATATAACGCAGGACACAAGTGATGTTTGTGTGCGTAAGAACCTGTGAAGATGTACACGTATGGGACCCGCACCCTAGCGTCTTTCGAGAGTCGTCGTCTTGCCAGCGCCCGCACAAAGTCGACGCAGCGCTAGCGAAGCGGCAGCGGGGCGAGAGGGTTGCGTTGTACCACATGTTGTACATTGTATTCGTTCGAAAAAGACGTTTCGCTGGCGCCGCGCCGACACGTAGACCCGGCGTTCGGGTGCCGCTTAGCGTTGGCGTTGGCGTTTTAATATTGCGCGGGCGCTGGCAAGACGACGACGCTCAAATACGCTAGTGTGGGGGATGCCTATGCGTGTAAATACATATGTCATTAGCTGTTACATACTTATCTATTTTAAACTCGTAATTTCTTACTAAGTACCTAGGTATAAAAACAGTATTAAAAACTTACTTCGTAAGTGCTTCATTGGAGAAGCATCGCTACTATTATTCTATTAAAGAGTTTTCTTGATGATAAATGCATAATACCTCAGACTCTAATCTATCTGTAATAAAACCCTGAACTTAATTTAAGTACCCTACTTATTTTAGATGTTAATGTTCTTATAAATATTATATTTTGTTTTTAAACACAACTACCGCATTTAGAATGTTCCTATGTTGCGGTGGCCTTAAGAAACATTCAAACAATAAAAAACACTTGAGAAACTATTTATGAATCACATTTTATGTCCCGTGTGGACATCGAACCCGCAACACTCGGCGCAGTGTCAGTGTGGAGTCAACCTCTTTAGCCACTACGCCACTTGTGCAGGCAAATAGCTAGTTAATATATTAAATTAATTAATGTAACATTTTTTATTTTGATATTTTGACTATACATAATTATTTATAGCACATAAGTCACTCATCTACCGCCTTGGCCAAAAGTATTAGGCACCCTATAAATTACTGCATATTTCAGGCTTAGAGAGAAATAAAACTAATTATAATGATTAAAGTACTTTATTTCCATTAGAATATTGTAATAACATCAATATTTTGTTGGGCCACCCTTTGATTTTATGACAGCAGCAACTCTGTGGGGCATACTACGTACAAGTTTCGCACATTCCTCTGGAGAAATTGCATCCCATTCTTGCACTAACGCGTTTTTTAAAGCAGTTTTTGATGTTATCGAGTGCTCTTTTATTGTTCTCTTCAAAATACTCCACAAATGTTCAATAGGATTTAGATCCGGGGACTGGGCAGGCCAATCTAACAGATCAATACAATTTTCAGTAAACCAGCGCATCGTAGTAGCTGACTTGTGACACGGAGCATTGTCTTGTTGGAATTTCACACCATTTAAGTTAGTGTCACCAAAAATACACGAAAGCGAAGGTACGAGAGCAGTTTCCAGTACATTAATGTATTTTTCACTGTTCATGCGACCTTCGCAAACAAACATTTTGCCGACTCCATCCGTAGCCATGCAACCCCAAATCATTACACTGCCTCCGCCGTGTTTTATGGTTGGTACTACGCAATCTGGGTGATATTCTTCGCCTTTGCGTCGCCTCACAAACGTCACACCTGGTGTTCCAAACACCTGTAGATTCCAAAAAAAAAGCACACATTACAAACTTTTATAACATTTGAGTTTGAAGACAAACACAACAATGATCTTTGTAATTGTGGTATAGACTTCACTAAAAAAACTTACCTCAAAGTTTGATTCGTCAGACCACAGCACATTAGACCAATCCTCTTCTGTGAAATGTTGGTGTCTCAGAGCCCAATCAAGTCGTTTTCTTTTATTGTCTGCGGATAGCCACGGCTTCTTCCTAGCTTTGCAACCTTTTAAGCCGGCTTCTACTAGCCTTCGTCTTGCAGTTCGTGCGCTTATGGGATGTCCAGTCTCTTCAGTTAAAGCCACAGCAAGCTCCGAAGAAGTTATTTTTCTATCTTTCACAGACTCTCGGATAAGTTGTCTGTCCTGACGGCTAGTAGTCACGCGTTTTCTGCCTGTTCTTGGTTTATTTGCAGGAGAGCCAGTCTCAACAAAACGTTTGATAGCAGATTGAACGGCGCATCGCGAACATTTCACCAACTTCGCGATTTCTTTTTGAGTCTTGCCTTGCTCATGTAAAAGTTGAATTTTTACACGATTTTCAATACTAATTTCGTTTCGTTTTGGCATTTTCAAATGAATTTCTTCTCAATTAATTCACAAAACCACAAATGCACTGTCTTTACACTAAGACTTCCAAATGGTAACTGACGAAACATTAAAAATAAATTTTGGAAAAAATAAAATTTTATTATTGACGCACCAGATGTCTTACGACTGCTTAAAAAATGCCGCCTATTGTCTTAAATAGTGTTTTATGACACCGGTATCGCAGTTCTATAGAATATTGTTTAATTGTTCAAATAGCACAGGTGTGTGATAACTATATTGGGGGTGCCTAATACTTTTGGCCAAGGCTGTATGTATTTTACAAATTAAATTATTGAAATTTTAAATAACTTCTTAAATAAAACGATTCTTGCAACTATCAAAGACTCCTAGTTTATGTAACCCTTTAATCTGAGTTTTCGGAAATAATTTTCTGTTGAATGCAGGATTTGTAAACAATTACACAACGACAAAATATAAAAGCTAAAATACATACTATAAAACGATTTGTTTGTTTCTCAATCAATAAACAATTGGACCGATGTTAATAACCCATTCTCCATTATAAAGTTACTTAACCCAGTAGTAACATAGGCTATGTAACATCACGCCACGAGCTACGGTAGAGCAGAGCATAATAACGAACGTGGGTGCAACGTTAAAGGAGAATATCTTAATCCTTACTAATATTATAAATTCGAAAGTAACTCTGTCTGTCTATCTGTCTGTCTGTCCGTTACCTTTTCACGGCTAAACCACTCAACCGATTTAGATATAATTTGATACAAATATAGTTTAAAGCCTGGAGAAGGACATAGGCTACTTTTTATTGATGTAGGTACCACGCGAGCGGAACGCGCGCAAAAGCTAGTTTCTATGTATAATAATGATGTATGTATTTACAAAAAAGAAAGTATATACCTATGTATGTTTAGCCATTGTCTAGTACCCATAGTACAAGCTCTGCTTAGTTTGGGCTAGATGGTGTTGTGTGTATGTGGTAGAATATTATTATTATTTATTATTATTATTATATATAAATTACGTGTCACGTTGTTTGTCCGCTATGGACTCCTAAACTACTGAACCGATTTTGATTAAACTTCGTAACCATCTGTAATTTGGTCCAACTTAAAAGATAGGATAGTTTTTTTTTAAACGGGCTAAAATTACCTAATGTGAAGCAGACGAAATTGCGCGGGACAGCTAGTAGTATTTAAAATAAAACTTACCTGTAATAATTATAACAATAACAGCAATCACGAGGATCTTTATGGTTCTCCTCTCGAGCGCCATGACGGTAGTGGTGATATTCTACACTGCGAGATGGTGGACGTCTTGACGCGCTGTAACTCCGACTAGTCTTTGACTCCGACTGCGAATACAAGACTTTACATTTTACAAGCAAGCTTATGGAGTACCGAGTACCTTATCACCATTTCTTAAATGTGAGAATGAGACGGCATGTGGTTTTATAGCGTTGCCTCGTACTCCCATAAGCAATGACAAAGATTTATGGAATGGTGATTACTTTACTCTTTGGAGTGGTGATAGGTCCCCCGGATCGGGAAGAATGCGGCAGGTAGGCGTCTATTGTTGATTTAGACTAGTATACAAATATCGACGACGAATCTTTGGTTTTAAAAACTTAATATTACTAATATGGTAATGTTATCTTAGGTTTTTAATCCAGACAGTATCGTATACCTACACAAGGCATTTGCAATTTTTTTTATAAGGTTCAACAACAATTGATTACACTGTTACAAGATGTAATACATTCATAAAACTCATTACTAGCGTAACAATCTCTTACAGGTAAACACAGCATGCATAATTTTTATATCTTAAGTTTACAATTACCAATATATAAAGGAATAGATAAACTATGGCAAGAAAATGCCGTCAACGATACGAAATGTTAGTTCACATAAATGCATTATAACTGAAATTACCACAGCAGTTTATCGCAAAGTATAGCTAATAATAAATCATTGGTAACTAAATACTTAGTGCAAATAAAACAAAGTAACAACTACATTATTTGTTCTTATTTAAGTAACAATAGTGCCTTTCTAAAAATAATTTCTTTAACCGTTGTTTTGATTACATGTATATTAATACATGTGTCCCTAGATGGCGCTAGTATCACGATGACGGACGTCCGTACGGGCGGAGTCCGCGACAAAAGTAACATTTTTATTGTATATGGGCACAAGATTGGTTTGCAATCATGTATCACTTTAAATTATTATTGTTAATAGAAGGGCAGGGCTTTATAACGCAGATAGCAAATGGAATTTGTTAAATTTGCAAAACATTCTAAAAGTCAGTCATTAAAATTTACAAACAATTTAATTACAGGCTTTGCTTACAATAACTTACTCGCCTAGTAAATACATTACAGATAACTAATGTAGATCTTCAGCGCGTTTATAATTAAGATGTCAATAATAACTACAGCGTACTAAAGTAAACAACTTAATTAAATTGTTTGTAAAACGCGTCATAATGTATGCTTCCCAACTTACTAAGTTCGAGGCAAACATTTACTGTAACCCGTGAGCGCAGAATTACAAAATATGCCTTTATGTAATTGCGGTATTGTTTCATTCATTTTGGCCTTTAAAAATGTAGAATATAATAACTTAATGAAGTTTTGTTTGAAATTTTTTTTTATTAAACTTACTGAGTGTTTTAACTAAAATGATTCAAGGATTTTTATGAATGAGTTAATTTGTCAGTAAAATGTTAAAAGAACAGTGTATCCAGTAATATCGCTGTAGCAGCTATCTTTGAAAATGAGTAAAACCTAATGTATCTACCTAACTCTGTCCCGCTGCGCTGGTTATAAACTTAATAACTTTTTGACAGAAGACCTAGTGATTGACACGACATAAAATTCACGTTAGTGATTCGATCATTGAGACTTTAATCGATATGTAGGAACGATTCACAATTTTATTGATATCGAAATAATGGTCCAGATTTTATGCAGTATATTCTATCGCTTTTAGGAATAGGAATTAAATTAATAAAGTCCAGTTGCCAGTTAACAACATGCAAAAGTTTTTATAGCATAAAAATATTAAGTGCCTTTGTACACACGGCTACACATCAAGATAGAGACCCTATATACGCATAACTACGCTACATACAAAATAGAGAATTGTCGGAAAGGGACAGTGCATAGTGGTGTCGATGTAATGGTAAGGATAGAGCGTAACAAAAATATAACGCACTCTCTCGCACGATTCGCAGCGTTCAACTTCTAATAGTTCAAAGTCCAAACAGTTTAGGTTGATGTATCGCTGTTTGTACATTATTCGTCATTTTATTTATCTATCGTATCACATCATATATAGTAGTGTACATACATGCAAAGCTTTCTTTTTTACATTTTTACCAACGTGTTTGTATATCACAGGCAAATTTAAAACTATTTGACTTCATTGACTTCATTTTTATAGTGGTATATCCCTTTAAATTATATCAAGATATAGTTATTTTTGAGAACTAATAATTATATTATTAGTGCTCATCAATTGATTATAATTAATCGATTTTACACTTACGATATTATGCCTTCTAGGTACATCCTTAAAATAACCTTGCTTTTTATTTGACATAATGACCTTGTAAAGAGGTATAAACCTGCTATAAAGTATTTTATTTTGTATGGAGTATAAATTGCTGGGCGCTAGTGCAAAGTTATGCCGATAACATTTGACATTATCTAATTAGGCTGTCAAACAACGAATAACCTGCTACCTGCTGGACCTTCGATGTGCTGGACCATAAATTTAAACTACCGTTACATTGACGAGTAATAAAATAAAACAAATAGCATAGTAAACGAGTGTGTTAAAACGAGATAGTTTATTCTGTTTACGCGAGTGATAATCATTGAAAATAAACTACTATATACGGATTTTATCGCGTTGTTTATTTGAAACTTTATTACAAAATTTAGAAACTGTTACACTACTATTACTATAAAACTTTACTAATTTTTAAGCTAATTAAATTATTGAAACTAATAAAACTATTAATTATACTATTTATGTTTAGGTACACTTTCCCCAAAATAAAATAAATCCGTATAACATAGTAGTTTAATTTCAGAGATAGTTTATAACGCGATTCTCTATCAACACAGCAGATTACGCCGTCGATCGTTCAATAATAGTACTCCATGCGATCGTTCAATCGAGAATAGTACGTATTGTAACTAACTGTAATATAATTCAATTTTTTATGACTGCTTTTATATCGATCTACTCTTTAAAACTTGTATGAGCATAAATACAATATCATGCCATGTCGCAAAAACATCGTGACTTTCATTATCACCACACCACATACACACACTTAATATTATCATCATTTCATCAAGCACTTTTGCGGCTTAGTGTGAGGGTTCATGCTCTGGCGTTTAAAGGATAAACATAAGACAGTCAATGACAATTGACATAATATACATTTCAGATTATTAAAAAAGTCCCTAAATGAACATCAGCTACTTACGAGTAAGGTATCTTATTCCTAACTAATAATATAAATGCGAATGTGATTTTGTTTGTTACGCTTTCAAGCACTAACTATTCGACCGTTTATCATGAAATTTCGCATGCACGTTGTCAGGTTTACAGACAAGAACCTTTCATCTAGGAAACGACTGTTCTCGAGGGATAGACATAATCCACATAAGCGTTAGCCCGTGTAGTTAAACCATGGACAAAATCTAGATAAAAGGTAACTATTGTCTTTGTGGCAACCCTAACCGCTTTCGCTTCGGTAAAAAGAGGTTTTTGCAAATCGAGACGCGCTCTACGCATGTGTTTGCTGACTTTTAACCAACATCAAATAAGATTACATATTAAGTAGTTACTTATTTATACACTTATGATGTTATATAGAGTATATGGATAGATTAAAAATGTTATAATGATTTCTTATTTTTGGCAGGCGCTTTTTAATAAAAACTCGAACTATTTCAAATTAAAATGACGAACTATGACTACATCCTTTTAATAATATTATCTTTAGAATAATGCTTACCACTATCACGTCGCGTTGGTGGTTGCTTCCACAAACACTTTAAAGGTCTATCACAACACAAATACTTACTAGAACAAATGACGCGCGCGTCGGGCTACACAACAATGCAACGTTAGCCGCGCTGTCTGACTTTATAACGTGTTTATCCATAACGTATAAATAGCTTTCAACGTTTTTAAATCATGACAGCCGAATATATTCGACTGACTTGATAAGAAATCGCTGTACTTGCGTATCTGAGTACGTCCGAGTGTTATATTAAACAAGCATTATATACTTTATGAGATTGCGCCGAGCGTAAGACAGATAATGACAGAGCTCGTGCGGCGCATATTCAAATCGGCGCGCGGTCACCATAGTAAAATTGTATGGAGGATTTCAAATCCTCCATACAATTTTACTATGATGGCCGCTTTTTCGATAAATATGTAGGTACCTTTATTGTCAACCAATAACTTAAATATTTGGGACGAACAAATTGTAATATAATAGTTATATGATTCATTTAAGCTGTAAAATAGGATAGATTTCTACTGTTACAATCTAAAAATCACGTAACACGAGCTTACGTTTTGCATTTTTCGTGCAAATTTACGTAATTTTGTAGGCGAAAATATTAATTATTTTAAGTTTTTACACGGAGTAATTGTAAACACATTCATTGTTATGGTAAATGTATATTTTATATTTGTATTAAACAAAAAGTGTTGATTTTATTCACTTAACTGTGACCGCCTGTTTTGGCACATTTCGCTCGGCGCAGTCTTAAAGAGACTACCATCAGTACTAGCAATAATTGCTGTGTCGCGGGGGATTTTACAAACATTTAAACAACGAACATAAAAAACACCCAGACTCAGAACAACCATTTGTGGGTCACACAAAATTTTGTACCGTGTGGGATTCGAACCCACAACACTCGGCGCAGTGGCGAGGCGACCACTTTCACACCGCTACGCCATCTCTGCAACCATGCAGCCGTATGACTTGTGATAGTACAAAAGTAAAGAGGATAAATGAAATAAAACACCCGAAATATCCATTTACAATGTTTTTTTAATCAATATAATAATATTCTTAATAAATCCAAAATATTTACACAATACAAAAAACATACAATACGACATGATTGGCGTCTGTCGCCAGAGTGCGGCCAGAGTGGTGACTAATTACTCAACAATTTTTGAGAATTGCTTGCAACATCTAACTCTATTGCATTAGTTTAAAGTTCAATATCACCCACCGCTTCCTCGGCCGCGAGTACACTATACAGTGATGTTAAAAACCTAATTTGTCACACAAACGATCGTTTCTAACCTCAATATGTCTAACTTGTTTACAATATGTACGTTAACAGATAAACCGCTTTCGGAAGCGGCAGGTGGCGCTGCCGAGACATTGCACCATTCCATGGTACGCCATCACATAACTAATGCGCGAACTGACTATCGACAGATAGACGGCTGGTACCGGCATACCATCAAACGGACTCCTATAAGCTTCCATTACAGTTAAAAGTTTATCAACAATTTAGAACTAAGTGCCGAGCGCGGTGGCCGGCTACAAAACCTCGTAGTGTTACACAGTGACGCGTCCGCAGCTGTCCCACTCTCGCTCAGGTGTTCCACGTTACCTATCCTTCTTATACATACAAAAAAAACTGCTAAGGAGTGACGCAAGCCTTTAAGGAAATAAACGTGATATTAACAAGCGACAACTAAACGCGTTCATACTGCATCATTATAATAACATTGCTATGTTTATAGCTACTTTATAGATCAATACAAGCTGTTACAGAGCTCGAGTTAACAATAGTGCAACCCGCGAACGCTAAGCTAACTTGCAACATATCGACAAAGTGTTGTGGTAGGCACAGGAGAAATGATCAACGCCTGACACGCTCGATACTCTCTACCTGGTTCCGCAGGCTCTACTGGATCCTCCCTGTATGGAATGCGATTATAAAAAAGGATACGACATTATGACCCCACCGTTTACATTTTACTTATAAAATATAAATTATACAAGACAATATACATAATTAATAATATGTATAGAACAATTTATTCATCGAATATTTTTATTAGTGTTTTAAAAATAACTATATAACTTCCTAACTGACAAGTGTAAATCTATGTTCTTCTTTAAATAACTATGCCATATTATATTATTTTGAACTAAAATAATGTATGGATGAATGTTCCTAAACGTTCCAATGAGAAAATAATCACAATTACATTAGAAATACTATAACATTATTTCATTGGGAATCTTGACACGATTCACGATAGCAGCAGGCTGGAGACTCAGAATACTTTGAAACGTCTAGGAAGCACGTGAATTACATGATACAAATTAGCCTAGACCTTGTGAACGAATGAGCGAACGAAACGAAGCGCACGAGGCGGGACGCGAGGGCGACATGCTGGAACCTCTGCAGTTGTCTAACACATACATTCTTCACTTATAAACTTTACTTTAACATTTATTGCAAATTATCTAGACAACTTCGTTGCAGACATTCAATACAATTTATAAGTAAAGAAACTGACTCGTTAGCTCTCTAAAATGACAACAGATAAGACACTGATATACAGATTACTTGTAAAACTTAATTGCATATAATGTTGGGGAATCAGTGTCTAACTTGCCACGGATAGACGGGTATTAAATAAAATTAAATGTATATGTAATGAATACAATATGTAAATGCACCTTCACCAATAAATTTTGACAATAAACGATTCTATTGCACTCTTGGTACACTTTAGTTGGATAAAAGGTAGATAAACGATGAAAAAATAATATATTATTGTTAGAATGAGTCCCTTACTGGCGACGTACCAGTTGCCCAACTAAAGTATATTATATATAGTTTATTTATATAACATAAGCTGTATATAAGAATCGAAGGCTGTAAGTATCGCTACGGCACAGTGCTCTAACATGATACAAACAAAAAGTAAATATTATAATCATTTTTATTACATTTTCATTACAGTTACAAATAAGTTTTAAATCTAGTTATCATTTTTTATAATTAGCTTGTTTTTTTTTAAATATTATATAATGTTGTTTTCATGACCGCATCGACGTACACAAACCTCGGTTCATATATAAATATGTCGAGGCCCGCGAGGCGTTATTACATTTTTAATTTTATATTTAACATTGCAAGATCAATATGCAGATACATAATATATGATAGTCCTCGCGGCTCTCTATATAACAATTAGCTAATTCGAAGAGCAAAATACACATGTATACAACGCCAGGCGTATACGACAGAATTGTACCGATCGATAGACGTCGTTCAAACTAACCGAGGCGTTTTCTGCCTCGTACTGTATAACCCTTTGAATAACACGAGCGCTAATGCCCAGGCAAGTATCGCTTGCCCTCATGTATTTACTTATAGTAGTGTACGAGGCTCGGCGCCGCGGCTAGCGTGGCGGCGCGCGGAGCGAAGCGGGCGTGTGTACGTCGAGCGGCGCGGCGGTACTGCGGGCCGGCGCGGGCTCCGCCTCGTGTCCGCTACGTGTTACCTACTACATACCTCAACCCGCGCGCACGCCCTCACCAACTGGCGATTTTGTCTATAAATTAGAAAACAATACGTTACATATAAAAAAACAATAAGGATTTGTAAACCTGCAGTAAAATGCTTTAAGCTGGCAAAACGCCTATAGGCCTGAATATTGCGTGGCCGGACACAACTAGATGGGACCAAAACATTGCTAGTGAAATAGAGCGCAACTTCTTCCGTCAGGTGACGTATGCGTATGTGGCGACTCCGCACAGTCGAAAAAGTTCCGCCTACATCTAACAGATGGCACTATATACAATAAGCGCTCAAATGACGTCATACAATCCTGAATCGCACAAGTAACATTTACATAGCGACTAAGTTTAAATACAAGCTGCCGAAATCTGCCCACGCTTGTCGGAGGATCCTCCTTTAGTGTTGGAGGGACATCAGACCCTGTTCCTCCACACGTACGTACCATGTGGAGCGTGGTGTATCACTTGCAGCAGGACGAGGCTCGCTGCTGCTCGGCGTCTCCCAGCCGCCGCGCCCCCGCCGCTGGGCCCGAGCCGCCACCCTCGCTCTTTGGTAACTTGTTCGCTGGAACACCACATACAACACGTTACTATTTATAACCAAACAGTACACCATCCTCACTTCACGCCATTATCACAGCCTAATCTGTCATTGCAAATCCACCCCATTTTTGGATTGACCATTCATACTGGTGATGTATGTGACCCCAAAAATTATAAATCTCGATTAAAACATTGACCAAAACAATTTAGAAACTGTTGAAAATATTCTAAGAAACCCTGTGATCTATTCCCACATTAACTCGGTTTACCAAAGATCCTTCTTAAAGAGAAACTGACATCTTTGCAGCGATAGCAGAACAATATTATGTACTCGCAACTTTGCCAAATCCGTCACACACTTATGATATCCTTATTACTACGGTCACAGCAGGCCTGTTTGTTTGTCATTAAAATTATATTATTTCAGTGACAAACAGGTCTGCTGTCACCGTATGCACCGTTGAGTAGACGTGTAAACTCACCGATAGCTAAGAATATATCGTTAACGTTCATGGCGGTCTTGGCGCTGGTCTCCATGAACAGCAGCCCGTTCTCGTCCGCGTACGCCTGCGCCTCTTCGAACTCCACCATGCGCTTGGCGGCCAGATCGCTCTTGTTGCCCGCCAGCGCTATCACTATGGATGGAGACGCTTGCCGCTGCAATTCTTTTACCCAGTTCTTGGCGCGTCCGAATGTGTCCTGCAAGGAAAGATACGTGTTCTATTAGCTTCATGGTGAATCTACTAAGGTCAGTAATATGGCAGAGGTAGGACAAATAGGTATGATGGGCGAACGGCGATGTAGAGTTTTAGATAAAACTACGGAGGCAAACGTTGCATGGAATGTGATGTCGTCCATCTGAATGGTTAAAGACCTGGTCAAAGTTACAGAGAGACACAATATCGTTTGTTTATAACATATCGCTAGTTCAATATTACAAGGTTCTATGTTACATTTTTGAAAAAAAGATGAGTTATGAATATTGCATGGTTCTATATGTCATTCCTTTATGTTTAGACTAATCTATACTAATATTATAAAGCTGAAGTTTGTTTGTTTGTTTGTTTATTTGCTTGAACGCGCTAATCTCAGGAACTATTGGTCCGATTTGAAAAATTCTTTTAGTGTTGGATAGCCTATTTATTGACGAAGGCTATAGGCTATATAACATCATGCTACGACCCACGGGGGCGGCGCAGTAACGATAAACGCGGGTGAAACCGCGGGAACATCTAGTATAGTAACAGATGGAAGCGCTTACCACCTCACAATATTAAATCGCAAATAGTCCTAAGTTACTTTTTAAGTAATTTTTACTGATATGCAAATTTTAAACCTCATTTCCCCAAAGTTCGGCCTCTATGGCTTAGTGGTTAGTGTAACCGACTGCCACGCCTGAGGTCGCGGGTTCGAGTCCCGCACAAGTCAAACATTTGTGTGCATGAACATGAATGTTTGTCTTGGTCTGGGTGTTTCTATGTATAATATGTATGTATTTACAAAAAAAAAGTATACATATATGTATGTTTATCCATTGTCTAGTATCCATAGTACAAGCTCTGCTTAGTTTGGGCTAGATGGTGTTGTGTGTATGTGGTAGAATATTATAATTAAAAAAAAAAAAAAAATATTAAAAAAATAACATAGAACCTTGTAATAGTGAGCCAGCGATATCTTGTTATGTTTGCTACCGATCGTGAGATTGGATATTATTATCCAATCTAACGGGTATATTTCCCAGGTCGAACAGTATTATAACATTTCTTAGTCGGGAATTTAACAGCATTAAGGATGAAGGTACAGATTTGGATGCGGCAAGCTAAATGTTGAGCTGTGCCGCAACGTCACTGAATAAACAAGTATCATTTTGATTACGCGTTAGTCACTATGGCGGCACAACAGCCTGGCATGGCATAGCTTAACATATAAGTTTATTATATTCAATCTAGCACTGGCGTGGCTTCAGTGTGCTTTGGTGAGATCGTTAACAAAACGCAAATGAAATAAACTAATAAAGAGGGAATAATATGGATTGAAAGTTTATCTCAATTAAGTAGCATGTCTTAATGAGAAGTATATATGACAATGTAGTGTTAACTCATAATAGGCATATGCATGAGACTATATGTACCAATTCTAAAATATTTTATTGTAACATGTATGTATGTGCTGTCAGTAATCCTTAATAAATAAATAAATAAATACTTTATATGGATTTTATCGTGGTTTATATGAAAAACACAAGCTTAAAAAAACATTAAAAGTATTTAATTTTTATATCACGTGTTAATCTATATAAAGTTGTTTAATGTTTATGTAAACCCAAACGTCAATGGATTGTCTTAAAAATAGAAACGTCGAAGTTCTCTTATTCTGAAATGCCAACACGTCACTGATTATTCCATGAAAACAGAAGTAAATGAGTAGGTACAGTAGTACCGTGCGCTTATCTTCCCACGCAAGTTTCACTAATTGTCTTAAACGTCGCAAGATCAATAAGGAAGACTTAAAAATAAATATGTTATCGATTGCCGGCCATACCTAGCACGCATGCACCGCGTTACTGTGTTAAGTATATTATGTAACTGTAGTATGAATGGAAACTTAAATGATTCATAACTGCGTTGCATTTGAATAATTACTTTAGTTCATACTAAGATTTACCAGACCAACAATTTGGTTAGAGCTTTAACGGAGCTTGGCCATCTGCGCAGGCGATATTATAGTGCTCAGGTGTTTCCTCACACACAAGTGTATCCTCTATTTCCTAACGCTCATAGTCCAATGGCACCACAATCCCATACGACCGCAAAAAAGAGATCAGGCGAAGGATTTGCGTATTTCTAAGGCACCGAGGTGTGCATCATTGCCACCTTCCTAACTTTGGACAACAATTTATATTTTTTAACCCAAAATGAAAACTGTTTTAGGCCGGTATATGGGCCTGATTCGGGTTTCAAACCCGAGACCTCATGCACAGCGATCCTATTCACTACCGCTGCGCATGTTAGTGACATTTTTAAGAAATCCTTAGAAGCAGCACGGAAACTGGAACTGTGCTCGGCTGGCGACAATAACCTCGCCCCTACATGTGACCTAAAAGCATAATTGGAAAATATGGGTGTAATGCACCCCTACCTACCCTATGAGGACATAACCGTGAGACTATGTACAACTAGCTATTTATATACAATTAGCTTTTGTCCGCGGCTTCGCTCGCGTTAATTTAAAATTTGACAATCAATTCAGGTCGTACACTGCTTGTAATAATATAATTCAATCATGATTCGAAAGACACGTGGCGCCATCTATTATCATAAGAATGTTATTGTTGTTTTCCTCGGGAACAGTAATTATTTTCGGGATGAAAGGTAGCCTATGTCCGTTTCTGTACACCTGACAACGTATATGCAAAATTTCAGGATGATCGGTTCAGTGGTTTAGGCGTGAAAAGGTAACAAACAAACAAACAAGCAAACTTATTTTCGCTTTTATAATATTAAGTTAGGATAGGACAAGAAAAATGACTAAATCGTTATCAAAGGATGACTGTTATGTATCGTTTCATTGACATTATATGTATAAAATAAATACATAGGAATAAACGGTAATAAATTAATATTATTTCTGCATGACTAGCACAATAAATATGCGATGGCCATATTCCTCCGTATCTTATCTGGCGAGTAGAACGAATGGCCTTTTATATAAACTATATAGTATCCCAGTAAATTATGCATTAAAATTATTGCTTTAAGAGGACGGCAACAGCGAGATCTTCGCTTGGATTTAGTGTTTGGGGCTATCTCGAATAGCCAGACTAAGAAAGACTGCATCATTGGGCTGTGTGGCTACGGTAAGTAAGAGATTTTGTCATTCCATCTATACTAATACTAGATGTTCCCGCGGTTTCACCCGCGTTTATCGTTACTGCGCCGCCCCCGTGGGTCGTAGCGTGATGTTCCATGTACCGTTCCGTAAGGAGCCGACCATGACCACGCGTCTGAGCCGCGCGGCATGGTATTTCGCAAAATTTTCAGCCGGCCTTGCACATCATAAATGCGCGCGCAGTACTTAATTATTATTTTGCTGCATATATATCTCCTAAGATATTCATTGAAATCGAATGATGTAAAGGGCAATTTTGTTTTAAATTAAATACTTGTGATGAATAATGAATTTATTTGGATAAGGATTAATATCATGTTTATAAAAACACCTTCGCAAATAATGCATTATTTTAGAACAAGTTTGGTTAGCATAAAAAAGGTTATAGTGAGCCAACCTTAAAAGATACATATGCTGTCGCGGACTTTTTTTTAGAACTTTTAAAGAGGAACAATTATGTCATACAAGATTTTTGCGAAACTTTAACTGTTTACGCAGCGCACGCAGCGGAAGCTGTCTACAAGGAAAAACCCTCCGATTTTGAAACATTCTTCATTGGTGCTCCGCTCCTATTGATCTTAGCGTGATGATATATAGCTATATATGAGATTAGCGCGTTCAAGCAAACAAACAAACAAACTCTTCAGCTTTATCTATACTAATATTATAAAGCTGAAGAGTTTGTTTGTATGTTTGTTTGTTTGTTTGCTTGAACGCGCTATTCTTAGGAACTACTGGTCTGATTTGAAAAATTCTTTCAGTGTTAGATAGCCCATTTATCGAGGAAGGCTATAGGCTATATATCATCACGCTAAGATCAATAGGAGCTGAGCACCAATGAAGAATGTTACAAAATCGGAGGTTATTTTTTCCTTTTGAGAGCCTCCGCTGCGTGCGCTGCATAAACAGTTAAAGTTTCGCAAAAATCATGTATCATAGAATTGTTCCCCTTTAAAAGTTCTAAAAAAAAGTCCGCGACAGCATATGTCTATATTTTAAGGTTGGCTCACTATAACCATTTTTATGCTAACCAAATTTGTTCTAAAATAATGCATTATTTGCGAAGGTATTATTATAAATATGATATTAATCCTTATCCAAATAAATACGTTATTCATCACAAGTATTTAATTTAAAACAAAATCTTTACATCATTCGATTTCAATGAATATCTTAGGAGATATCGCAGTTTTAAAATAACATTGCAGCAAAATAATTACCCATTACAGACATAGTACAAACGATGTTTCTCCTGGTTTATTCTGCGTGATTACTACTGGTTCGATTTGAAAAATTCTTTTAGTGTTGGATAGCCTATTTATCGAGGAAGGCTATAGGCTATATAACATCACGCTACGACCCACGGGGGCGGCGCAGTAACGATAAACGCGGGTGAAACCGCGGGAACATCTAGTAATATTAGTATAGATTATAAAGCAGAAGAGTTTGTTTGTTTGTTTGAACGCGCTAATCTCAGGAACTACTGGTTCGATTTGAAAAATTATTTTATTATTGGATAGCCTATTTATCGAGGAAGGCTATAGGCTATATAACATCACGCTACGACCCACGGGGGCGGCGCAGTAACGATAAACGCGGGTGAAACCGCGTGAACATCTAGTGTGCTATAAAATGTGCTGTACAGCAGCCTGTGTCGCGCAGCAGAAATACACAACTGGTGATCATAAATTCTCGGAGTCGATAGTGATACCCGAATAAAACAAAATGGATTTCCTGTCAAAAAGTTCTTAAAACCTAAGCTAGCGAAACATTGGTACCTATAATAGACATCATTTCGGGAAAACCAGCATGAGGTATATGTGTGTAACATTTTTAAAATAAGTAATTATTTTCCGTTTCCTATATAATTATAATTAATATAAATATATATTACAGCACACGGTCTTTATATGCCTAATATTATAAATGTGAACCTGTTTGTTGGTTAGTCCTTTCACGCAACAACAGAGCTACTGAACGACGCGATTTTTTTTTACAGAGATATGTTAAAACCCAGAAATTGACGTAGTCTAAGTTAGCTACTATTCCTTAAAATTGCAAGCACGAAGCTACCTATAAAAGTTATATAGTCATCATAGATGGAATAGCTCAGCGATAGCTCAGTGGGGAGATCAACAGACTGCAATGCAGAGGGTCTCGGGATCGAACCGACGTCGCGCACCTCTGATTTTCGGAAGTTATATGACTGTTTGAAATTATGTGCGTATTGATTGAGAATTACCGCCTGCTCCGTGCCTCGGAGAGCACGTTAAGTCATCGGTCCCGGCTGCCATGAACGTCTATGGCAGTCGTTATTGGGAAGGCAGTGCCCTCTAATATCCTGACATTGGTCTAGCTTTAGGGTATCGTTAGCCTTCGGGTTGCATAGGTCAGATGGCACTCGCTCCGTGTAAAAACTGATATCCAGTCAAATCCGGTTAGACTAGAAAGCCGACCCCAAGTGACTTGGTAATAATAAAGGCTAAAAGAGAAGAAGATGGAAATATATCTACAAAGTTGACTTCGCTCATCATTCCGAAAAACAACTCGTATATATCTGCACAGACAATTCCACACAGCTATTAAATTTCAATTACAATGTATGAATTTAATATTTACAGTAGATAAATGTAATAGATTGTTTTATATATTATGTGTATTGTGGGACGTTATCTGTGTCGGTGTCTGCGTGCCTGCCCTTGAACTCGTGAAGTCCTACTGGTGTAATGCCATTTGTAACAGACATTATATTGACTGGCACCGAAATAGTTATGGCCGCAGCCTGCTAATGTTATCGATCATGTTAGATTATACATTTAAAGAAAGTTTATTTAAATAGGTTATCTGAAAATATTATTTTGACAAACTTTGTTTTCCATGGTCACCACAGCCGTGGTTTTTTTTTTACTTTGGGTAATACTGTGACACATACCCCTCAGCCACATAAACAAACGCATACCCCTCAGCTACATAACAAATAAACAAACAAATAAACTCATTTTCGCTTTTATAATATTAATTAGGAAATAATTAGGATTATGAAAAAAATAATTTAAATATCGCTACTCAAATATATAAACATGTATCTTCAACCATTGTTTGATTATATTGATAAACCATAATATAATAATATATATTCACTGGCCATTTTGGCACCAACGACTTCCTGCGCAGATTGAGATTGGCACACAATTCGATCTGCAGAGCCTGTGGTGAACAGGACGAGTCCATATCGCACCTACTGTGTGAATGCGACGCTTTGGCTGGTTTGAGGATGAGTCTGATGGGATTGGCATATCCAAACCCTGAAGACTTCAAGGCTTCTCTCTCTAAAGTGTACGCTGCGGCTTATGCAGTACATTCATAAGGAGATAGCTAAGGGATAGATCTTGGGGCTGACACAAAAGATCCCACTGGGTCGAAGTGTCGCCGGTCTGAACTGACTGGCCCCCACACACAAGATAAGATAGCAATGTATTGACATAATTTATACATAGGCATGTGTATGGACCGGCTAGTGATTTAAGCTACTTATTATCCTGCAAACCGCGAAGTTACGAGTAAAAACTAGTATAGCAATATAACGTTCTCTTACTCCATATTGAAACGAAATTAATAAAGAATCTTCAAGAACAAATAGCTGACGATAATGATAGTCGCAAGATAAAACAGTATGAGGCACAGTAGGGGATTGTTTCATATAATTATTGTGTTATCTGATAATATGCCAACGTATCGTACACATGATAACGATTGTCTGTTGCATTTCTTTAACTGTTTACCATTGTTCATAATTGATATAGTAAACGTGAAATTGAATATGTTCGTGTAATGATATGACCTATAATATAATATGTTACATTTGCCTGCCATTTGAAATGGCTAATAAGCCTGTACTTTTGTAAATAACTTATAACATCTATTAATGTACCGTTTATCCTTACTAATATTATAAATTCAAAAGTAACTCTGTCTGTCTGTCTGTTACCTTTTCACGCTCAATCCGCTGAACCGATTTAGATAAAATTTGGAATGAAGATAGCCTGAGACCCTGGGCAGGACATAGGTTATATAATATCACGCTACGGCTCCAGGAGCGGCGCAGTAACCACAAATACCAATGACGCGGGTGAGACCGCGGGCACAGCTAGTAGTAAATAAAGACATCTTATTCTTATTCTATAAATTCTACTAATATTATAAATTAATGTAAAAAACATGCAAGTATTAGGATGTTCGTTTCTCAATCACGCGTAAAAATCACGCCAATACACCACCTCTTGGAAACTTAGGATACTTTTATCCCAGTACTGTAATCCCGTGGTATAATGGGTCAACTATAATTTTACTTTAACGACACTAAAGATTTCAACTTAGTAATAGACGGCGTTGATTTAGTAATGTCGATTGGAGGTCGTTATTTTGTACAATATCCCACTATTAGATATATATATATAATAGTGTAATTTGTAGGTAATATAATCCGGTAAAAACAATTTTCACGCTCACGAATCCGCGGGCACCAATATTTGACTATATCCCAGCTAAATATTTATCATTATACTTTAAATATGGTCAGATATGCCAAATAGACACATCGAGAAGCACCTTACAAAATTAGAGACCCAGAGCTGTGTTCCGCTACAGTCATCAGTACGGTCTTCAGATCTGTTAGCTGCTTCCAATTGGATGAAACATATAGATACTTGTTACCCAGTAAACCAGTCGATCATTTAATCAAACACCGTATTCAAATTTCCCGCGTGAAATAAAATAATACATAGTGGAAATAAGCATAATATCTAAGCAGGTCATCGGGCTGTGGCGGGTTCAGGTCGATGCTCCTGTGAAAATATGGCGCTGATGTATTTATTGTGTTCTATTGTTTTGAACCTAGCGTTCTATAACGCGAGACTACGCATACCAAGAGTAATGGACTAGAAGGTTGACCAGAAAAATAAAAATAGAAGCAAGTTTGGTAGCGGTGGTAGAAGAAACTATAATAGTCTCGCCACTTATTGTAGGTAACCTAACTTAAAACATATTGTAATCAAAAATAACATCACAAGACCATAATGTTGTATCAACTTTGTTAATACATACACAGATTCACGCCTGTTTTCCAGAGGGGTATGCAGACAATACGGATTTCCATTTGCTACGATCCTGAGACACTTCATAAGTTTGTTAATACTTTACTTAATCGTTTTTAATTGCGAACTGGAGTTGTTTCTTCATTTAATAGTATTCATGGTATTCAATATTGCTAGGAAACCTTTCAACTATAGCTCTAGGTAGACCACATGACCTGTGTTTTATCTATTAGATTCACTTCTAGCGAGTCTACTATACTAATTTACTAACTAATTTTATGAATGCGAATATAAGTTTGTTTGTAACGCTTCCACGCCTTAACTACTTGACCGGTCATCATGAAATTCGCTTACACGTTGTCAGGCGACAGAAAAGAACCTTTTATCCAGAAAAAAGGTACTGTTCCCGAGGAATACAAATTTATTGACATACCCCACGTTAAAGCGAGTGAAGCCACGGTCGAAATCTAGTAAGTACGTAATAATCGACAAGTCGTGATTGTATTGAATATTTATTGTATTTAAAGGTTAATAAATAACACAATACTAACTGACTAAACTAACAGATCAAAATAACAAATTCATAAACTGAGAATTTCGCGTGTTTCGCTGCCATATGCATAAAGGTGTGTACCCACTTGCGTGTAATACATATTTACTATACATGTGCCCGCGGTTTCACCCGCGTTTATCGTTACTGCGCCGCCCCCGTGGGTCGTAGCGTGATGTTATATAGCCTATAGCCTTCCTCCATAAATAGGCTATCCAACTCTAAAGGAATTTTTCAAGTCGAACCATTAGTTCCTGAGCTTAGCGTGTTCAAACAAACAAACTCTTCAGCTTTATAATATTAGTATAGATAACAGTGACTTGCTCACAAATGCTTTGGTTACTAGATATCACTATTCGATCAATCAAAAGGCTCATACTCGTATTAATGCGTGATTACTTCTTGTGGAAAATGAGTACCTATGATCTAATCAAATTTAAAGCTTTTTTATTAGTTCTCACATAATCAATACAGGACTATTATAGCTACAGAATATATAAATAAGTAATTAGGTAGATGTTTTCTTTAATAAGTTGTTCTGACTTAAACGGAAGGTTTTGAACTTGTTTGTACGATTGTTACTTAATCAATAAAGAAGGATTCATAGGCGATGGCTAATTCGTCGATTTAAAGAAGCCAAGTAGTAAATAGAAACGTCACTAAATGCGGTTGAAAGCGCGGGATAAAACCAGTATTAAATAAATTCCAAGGCGTGTATTTAAAATGCGGAAATCTGTCCCTATGACCTTGGATACTTGTTTCATATCAAAGTCTTTATAATTGTACCTTCAAAAACATCTGTTTTAAGGTAAATAATATACGACACTATATACCAAGTACATATTAGTCCCTATCTGTGTAATCTCTACTGTGTGTATGTGTATTTTTTTCTTTACTAGTTCTTATGATACTGCCCGATCATTATCATAATCAAATATTTTAAAATAGATGATTATGGTCAAATCATTAATTCACTTGACTTCGGTTATGTCAGAAACATACACAGTTAAGACGCAGCCCACTGTAACTGAAATCTATACTAATATTATAAAGCTGAAGAGTTTGTTTATTTAAACGCGGTAATCTCAGGAACTACTGGTTCGAATTGAAAAATTCTTTTACTGTTGGATAACCTATTTATCGAGGAAGGCTATAGGCTATATAACATCACGCTACGACCCACGGGGGCGGCACAGTAACGATAAACGCGGGTGAAACCGCGGGAACATCTAGTATTCTATAAAGGTCATAGTAATCGGGTAACACAATGATAATCCGTTAATGCCTGCATATACGTAGGCAAGTATTTCGTCTACATATCAATAGGGAAGTATTCCGAAGCTCCTTTACAAAGAGAAGATGGACAGAATACACTTCTTATCAATAGAGACAGCATTACAGATGTATAAAGTTTTATTAGCCATATAATTAACAAAGCACAGGTACTTATCTACGAGATCTCGCTTTACAGTCTGACTGATCCGCATTGTAAAAGAGGCAAGGTCAATGATTATCGAAGCATAATAAAACCGTAAATTGTGTACGAACCGGTATTATAACCTAAATACTACTATCCACTCTAATAAATACAAAACATTGTCTGTTGGTATGTCTGTTCTAAATGTAAATGTCGGTAAGTATTACATACTGATATTATAAATGTAAAAAATGTGTGTGTGTACCAGAGTACACAGGTAAGAAGTGAAACTTCTTTACGACATTAATTAGTTAACAAAAATTATTTAACTAACTTTAATATTAATATTTATTTCATAACTTAATAAAAATAATTCAAAGCAGATATTTAATGACTTAATCAATTACACAAGTTATGAATAAATAATTGGAATTATCTTTTCAAAGTAATACAATTATATGATGACAGTTAATCTTGTAGAAATGCAACGATTTTATAAAATTAAAAATGAATAAATAAATCATTAAAAACGAAAAATTAAAAAAGATGTACGTATACCTATTTTTATTTTCTAATCGTGTTTTGTTTTATTTTTAAATTATTATTTAATTTATATTTTTTATTGTTTTTAGAATTAATAATGTTCACTAGATTTACAGTCATATTTATTAATACTTGCTAATTTTAACAGATTTATATACATTCACTGATACTTACAATCAAAAAGTGAGGTTAACCTCAAATAAATATTAAAATCATGCTCATACGTGTTGAATTTATAAAACGAAATATATAATCACTCTCACTTTTCTTGTAAATTCACTTAAATTTGAATAAGTCTTTTTATTTTATCACTTTCAAATTAATATATTGTTATTCTTATTTCAAACCAAACTTCAAAACTAATATATTGTTGTTATTATTATAAATATATTACATTATATTCTTTACGTCACTATACTAAACTTTGATAAAAAAAGCAACATGGCGCGTAACCGAAATACGTGACGATTTTTTTTTACACTGCTACAAAATTTCTCCCATACGTCGATAAAGAAGTTTCACTTCAAAAATAACTTATTAGAGATAGCCTAAATATGAAATCTCTTTGAAACTAGGACAGTTCAACTAAAGAAGTACCACCGCCTTACATAAGCTAGCAGCTAAATAACCTTGTCTTCTGTTTCTTACGATGGGTACAGTGGCTAAGCTCTTTAAAACAGTGTTATTTGCTAACAGCACAGGCTCTTTACTAAAAAACTTAATAAACTAAAATAAAATATATTTAAAAACCAGACAATGTAAAAATTTTAGACATATCTTTTTTATAAACCAGCAAAATCCTACTACGTATCGCTATAGGCTACATCGCGGCGACTTTAAAGACATTTTAAAAAATGGACTCCAAGATCACAATGTTTGGAAGCATGTATTTGTGGATTACGCACATATTTAGACCATCTGGGAACCGAACTTTAAATTATCGGCGACCTAGCAGTGGCGAGAGTTCACTAGGAACCCCTACACCATCCGGACAATAACTCCAAGTGAACTTATAAACAAAAGATCCACTTAAGAATATTAGTATTATCCTGTACATGAATCACAATCCAAACCCAATCCATCATAATTAGCCGTAATCAAATTGTTATTCACAACCGCACGACCATAACTGTGTCGCCGTCACCATGAAAGCGTCACAATGGCTGGCGACCATTCATAAACAAGTATGCGCACGCGCAGTACAACGTACGTAAAGCCCATTATTTTTCTTCACAAAACTAATTAGTCATAACGTAAACTATACAAGGTATGCCGTACAAAATACCATACGTCCTTGGCTTGTAAGCCATTCTAAAATAATGCGCTCAGTCTTTGTATCATCTGGACACAAAAACCTTAAAAAGTTATGAAGAAGTGTTTGCATAGAAGAAAACACAATGTACTACTTAAAGGATTTATAAATCAAGTGGGTTATGTCTTTAAATATATTTTCTAGTGACACCTTCATGCTTCAGTAAAAACTAGGATAAACTAATCATGTAGAAAGTCATGGCAAGAATCTAACGTATCGAGGTGCGCTGAGAGCTATGAAAGTAACTATAAACAATTCGTGTCACTTCACAAAAATACAATTTTCTCTGTACAGATAGCGTAGTGATTCAAATGGTCGCCTCGCCGCTGTTGTGGGTCGATCCCAGGGACTCCTTAACTTAAGTACACTCAGACGCAGAACAAAAATTTGTGAATGACAAATAATTGTGTCCTGTGCGCATCGAGCTGACGGCACTTGGCATTAGTTTTACAAGGTACGGTTACTTATTCGTGTCGCTGACGAGTCTTACATTCGATTAAATTCCTGTTATATCGCGAGGTATATAAAAAGCGACGATTAAGACGCATCGAGATACGATCAGAATAGCCAAGTCTTAATAGTCAATGCAAAAAACTCGTTGCAATTCATATGGTTGCTGCACTAAATTATTTTCAAGTAGTTTTAGAATGTTACTACGTATAAATACTAATAGAAGAACATTTATAAAGACCTACTAATGGTATTTTCGCTGAGCAAGATTTATTGCATGAATTAAGTCTCAAACCTAAAAAGAGATTGTTTTTTTTTGATACGACAGAACAATGAAGGTTAAAGACAACAACAAAAACAATCAAAAATCAAGAAACAAGAAGCTAAAAGACCAACAAGAGAAAACAAGGGCAACAAAAAATAGAGACAGGGACACAAACAAACATCTTTCAATTTGTATCAGTTCTTGCAACTCACGAAGGCGAGCGGGCTTTACTTGTAGTTGAACGTGTACATGCACAGTGCGGTAGTGTGCGTGTTTGACAGAGCGCTCAGTTGCGAGCGACACTTACGCACACACATACATATACGCGTTTACCACAAGTAAAGCCCGCTCGCCTTCGTGAGTTGCAAGAACTATACTAGATGAACAGAGACTGCACGGATGCCGTAGTGGTTTAAGTGGTCTTCTCGCCACTGCCACTGCGACGAGTGCTGTGGGTTCGAATCCCACACGGGACAAAACCTTGTGTCATCCACAAATGGTTGTTCCGAGTCTGGGTGATCTTTGTATCCGTTGTTTGAATGTTTGTCAAGTCCCCCGCGACACAGAATTTAATCCTACTGCGGGAATTCTTGTAAAAATGTTAACATTTTCCTAAGATGTCATCGTTTTGTAAATATCAAAATGTGCTCTATTTCCATAAATATTCTTCACTATACACAATTATGTTTTCTTTTGGTACGAGTCATTTCTATACCCATTAACACCTGAAATAGACTAAGTTCAACAAGAACTGTACGAAAGTGTAACAAAGTGACACGCTCCAGTGTCCTCGCACCCTAACGTCGTAAAAAATATGTTACGCCAATACTAAGTGCAGTGCAAACATGATCGACCTTTGCCTACTCACTCCTGCCTACGAACGCCAGCTGTGAGTCAAGGAGACTTGTTATCTCACGGTGCTGGTACTTCATAGTTTAACTATTGACATACATTTTCTATTTTTACCATCTGACTTGAAGGATGTGTGGTAATTCGTAAACTCCCTACAGACGATACTTTTATCGACGTTTTTGGTTATTGTGTTATAATAATTGAACCCGTGACATTTTAGTTTTTCTATAAGCATAGTCAAAGCAATTTGAGAAAACGGAGAGGAGAGGAGACAGAAAGTGTGTGATGTTTTCAAAATTCTCTGTAAAGGTCCCCGATGGACAGAAATATTCTCTTTTGCTATAACGTGAGCGATAAGTCGGTGGGTTATAAAGATAAGTACTTGCTAATCTATACTAATATTATAAACCTGAAGAGTTTGTTTTTTTGAACGCGCTAATCTCAGGAACTACTGGTTCGATTTAACCTTCTGACCGTCACGGACGTCCATTCACGTCAAATTAAACCGTGCTCACGACGCCCCCGACGGCACTGCACGTCGAAAATACGACTATTTTACAGTACAAAATAAACATAACAAATATGTTTGTTGTGTTCCTTTTACCTATTATTTAAAACTACATTAATCATCGCCTGGCGTAGGGGGCACGACGCTACTTTATGCTGTGACGGTCAAAAGGTTAAAAATTCTTTTACTTTTGGATAGCCTATTTATCGAGGAAGGCTATAGGCTATATAACATCACGCTACGACCCACCCATAAACGCGGGAACATCTAGTATATAATATAATACATATTAACCACAAAACGTAACATAAATTTCCTGTAACATATCAGGCACTTTCTTCCGTGTTGCAGTAAAGTCACATAAAGTAAAAAAATATATAATTAATTAAAAGTATCAAATATACAATCCGTTACATCTTTATAACACAGCTAGGTCAGGAATCGAATCGGTTTACCAACGTCGCATAAGGTCATGACCTGGGGAAGTGGCACACCAAGTGACCGAAACCTCGATCTAGTTCAAGTTGAGCGACGATTCGACATGCTCTCGTAACGGCATAGATTTACAACCATTTGTTCAACCAAATGTACCGTACCATCGTTGCGCACGCGCCGTTGAATTTAGTAAATCCCCGTTTGTAAGCAAATATTATTTGAATCTTTCACCGTACTTTAGATCGTATAAGAGTCCATCACACATAACATTTCCATCTATACTAATATTATAAAGCTGAAGAGTTTGTTTGTTTGTTTGAACGCGCTAATCTCAGGAACTACTGGTTCGATTTGAAAAATTATTTTAGTATTGGATAGCCTATTTATCGAGGAAGGCTATAGGCTATATAACATCACGCTACGACTCACGGGGGCGGTGCAGTAACTATAAACGCGGGTGAAACCGCGGGACATCTAGTGATAAAGGTAGTGTAAAATTTGTAATATGAGCAAGCATGATAATACTTACAATTCAGGTGTCATGTTAGTTTTGTGCGACAGATGACAATTTATGGTCCAGAAAAGCGACCATATTTAAGCGTTAGTAGGACGCATCTATGATTTCAACCTTCATTTTAGGCCCCAAAAGGGTAGGCAAAAGTAAACTTATAAATTGAACAACGTTTTTAAATGCTCAAGTGTGTTCTTTATTAGGTAAATTGTGTAATGGTCGCAACTCCTTACAGATATAATATAACATAAGCATAATTGTAAAATCGGCGATTAAAGTAAACGGCCGTGAGTACTATGTGACTTAAACGAATAGATTTTTTTTTGTTTTTTTACACACACACCACCATCTAGCCCAAACTAAGCAGAGCTTGTACTATGGTTACTAGACAATGGATAAACATACATAATTATATACTATTTTTTTTTTATAAACACACATATTATACATAGAAACACCCAGACCAAGACAAACATCCATGTTCATGCACACAAATGTTTGTCTTGTGCGGGAATCGAACCCGCGACCTCAGGCGTGACAGTCGGTTACACTAACCACTACGTTTACGTTTAGGTGACAAGTAACAGGAGGATTGGAAAGGATAACTTCTTATAGTCAACAATACTAGGTGGCGCTGCAATACGCATTTAGCTTACAGCGTGCAATTGGTGGGAAATAATCGCGTGCCTAATAAAGGCGTCTCACTTTCTATAAAGGTATGTAATGATTACCATAAAGCGAAGATTCTTATTTCACGCCCGCGAACTAGTTTCCGTGTTCTACTTTTAAAATTGACAATTGGCGCGAACAACGAAAGAAAAACTGACACAGACGCTGTGTCGTACAGCCTATTATGTTCAAAAAGGAAACGTTCATGACTAATCCTCTTTAATCAATCGAGTTTATGTGGGACGATACACAACACCAACTTCCTTTTACGAAGAAAAATATATCAATTTTGTTGGACCGAGAATAAAAGTTAAGGATTGCAGGATTCATTTGTGAGGTTAAGAAACTTTTGAGCAACTTTAGGTGCGATTAAAGTTTGCAATTTTAAATAGTTTGTTGATATAAGTATCTATGATAGCACTTATACCCCGCTTGAAACTTTAGATCGGACTCATAAGGTCATATTTATGTAACTTTTTAAATCCTAGCCACAATTTTGTTCGCAGATGCTTCACTTTACATTATTTTCCACCCAGGGAGTTTGTTAGAGAAGGTTTGCATAAAAATGTTAGAATTTTTAAAACCGTGGCGAAAACTACAGGTCTTCAATGACATCAATATCTATGACAACCGAGGCAGACAAACAGTACCCTTAAATAACTAGTGATATTCAACTATGATATTTAACTGCCTCTGTGGCGCAGCGGTAGTGAATGCGACTGATGTGCATGAGGTCTCGGGTTCGAATCCCGGGTCGGGCCAACAACAAGTTATTGGGTTTGTCAATTCAATAGCAGCCCGGAGTTAGGAAGTTGGCGGTGTTAGACACCCCCGTGCTTCGGAAAGCACGTAAAGCCGTTGGTCCTGCGTCTGATCTCTCTCCGGTCGTGTCGGATTACCGTTCCATCGGATCATGAGAGCTAGGGAACAGAGAGTGCACTTGTGTTTGCGCATACACTTGTGCACTATAATATCTCCTACGTAGTTGGCCAGTCTCCGTTAAGACTGGCCGCCGTGGCCGAAATTCGGTCTGGAAGACATTATTATTAGTGATATAGGTTGCGGATGTTAGACACCACTCACCATATGCAATAAAACCTGATATTTATATATGCAACCATGTTTCGTTAGTCCGGCAGACAAGCTTAATATAGGATAATAAGGATCAAATAAATGTACCTGATTAGTAATATCATATACGACGATCGCCGCCTGCGCACCCCTGTAGTACATCGGTGCTAAACTGTGATACCTGCACAACAAAATATTAGCATTAGTTTAGTTTTAAATAAGTAGCGATAGCTCAGTGGGGAGACCCACACTGCAATGCTGAGGATCGCGGGTTCGACCTCTGACTTTCAGAAGTTATATAACTTTTCGAAATTATGTGCGTATTGATCGACAATTACCGCCTGCACCGTGCCTCGGAGAGCACGTTAAGCCGTCGGTCCCGGCTGCCATGAACATCTATGGCAGTCGTTATTAGAAAGTCAATGCCCTCTAATATCCTGACACTGGTCTAGCCTTAGGGTATCGTTAGCCTTCCGGTTGCGGAGGTCAGGTGGCAGCCGCTCCGTGTAAAAACTGATATCCAGTCAAATCCGGTTAGACTAGAAAGTCGACCTCAAGTGACATGGGAATAATAAAGGCTAGGGAGAAGAAGTTTAGTTTTAAATAAGGTGTGATAATAGGGCACCCGCTTCAAAGGATGTAGGCTTAAACCTGTTCTAGGAGCTGCCTTTGAGTTATAGAAATTATACAAAGTGTAACAGTATTTTGGTATGTAAAATATTGGTCGTAAATAGTACCATTAGTTGAAAAATATACATCAATAATAATACGCACATTTTACTACGTAAACATTTTGCTTGCACGTAAAATATATGAGTAACTAGCTTTTGCGCGCGGCTCAACCCGCCTAGTACCTATAAAAAGCAGCCTATGTCTCAATAAAAAGTAGCCTATGTCCTTCCCCAGGTTTTTTTTCTGCACCAAATTTCAGCTAAATCGGTTGAGTGGTTTAGCCGTGAAAAGGTAACACACAGACACACAGACAGACAGACAGACAGACAGACAGACAGACAGACAGACAGACAGACAGATAGATAGACAGACAGAGTTACTTTCGAATTTATAAAATTAGTAAAGATTTAATTTTGGACACAAAGAACACCCAGACTCGGAACAAATATTGGAGGAACCCACAATGTTTTGTCGCGTGTGGGACTCGAACCCACAACACATTTGGCGCGGTGGCAGTGTCGAGGCAACCACTTAACCGTTACGCCATCCGAGCAGTCATTCAGTCATTTTAAATGTGAGTGCCTTCTGTAACAGGTCGGTATTTCGGTATTGTCCTGGCGCTCCTGCACTTATATCATTTACGTCACAAAGTTGTATCGTGCAACTTTTCTTGTCATTTGACAATGAATTCTATTTAGAGAAACGAGTTGTTTTACCTACGAACAGTTTGATACTTATTCTATGAAAAATATATGGAATTTTACTAAAGCGATTATTTTCTTGACATAGGAACTGGGCAAGCCAACTAGGGCTGGAATGACTTTATTTCCCATTTATTTTAATATGGAAGGGGTAATATATCTAATAATAAAACAAAGCGTCTATTGTGAATGACTATTAGCCATTATCAAACACAAAGGTAACGTAGAGATAACCGTCCATCTAAAGAAAATATGCCATGACTCATGTGTTTCTTCACAGGCTTGTCTACGCTGACGTCACTATGCGATGATAAACAGTATTTTAAACTATACTACTTGTGAACGAGCACTGATCACAAATCTGGAGGTTACATTGTTATTAAGCTCTCAGTTCACGTCTGTCTCCGACAGAGAGGCCAGAGGCTATCCTCTTGTTGTGCTCCCGATGTGTGTGTCTATTACATAAGTCAATTTAGTTATGCGAAGGTACTTTGTGTTTATGTTGTGATGTTAAAGTTTCTTTCTGTTCTTTTAACGAACTTTGTAAGTAATAACGTAAATTTTGCTTTAACTACATTTAGTCACGAACTACCTGTTCATATGTCACAAAGTGTAAGTGTATGCGTCCTCGTGCCATACTACTGTCTATTACAAATGACTACAGATAAATATTATTTCAAACCTGAAATGCTTATTACCTAATATTAATAACTTTTCCATTATTTTTAGAATTTAGTTTTGTATGGACAGTGACATAATATATGGCCTAATGACTGCAACACCTGGTACATAAATGAGTTGTAAATTACTAAAATTATAATTGGATGGTGATTTAAAAGAGTGGCCTTGTGTTTCTTGCAGGTATCTTCTCATAGGCTCAACCTTTTGCCTGAACCTTGCAACTAACATAAATGTAAATTCAGTAAATGTAACAAACTCACTAACCCCTTTGACGTTCACTTATTCACGTTACTTTGTGACCTAAGTGAATAAATGATTTTTGACTTTGACTTTGACTTTCGATATACTTATATGTTTTCTTCCAGTCTTATAACATTACATGCAACCATACTAGAATGTCCTTATAGTGGTTTTTTATTATAGCCTTTGCCTTGCCCGAGATTTCGTCACGTCTAAAGCAATATTGGTTAAATAATTATAATATTATATTATAGTTTGAATATTACGTATAATATTTGCCTCGTTGGCTTAATAATCCACCATCAATCTGCCAGAACAATGTAAGATAATTCCAGGTTGATTTTTTGATACCTCAAGATCGATATTGGCTTTTACTGCCAAAAAAACTGAAGTAAGTCATTAATGTCATTATACATAGATTCACGCCTGTTTACCAGAGGGGTAGGCAGAGACTACGGATTTCCATTTGCTACGATCCTGACACACTTCTCTGGCTTCATTCACTTTCATCACATTCCTCATACACGCCTGTCGCACTTCGGTTCAAGGAGCTCTTAACCTAGCCTTTGTCCAGAACGCCTCCGATCTGATAGAGAAACGTTCGCCTAGGTTTTCCTCTTGCGACTGTTCCATTCACACTAGCCTTATAAACTTTCTTGGTCAGTCTTATTAGTTTCATAGGCAGTCTTAACCCCTATTACCATTATATATACTATTGCATATTTGGAGAATATAACATTACTGAGTCATAACGTAAATACGTTGGTTACTGACGATTACAGAGACGGCCGTAGGCTACAGGCTAGTATATGGCCCCACTTTAATGATAATATATACAAGGTTCTTACCTTTCTTGCCCCGCCGTGTCCCAAATCTCAAACTTAACGGTGGTGTCATCGAGACAGACGGTCTGCGTAAGGAACGCGGCGCCGATCGTGCTCTCCTGGTACTCGTGGAACTGGCCTTTCACAAAGCGCAGCACCAGCGAAGACTTGCCCACCGCCGACTCGCCGAGGAGCACCAGCTTGAACTGACATACTTTCGTTTGTGGAGCGCCGTTCGGCCGCTGCGCAGCACCGCTCCTGCTTGTCGCCATCGCCTATAATAATTACGCTTATCTTTAGATAGCCGTATTGTAACTACAGATACAGCTACGCAGTACAGTACACAAACATATCATAGTATTTTTTATCATCGTGATAAATCAAATTTGGTATCAAAGTCCACTGCATTTTTGAGTTTATATAATTTTAGAACTTTGTAATATCTCTCACATTTTATAGAAAATCTTGTCATAAGCTACCTTGAAAATATTTATAGATATACTAAATACAGTATCTGATTTCAATTGTTATCTCTCTTTTATTTTAATAGCAGGATCTATACATTTAAGACAACAAAACCTTAAATTCTTAGAGACTCAAGGAAAATTTGATCTTAAAATACAAGTAAATAAGAATGATCGTATGTTACGCTCAATTTGAATTTGTGCACTCACATTTTGCGTTTGATTTTGAGTACCTACCTAGCTGATTATATATCATATGTTTTTAATGACTATACTTCTAAGCACTAAATCCATGACACACTTAAGAACTTAGGTTGACAACAGGAATATGATTAATTGTATACGTGTAATATAATCTTACGATCATGTTATTGTACAATATGTTGTCAAATCGTTCATACTACGGCTAGACTGAATGATATGATAAAATATTTTTAGATAAGTTACGACGAATCATGAGCAGCGATAGCTCAGTGGGGAGACCAACAGACTGCAATGCAGAGAGTCTCGGGTTCGAACCCACGACGCGCACCTCTGACTTTCGGAAGTTATATAACTTTTTGAAATTATGTGCGTATTGATTGACAATTATCGCCTGCTCCGTGCCTCGGAGAGCACGTTAAGCCGTTGGTCCCGGCTGCCATGAACATCTATGGCAGTCGTTATTGGGAGAGTGTCGACACAAAAGATCCCACTGGGTCAAGGGTCGCCGGTCTGCACTGACTGGCCCCCACATAAGATAAGATAAGATAAGATACGACGAATCATACTATCTATTTATGTTATGAAGGGTTCTACAATTTGATTAGGAAACTAATCTAGGTATAGAACTATGTTACACCCACACACATTTTGTTTTTTATGTCTGGCTTAAATTAAATATCAGCTTTAATGAACTGGTTTTCAAAAGTTGTGTATTTACGAATTACTGTAAGATACAGCGATAGCTCAGTGGGGAGGCCAACAGACTGCCATGCAGAGGGTCTCGGGTTCGAATCCACGTGGCGCACCTCTGACTTTCGGAAGTTATATGACTTTTCGAAATTATGTGCGTATTGATTGACAATTCTCGCCTTCTCCGTGCCTCGGAGAGCACGTTAAGCCGTCGGTTCCGGCTGCCATGAACATCTATGGCAGTTGTTACTGAGAAGTCAGTGCCCTATAATATCCTGACACTGGTCTAGCCTTAGGGTATCGTTAGCTTTCGGGTTGCGAAGGTCAGGTGGCAACCGCTCCGTGTTAAAACTAGAAAGAGGAAGACTAGAAAAGCCGACCCCAAGACACTTGGGAATAATAAAGACTAGGGAGAAGACTGTAAGACACAATTTTAATTACAACTACAACTACACGCTAAATTGTTCAGTATAAAGGTATTTTCAAAGGCACCACCGTGCGGATCAGACTACTAGTTCCAACTTGTTACAGAATTGTTATCATGTGCAATGAATCCCAAATGATGATAGCAAAGATTGTATTTCACGAAAGTGTTGTAACGTCACGTAAGCAGCAGTTTGCTTAGCATTTAATACCTATACATTTAAATAAGTCCGTCCTTGACCGGACACCGAACTGGCTTACAACAGATACGACCTTCGCTACATGAAAATTACCATCGCAAACTTAGGTGAAAATCACTTCATGCGAATACATATGATTGCTGTAAAAACGCACGATTCATTCGTACATCCTAATCCTAACTAATATTATAAAAGCGAAAATGAGTTTGTTTGTTTGTTTATTACCTTGTCACGACTAAACTACAGAACCGATCATCCTGAAATTTTGCATATACGTTGTCAGGTGTACAGAAACGTACATAAGCTACCTTTCATACCGAAAAAAATTACTGTTCCCGAGGAAAACAATAATAACTTTCTTATAATAATAGATGGCGCCACGTGTCTTTCGAATCATGATTGAATTATATTATTACAAGCAGAGTACAACCAGAATTGATTGTCAAATTCCAAATTAACGCGAGCGAAGCCGCGGGCAAAAGCTAGTAGTTAATAGATCGAAATGCACAAATTGCCATAGTTACGTGTAGTATTCATATTTTGTATGAAAAATATATTTTTAAGGAATATTTTAAGTGTGAATAGGGCAGGTGAGTAAAGATTTCGAAGAACTTTCACACACATTCTGGAGTAAGACCAGGTTAAGAGGACCTAGACCATCAACCGCATTGAGAATGCAAAGAATGATGTGGCAAAATGAGAAGAGCACGAAATAATGGTTAGGACTTGCGCATTGCCATTATATGGCGAAAGTTCTTCCTGCTCGATATCGATTGCGGAACATACGTCCATTCTAGGACGTAAGAATATACTTTTTTACTCAATAGTTATATAGTTCCTTAACTATAGAAGATGAATATCTAGAGGTCCAGCGTATTTTACCTAACCCATGTGACGCAAATAAATTATTTCATTAATATCAATCATAATATAGATCAGAATAGATATAGAAAGTCATAAGATCAATAAGCTAATTCATTCCATGTAGGTTATAGGTACCAACATATTCTTGACAATCTTTATATATAAAAATCTCGTGTCACAATGTATGCTCGGGATAAACTCTGAAACTACTGAACCGATTTTGATCAAACTTCGTAACTATCTGTAATTTGGTCCAACCTAAAATATCTGTTTTATATTTGTTTTATTTTTTCCGTGAGTGCACTGACGGGATAGCTAGTAACATATAAAATGGATATATGTGGAGAATAAATCATATCAATAACTCTTAAATTAATAAAAATAAAAGGCTGATGAGAGGATGAGTTCAGAGAGACCTGACTAGATAAAAGATCTAACAAAGAATAAATAGTATCGCTTGAACAGGCCGAGAAGAAAGTGGTAACGCAGGCAATAGACAAAAATGAAGATTACTCCATTGACGACGTTGGAGTTCATCAACCAACGCTTTTTTTTACTACTGCCACTATTTTACTATTAAAGTAGTCCTCAGGAGTCTCAGGACGACATTACTATTATCTTATTTAATCGAATTTAATAAAGCATTCGACACCTTTTACACGGTATTTGTCGACACCTGTAAGACATGATCAAAATAATGTTCACTTACAAATGTTATTGCTACGGTGACTAATGGAACCTATACCTTGTGCACATTTGATTAGTATCGTCTCTCATGTGATGAAAGACAAATTTGCATCTGAATACGAAACAAATATTTGTGATAAACTGGTATCTCCGCACACAAGCTACGTACTAATAACATAACAATGGGCAACGAGCTTTATAACAAGAAAATTGCTTACTCGTTTTGAAATATCCATCTATCTTCACTGTAGAATATAAAATTTACTTTGATTCGATCAAGTGTAATGTGTTGTCAGTGTGCTATAAAATTGTACTTTTATAATTTTGGCTCCTCTCTCTCTCTCTCTTATGAAGTGTTTCATTTTAGTACAGTATTTGTGACGTAATTACTATTGTAACTCGATGTAGAAATTTAATATCGTTAGTAAAACATTCATAGGACACTCACAAGACAGCCATGTGTTATATTAATCACTACCTTACGTCCGGAAAATTAACATTAAAATATAGGTCCGATATTTAGCGACAAGAATTATTGAAGCATTATTTGCTGACTCTATGGCAAAACTAGTTGTATTGAATGTACTTTTATGACCTTACAAATCTCAATATTTATAATATTGTATAGATGACAGATAGAAATCGAGGAAAGATAGAATAAGGAATAGTCTGATTAGAGAGAGATGTGGCATAAAAGTGGATATAGTGACAAGAATAGAAAAGGATATGTTAAACTGGTTTGGGCATGTAGAAAGAATGGACGAGAAAATACTGACTAAGGAAATATATAAGGCTAGTGTGAATGGAACAATCGCATGGGGAAGACCTAGGCAAGCGTTTCCTGATCAGGTCGGAGACGTTCTGGACAAAGGCTAGGTTAAGTGCACCTTAAACCGGCGAGCGTGTATGAGGAATGTGGTGAAAGTGAATGAAGCCAGAGAAGTGTGTCAGGATCGTAGCAAATGGAAATCCGTAGTCTCTGCATACCCCTCTGGGCAACAGACGTAAATCTATGTATGTATAGAGAACCTGTAATTTGACCCTGTAGCATTCCTTATGGAAGTGAAAGCTAGTTGTTTTTCAGCCATATAAAACCAATAATTTGCCCGATTATACTGCAATAGCACTTACTATTATTTAGGGGCATCAGTACCCAAGCCTGTTTATATCTAAAAGAGAAGGCAAAAGTGCCCACATGTCACCAAGTATATTTTAAAGTCTCACATAGTAGAAAGCGAGCCTACTGCCATTTACCGGGCATATTTTCAAACTGTGTACTGTTACAGAGAATTTCTTAACAGAAAATCCCAATAACATTTGGCGACCATAATCACAAATAAGATTTGAATTATAAACATAATTATGCCACGGAATGATTGCCTCGTTGCCCGGTTAAAAATAATAGTAATAATATGCAAACTAGTAACACTGTAACACTCTCCAATGGTCAGAGGTTATCATTATCACACAAACATTTTGACAGTTGTGTTTACGCCCACGTTATAGGGGGCGTGCCTCTAGCGTCGATCAACAAAAAAACCCACCAACACTTTCTAATCATATGTAATGGAAAAATCGTTAACATAATTTTAACGTATATTATCTGTACTAATTTTATATATCTGAAGACTGCACTTTGAACCTTCGAGATAATCTCGGGAACTATCAGCACAGTATGATTATTTTACTACAGATTATAATAGGAAGGCTATAGGCTATAATATAACATCACGCTACCACCGAAAAGAGATCCGCAGCAACCATAAACGCCATTAATGCCGGGTCAACCCAGGCACTGCTTGTCGTTGTATAAATTGATTCATTTAACTTGTATCATACAGGAAATGTATTTCAATAGACCATTGTAGTACATCATTGATGTTTTCTTTACGTTACGTAAAAACAGTCCGTTAATGACCATTGCTAAGTGTGTACCAATACAGCATCCACGCACAAATAACGAAGGAAAAGATGACGGAAGTATCTTTATAAAGAAAAATTAAGTGATTATATCGAAGTCTAAATTAAGGCGACGAATATGGACCGTAGTTCGTATAATAGCTCTGTCGGGCTGTAAAACTATATCAATATGCGATCAGTGGCTTTTGCGTTAAGTTAAGTCAAACAAATAGACATGAAGCAAATGAGTATTGGATTTAGAAAACCTTCATTATAATTATTATTAGTTCATCTAGTTCTTTTGTTAACATATCTTGAATGTACAGATATATATCGCTTTTTAATAGTTTTATAATTGTATAGACGACGTAGAAGGCAAAAGACCTATACGAAATCGAATGTGCTCAAAATCTGCGGGATTCATGGCGTGGGGCAATAAGACAGCAGACCAAAAGACGTAAAAGGAAGACACAAGACACACATTAGATAAAATAGAAAAGCAAAAGAATTCATTTTATTAACGGAAAATAGTTTACATTTAACCAAAACTACAAGGTAAATCAATTCGAAAGGAAATCGTCCGTATAAGTACAGGAAATTTAAATTATCTGCAACCACTATAAGTCCAGTTCATTTCGTGTTCACGTCATTGCAGAATGCCACAAGTTTGATTATGTTGTTTACATATTTTCGACAAGCCTTTTACAACTTTGTGACTAAAGCAGATATTGGCGACCTAACGCGCTTTTAAAGCTATAGAGATGTTAGGTAATAAAAATTTCGACGTGATACAGTGCCCTGGCATAAACTAGCAGCTTTCGTGACAAAAAGGAATCCCTGTATCGATCCTACAATTATTCGACGCAAAACCATTCAAACTCGGCATGAACATCTATGGATCACGCCACATTGCCGCGTCGAAGATGGCGGGATAAATACTTAACCTATAGTCTACAGGAATCTCAGACAAAAGTAAAGCAACTAAATAATAATTGCCATACTTTTACCTCTATCTACCGTTATAGTTTTAATAATGTATAAAGTTCACAAGGACAAAGCACAAAGAAAGACAAAAAGAGCACTCAGTCAACGACTTTTAATTGCGTCCTCTTTCTCATAAAAACAATAACATTGTGCATTCTATCTCAGGCGAATGTTATTAGCATAAATTATATTATCAATCGTTGACATACTGACACTAAATTAAATAAACTTACAAAGTCTGAGACTTTTCATGGACATACAATTGAGATCTACTCTGTCAACAAAACAACTAAAAACTGGGATGTTTTTATTTTAATCTCTTATGAGGGTAGACGTAAAGAGCATTGAGAGGACCTAAATTCGATCCCTGCGGTAAGCCTCATCGCCAGTACAGCGACATCATTGAATACATTATAAAATAATATGCTCAAGAAACAGTTATACTAGACTGAGATTAAGTAACTTGAAAAGGCTTTAGACAAGTAGGTTATTTTATATGGGTACAGTACACTTAGGTTTATAGCCTTAGCGAAATGCTAACACATTATATTGAACTGTTGTTTTCTTATAGTGGCATGGATACTTGTGCTTACAAAGGGTTACTTACAATAATGGTGATTTCGCATTTAAATACAATTTGAAAAAGCACATACTTTCCACAAGTCTTTTTGTTTGTAAACTTTGTGGTTCCACAGATCTACTTGTATAACAAACCATTTCTCATTATGTATATTTTACAAAACTATTAACAATATACATATAACAATTCTAAGTTCAATTTGGACTTTATGTGATAAAGACGGTCTAAGTCATACAGCAAATATAAGTTGTTTACTTTGTTTAATATTTCAAACAAAAAATATTTGAAGGACAAAGTCCAGTTCCTTTGTTTTCTATAAAAACAAATAGATATGTCAATATGCAAATGTCTGTGGCTAAACATGGGACAAACTGTAGCCTATTGCACTTAATGACAAAGTACAAAAGCCTACAAAGCCTTGACTGGTCAATAGATACAAATGCCTACCAACACAAATTGTATTGTGTGCAGTGAACACTTTTAATGTGGTTAAAACATATGGTGCAAATATTTCTGAGACAGAGATTTGCTCATAACCTAACATAAAATGTATATTATTCTTTGTTAAGGTCACAAACAATGTTTTGAGTTTTTACAATATGTGTAGAAAGAAACACACAAGAAAAATCTGTGCAAAAATGCTTTCTAAGATTTTTTTAAAGTAAGGTTTTTAGCATGGTTTTTTATATTGTTTGTCTGGCTCTAAACATTTTGTGTGTATGTTCATTAGTCAAAAACAATTGTACACCTCATACCTGACTGATCAATAGAAAAATCTATGTCTAATAGTTGTTTTACAAATTTTTAGGATTTCTTATGTATTTCTTACCAAGTGGATCAAATATTTTTTATTTAATTTGATACTGTTAACGGTCGAGTTTGTGACTTTGGCATTGACGCAAACTCATCAACATAATCATCATTATATATTAGTATATTGAGCAACACACGAAGTATGAACTTGAACCGTTAAAATTAGTCCATTTATAATTAATATTATTATCAGCCATCATATTATACAGAATGTATATAATATGAACTTTGAAGTTTATGGATGACATTGTTTACTTAAATGTTTGGTATATAGTGTGTGTAAAAGATATGTGTGTTCGTATTTTAGGATCGTAACATGTGCACAATGAAAAGTAGCGGTGAGCACAATTTCACTCGAATGTATTCGAAAGCAGATCGCGATCTTTAATTGACGTGTGTTCAAGGACGCCCAAAGCGATATTACTGATACTTTCCAATATCAGTCGTGAAGACAGTAGCCGAAATAATAAACAAGTCGTAACATAGTTCAAACGCGGCAATTTTAATTTGATTTATTATATATTAGGTTTAGCGCGTTTTTTTTTTCGGGACATAAGATATCATATTATTATGTCCTTTTCTGTACCCCTGACAATGTTTATGAAATTCATGATGATTGGTTGAGTAGTTGGAGCATACAAACAAACTCACATTTATCTTTATTAGCTAGGATTTGAATAATATTAATTTGTTGAAGGATTTTTATAAGTTTGTTTTAATTGCTTGTTTTCTAGAATTTACTGTAATCGATGTTTATATTTGACAACACCTTCATGTTATATGCTGTATATAATTATATAAATAAATTTAAGACTGTATTTCTTATAATTAGATCTATTTTATTGTTGATGGTTAGTTGTCTTTAACTTGAACTATCTCTACACATTACTGACACTTATGAAAGTAGTTTGTGTGATTTTCTATGGGTAGGACATACTGTCATTCTTAAGGAGAATGAACCAAGTAACATGTTGTTTAAAATTAAAACACTGTCCTGTATTTTGTTCTATGGCCCAATTTTTTATCTACAGCTTAACTGTATTCTAGAGATAGCTGTATCAATATCTACAAGTGAATGTTAACAGATAAAGTTCAACAGTCTAGATTTTATAATATTCTAAGTATTATGTTTATTTTAGTTTAAATACATATGTCATACTGGCATTTATTATTATGTACATGACTTTGTGTATCTGCTTAGTGCAATGGTCTGGGATTGAGCATCAGATGCAGTTTTATCAACATTAGGCAACCTAACCAGGAGGAAAAAAAACAGAGTTATAAAATATTTAGGGTGAAATAAGTTTTAAACATATTAATCTGCATTAGTATCTATATAGGATATAGTAGAGGACCTATAAAATATATAATGATTTAGGACATGATGTGATAAGTTAACACTTGTGGCTTGATATGGTACATCTATCACAGCATAAGCCAAATTAATGATAAAAGGCATAGATACCGGATCTCTGAATCCTTATCCTACCACACATTATATTTTGATTACTAATATTATAAATGCGAAAATAACTCTGTCTGTCTGTCTGTCTGTTACCTTTTCATGCTCAATCCGCTTAACCGATTTTGATGAAATTTGGAATGGAGATAGCCTGAGACCCTGGGAAGGACATAGGCTATATACGGCCCACGTGAGCGGTGCATTAACCATAAATACCACTGACGCGGGTGAGACCGCGTGCACAGCTAGTTTTGATATAAAAACTTTGTTCCAATTTTAAAAAGTTTCCGTCTTTAACTCTCTTGTGGTCTTAGTTGTTTAGTTACTAGGTTTGTAATACATATGGTGACGTCATAATATATTTTTTTATCTAATAATATGCTGCGCCGCCACCCCCGGGTCGTAGCGTGATGTTATATAGCCTATAGCCTTCCTCGATAAATAGGCAATCCAACCCAAAAATAATTTTTGAAATTGAACCAGTAGTTTCTGGGATTAGCCCGTTCAAACAAACAAACAAACTCTTCAGCTTTATAATATTAGTATAGAAGTATAGATAAATGGGGACATGTAAATAGAATACAAAGTAAATCCACTGGGTATATACAGCTAGTTTATAATATATAAATGATGTGTACAAGTGCACTCTTACTTTTAATTAGGGGACAAACCATATCAGTTATTTTCTAATAGTTATCTATTGCACACATTAACTAATTGATCATTAACTGTGTTTATAGTATTGCATAACATTTTGACTTTCATAGTGTTCATGATCATGATATTTTTATAATGAATGTTTGTGTTTATGAATATGTAAGATCCACATCAAAAATATTTGATTTACATCTCTCATATTCATAAACTTGCTGTGTCTGAGATTTTATATGCACAAACATGTATTGAAAAAGTTTGTTCAATTTGTCAATTAATTTTACCCTATATTATTATGTTTCTAAACTTTCTCAATTAATCACTTTGACAAGCTTACAACACAAATATGTTTATGACTTTTTTGGACATAGGTTTCTTTGTTGTCAATGATTATTAAATAATTTTACATAAACATATAAACTTAAGGCAACCCTTCATCATGTATGTAGAAACAAAGATTTCATTGAATGTACAAATGTAGAGGCTGTTTTTTGCCATTTTGTAGTGGTATGTTTATAAACTTTAAAAAAAACTATAGCTTTTGTGCTGGATAATAAATTACAAAGACTTGATTTCTATCTATATTTCTTTTACTAATTAATCACTTGGCCAATGTTCAGACCCCAGAGCCAAGACATAAATATGTTTGTACATTATCTGGATTCTAATAAATAGACTCATTAAAAAAGGTAATAGTCAGATAGACAGGAGTAAAAAGACTCATAACCTACAACTTTATTAGCATAAAAACAAAACAAACAATAACTCAAGGATGTAAAGTACATTCATTCCTTTACATTAATGTATGAATCACTTCATTAGAAGTTGGAAATACTTGCCATTTATCATTAAAACTTGTGACAAATCATTATTACCAGTTTTTATCTGTTGTTGTTTTAAATGCAAACAAGCAATGTTCTGGAAAAGGAGCAGATATGTTGTGAGAAGATTTTGTAACTGTTTCATTACTGTAATCTAAATTGTTCATTGTTATAATACTAATACATAGCAGTACAGCATGAATCTGATAATTTATAACATTATTTTATTTATCTTGTTTCTAAGTATAACTTACCTGTTAAAAGTCCAACAAAAACACAATTGGACACCATTGACAATGTTTTGTGGATACTTAGAAAACTAATCACCAAGCACTTAAAATAATCAAATTAGTTTTTTTATCAAACCTTGTGGCTTGAGAATCACGAAACCGACTGCAATAAAGTCTCGATTAAAACGGTAAACAAGAAGTCGTTATCTCTACGTCCATATCGTCACGAAATCACAAAGAAACAAAAGGTATTACAATGACACTTTATCAGCCACTGTTCGGCGCAGTTCTCGCCGGACCTACATAATATTATAATTTCTCGATCAATTTATCTGTCGCACACCAAAAACGTGTCTGTTATGACGATGACTAACCGCTTATGCCCGTATCACTGCGTTTCCTTCGACTCGGACGATTAAAAAATTACCTATAGACGCCCTCATCGGAATCAGCTGTATGTCATGAAAGCACTCAACGTAGGCATCTACGCCTTAGATCACTTCTCCAGTCGATCACTGTGCCGTAATATACACCTAATCTTCTCGTTTCGTGAACACTCTCAACAATATTCGATAAAATGACGCATTTACTTGATTACAAGGATATGAAAGACGTACCCTCCCTGTTATTAAACTGCTGTTATGCACTTTTCCTCTGGCGACAGATCCTCACGAGGTCGCCGTGTCGCCGAAAATATCATTAATTACACACTTTGATGAATAAAATCATTAATTTTAAATGCTAAACTGGAAAATCTAGCACAGAAATGCAAAATGACCACGAACAAACATGGAAGCGAGAGAGCGAGCGAGACGTTTCATTTCACAAAAAATCTATCTATGGTTTTAGGATACGTCATTTTTAAGAAATATCAGCTGATTGTTTATGATTATAGCGAATCGAAGGCCGCACACTACCTGCTTCTAATAATTTACAATCAATTTTCAGTAGTTCAATAGCGAAATGTATATTAATTTTTATTTAATAAATCTAAAATTTATAATTAATACATATGATAAAAAGAATACATAAATTATAGAAATAGCAATATGATACATTAAGCAGAAGGCGGTATTTGCAGACATAGCAATACAATAATTGATATGCAAGGAACAATTAACAAAATAATACACAATCATGAGCTGTTGGGTAACAGTGGTAGCTGATATATTTTACTATTTTGTTAATTAAGTGCATTATTAGCAAATAATAAAATACCGAGTCTATAATTTTGTTAAAAAAATATTATCAATAAATGATTTTATAATTATTATTCTTGAAAAAACTAAACCGTCACACCTTTCCTTGTCTGCAAAGCGTGATTAACATTGAGTTATTATTATTATGACAAAGTAATATTAAAAACTATCTAGAATAAGCGACAGTAGTTAGACAGAATGTTAGGCACACGGTTGTCCAAATGAAATAGAGATCTGGATTGGGCTATTGCCAAGGTGTTGGACTCAGAAAATTTTTTTTTTTTTTTTAATCATGCAAAGTCGAACTTTGTCCTGTTTTTAGCTCTTTCCGAAACTTTGACAGCCTGTTATAAGGTGTCTATAAGAAATGATCATTTTAATGAAATGTAGCAATAGTTAAATAAAATAAAAAATATAATTATGACAGCTAAACCCATATTCGTTTAATTAACATTTTTACAGTTTTAGTCCAAATTTCCGACATTTTACTTATAAATTAAAAAAATCATATCGCCGAAACTGTGAGACAAAATTTAATTTGCCTGAGTCCAAGGCGTTGGCAATAGCCCAAACCAGATCTCTATTTCATTTGGACAACCGTGTGCCTAACAGCCTGTATATTTCATTGTTTTGTGTAAAGTGTGTTGCGTTGGCCTTTTCAAACATACTATCCGAAAAAATAGTTTGTGGAACAGAACACACGAATACTTGTCCCAAAGCTTGTGCAACAGCTACATTTAGCGCTGCTACAGCGCTGAGCGAGAACACCGCTTGCTTACAGCACTACACTATCCATATAGTAATTCTTTCATGAGATAGAGAACAGCTATAGACTATAGTCGTTCGTAACTTCGTAACGTAACCAAAGATATAGTATCACTGGTTTGTAGTGTACTGTAGTGTATCATCTATGGATATTGTAAAACTGGTTCTACTTGAGTTCTACAATATCTTTGCGTAGAATACTACGGTAGAATAGGAGTAATTGGCAGCTGTTCTGACAAACGACAATACGACATTGTCAATTCAAAGTTGACATTGACAGTAGATTGACTAAATTGAGCTCTGATCTCTGGCATGTGTTTGTGACTGTGAAGTATTGTTTTACGCATCTTTATAAATATTAGATTCCTTTGCTTTACCGATTAAACACATCAGGTTGGTACAGTAGTTTTACAAAATGAAGATCACCAGATATAAAAAGGTTCAAAAATACCTTAAATTCTATTACAATAACTTCGGCTTCCATCAGCCGTATCAAGTGTTGCTCGACGGCACGTTTTGTTTCGCTGCATTTAAAGTAAGTCTTCTTCTTTAAGTTCACTAATTAATGTAATCAAATAAGTTTAACTAACACGAAGAAGAAGGCTTAGTTTTAATTACTGAAAAATCGTTAGTGTTTCATTTATCAACAAGTGACCAACTCGCTTCTAATCTTTAAATATGTACAGAATGGATAGCAAGTACCGTCGTAACGGTCGTCTGATCGATATTGTCGATGAGGAGTGGAGGGCAGAACAATTGCCCCACGAGGACATCCAGGTCCCATTGGAGGAACTGCCCGACCCAGAGGCGGACAGTGCAGACTCCCACCTCACACTCAAAGAGCAGAGTATGCGCTGGCAAGAGAATTTTCCTGAGCCAGCTAGCAGTAATTAAAACTAGGTATTCAAAAATTATTTGTTAAATGAGTATGATATTTGCCAGATGTAAGCTTAAGTTTACTGCAACTATAGATGTAACATATTGATAAGATGTATTGTTTTGTTTAGAATCACGTTATGAACTGTTCCATTGGAAAATATTTTGTTAACAGCAATGAAGACAACTCATCATTATTTTATTTAAAATTTTATTTTATATGCCTGAGTGCACTGTTAGTCATGCATTTGGTTAAAAACATTTACTAGGATTATGATTATTGATTACAATGATTATTATTATACACAAAATATTTTTATAACCAATTCCATATGTCCATATTCAAAAAGTAATATAACCATTTTGTACTAAACAGAAAATAATAATTATTATGTTAGCATGTCTAGTGTTCATTATTGTTAAAGTTTTAAATCAATAATTTATTGTTTATCTTAAGTCTGAGCTGTGTGTAATTCAAAATGTTCCTCAAATCAATTCAAAGATTTCCACATCATATAAAATCATTTGTATTTTTATTTTTCAGGAACAAATAAACATTAGAGAACAAATACCAAAATATTTGAACTCACAAGCAAAACTGTTAACTACAAGATGCATTATTATAGAAACCGAAAAAATTGCAAAGAAGACGCATGGAGCGTTAACAATATTGAAGCAGTTTGGTATACATGAATGTGGACACAAGGAACCAATTGCTGGATCCAATTGTATATTATCAATGATTGGCAAACGTAATGACAAACATTATATTCTAGCTACACAAGACAGGGATTTGCAAGACAAGCTAAGAGGCAAAGCTGGTGTTCCACTGCTGTATCTTCATAACAAATCCCCGACTTTAGAGAAGCCCTCACCAGCGAGTTATGCAAAAGCTGGACAGAGTTTAGAAACCGTGTTTGTAACGGAAACACAGAATGAGGCTTTACAAACCATGAAAAAAGTGTTTGGTTTAGAGGAAAAAGAGGAAGCGGAGGAATCTAAAATGCCTGTACGGAAAAAGAAGACTCACAACCCTAATCCTCTGTCTTGTAAGAAGAAGAAGAAAAAGAAGCCAGTTAGCAATAATAATAAAGCGCAGAAGGAAAGTGTCAGTGAAGGGAAAGTTAGGAAAAGAAAGAAAAAGAAACTGCCTAAACATTTAAAAGAGCAGTTGAAGAGTGCTGTTAGTAATGGTTAATTATAGTTCTTTCTTTAATAATAATAATAATATTGTTTTATTTATTTGAAAAATGCCTAGACTAGATATTACCTCATACCTACATGATAGAGCATATAACTAGATAAGTAATACACATGGAACAGAGAATACTTAGGGTTTGTTATATAAACTCTGGATTTGCAATTCTACATAATTTATTTTATTTTATACATACAAGCGAAAAACAAGTGCACTGATCATCTGTGGATATATTTTATTGTGTAGTAATAAATTAAATTTTAAATGTTGTACCTAATGTATGTTGAATAGAATTTCGATAAATTAATTAGAGTATTAATCATTTGCACTTTATAGTATTACAAAGTGAAAATGAATGACAAATACTCATTGACACTGCTTGAACTACATTAGATCACATAATTATACATGTGAGTCGAACCGAGTCGACGTGTCTTTGTCATTCATTTTTATTTTCAGTCCTTATTCATTTCCTTTCTCGCTAGTCTCTAGCAAACGCGAAATTGCACCAAAGAGTAAAGTATTGCACTTTATAAAATTCGATTTAAGTTGTTAAAGTGTTGCCAGCTCCGAAATAGACCAACATCACTGTAATAATATCTTGATATCAAAACGCCTACTTATAGTGGTATGGCAACCTTATTCACTGCAGGAATACAACACAAGTTTTTTTTGCTGCTGTTTTGTACGATGGAGGTACTTTTCCATTGGGCTGATTAAAATTTCAGGGTGATAAATACCTCGCCTTATCTTTTTTAAACTACTGACTGAAATTATTTATAATAAGATTATTTTTATATAACAATAATATATTATGTAAAATATATATTGCACCTATGGCGTAGTGGTACAAGTGGTCGCCACGCTACTACCACTGCGCGCAGTGTCGTGGGTTCGATTCCCACACGGCATAAACATTTGTTTGAACCCAATATGGTTGTCACTTATCCGGTGTCTCGGTGTTCTGTATCTGTTGTTTGAAAGTTTGCAATGGCCTGCGCGATTAAGGAGTTATTGCTAATGCGGGAGTCAAATTTTTAAAAAATTAATTTTATGTATCTATGTATTGTATTTTTATTTAACGGGTTTTTTAAACGGCCACAAGAACTTAAGTTTGTAAGCGCCGAAGGTAAGAATGTGTATGAGCGGCAAGTTCGTCAAGTAGATCGTGTGGAAGTGAGTGAGTATGTTGTAGCTCTCTTCTGGTTCGAACAGCTGTTGTCCATCTGGTGAATCCTGAAAAATACTTTAGATATTATACCGTTCTGTCTGTAGTCTTATGCCTAAATCCGTAAAACTGTCAGCGTACGTGTATGCACACCCAAATTTCGCCAGCGATGGTTTTAGATCTCGCGTAATAAAGGATGAGCTTATGCCATTTACTGGGCACAGTTCTAGCTACTGTGGTACTAATAAAAATAGCCTAACATAAAGGGTTTTTCTGTTAACAAATAAAACCCAATAAATAGAATTTTGTCTGATCCCAAAATCGATTCCGAGATCTTAGGCACAGCGGTCGCATTCGATGTTATACTATCTCATGAAACATCTGTTCACCTCAATCGTATGGCGTATCATAATCTCCTTAAAATGATTCCACACAGCGATAGGTGATTGCCAGTAATGGTACTTGAAGTAGCAGTGCGTGTCCAGGTAGACGGTGAGGAGTGCCGCCAGCTTGAGAGCGTTGAAGTCGCGCTGCGCCGCGTATTCTATCGTCTCTGTTAAGAGGCTGATGAGAAATTTCTTTTCCGATAAATCGCAGTTACGTATTATTTTCTTTTCGAGTAAGATACTACCTGCGAAAAGATAAAATGCAAGAACACATTGTAGAACTGCAGGCGTATCTCTTCCAAGACTACACAAACACAGTCAGTCAGAAAGCTATCCGGCAATCATGAAGACATTCATTAAACGGCTTAATTAGTCAAAGTCAAAGTCAAAAATCATTTATTCATTTAGGTCACAAAGTAACACTTATGAACGTCAAAGTATATAGGGTAGTTATTACCAAACTATTTGCCGTATAACTTGATATAAGTACACATACCTATCTTTTTATTTTCGATTTGTAAGCAAGAAAATCTTATATTTTCGTGGTTTGCTAATTATAGTACTAGATATAACAGATTTGTAAACCTACTAGCTTTTGCCCGCAGCTTCGCTCGCGTTAATTTAGAATTTGACAATCAATTCGGGTTGTACTCTGCTTGTAATAATACAATTCAATCATGATTCGAAAGACACGTGGCGCCATCTATTATCATAAGAACGTTATTATTGTTTTCCTCGGGAACAGTAATTTTTTTCGGGATAAAAGGTAGCCTATGTCCGTTTCTGTACACCTGACAACGTATATGCATAATTTCAGGATGATCGGTTCAGTGGTTTAGCCGTGAAAAGGTAACAAACAAACAAACTCATTTTCGCTTTTATAATAAGTATTAGTTAGGATAGCTAAACGATTATTATTCAATGGTTCAAGTCGTCGCCACATGCTAATGCCACTGCAAGCGGTTGATGTTGCAAGTTCGATCGTCGCACTGGTCCAATATACTGTAGGCATATTGTTCTATAATTCCGTGTATATGACTTGTAACTTTAGCTTATGCTAGGTTGCCAATAGATACCTATATATATGTATATATTGTCTTTTTTTATAAATCTGAGTAGGTTTGCGTTCGACCACGATCTCACCTGATGTCAAGCGGTTACTACTTAATAGCAGAGGGTATGAATAAATGGTCTAGACTAGAAAGTAGGTACAAGTAAACCGTCGTAATAGAATATTTTTTATTCCCTAGCGAACCAACTGACGTAGATACCTATACTTATATTATACAACATAGGTAGGTACTTATACACAACCTAAGAAATTCTTTAGTCCATTCTCTCTATCACCATCAGCTACTGCCACCATCGCAATGACTTCCTTCTCATTCAAAATAGTTCCAATGAGTAATTTGGGTTTCGGTTCCTTCCCCGGTTTTAGAAAAGGTGGTGCGTCGTTTTCTTTTAAAGAATGGAAGTATGATGGTGCAGATATTTGCTTTTGTATATCCTCAACTGAAGGTTCAACTGGAATGATGGGATCTGACGCGGCCTTTGTTTTGACTGATTTAACGCTCGTTCCTGATGACGCGTAACTTGTTTTTGAATCTAGTATAGTTTCCATTATTGTAATATCGATCAGTTAATTATATGTGATTAAAATTATATCGTTTAACTGTTGTCGTTGCGATGTAATGACGTTGACAAGTTTACGTCCAACGAATAGCTCAGATCAAACGAAATATGTAATAGGTAGACTTATAAAAAGATTGACTACAGACAATCATTTATGAGTAGGCCTTTTTGATAAATCTGTTACACTAGACCAAAATATCAATTCGTTTCGTAGCGTACGGCTATCAGATATGTTTTGATTAGTTAGTTATTTATTAGATATGTATTATAATATAATTAAATATATGTATTTACAGGCTTGATGGAAAGACGGAGGAAAAAGACAACATTGCAAAATACAAAATAAACAAATTAATCATGTCCACTGAGCTAAAGGGACCTAGTTCAGCATATGCCAGGCTAAGCATGCTTCCTAGGGGTGGTGTGCTTCGTGGGCCTGCGCGTTATCTGATCAGCACCAGGTCTGAGAGGCGGCGTGGGTGTGTCGTATTGTCTCCTCTCTAGGGAGGGGAGGGGGGGAGGGGTCAGTAGGGATTTTAAATGAGTGGTGACTAAAGGGTAGGTCTTATCGTGTATGGTATGAAACCTCGGCGGGGTCTCGACCGCATGTGAAAGTGATTCGCGCGGCCCCGCCGATTGCGATTTTGTCGAGGAACACCATGGTAGGTTTAGTCGGTATTCCGGGAGTCCCATTAATATCATCATTATCTTTCTCTTTTACCCTGGTGAGTCCGACATAAGCCCTCCGCCCGCCTCCGCGGAGGGGTATCGGTCAATTCATACCCCAAGCAAAAAAAAAGGCGAGGCATGCTTGCCGCTGATTTTCAACTAGATTCTGTGATGCTGTAACGAAAATACGAAAGTTGACTGGAAAAATAAAATTAGAAGTATGTTACGGCTACCAGATATATGTCAGTAAATGAATGAAACCCACAGCCAACTTAGAATAAAAATCAATCTATACTAATATTATAAAGCTGAAGAGTTTGTTTGTTTGCTTGAACGCGCTAATCTCAGGAACTACTAGTTCTATTTGAAAAAATCTTTTAATGTTGGATAGCCTATTTATAGAGGATGGCTATATAACATCACGCCACGACCCACGGGGTCGGCGCAGTAACGATAAACGCGGGAACATCTAGTTTAAGATATTTCTAAGAGCACACAATATTTCAAAGTACGAATGGAAACTTTAAGGATTTCAAATAAAAATGCATTTATTATCTTAATAGCTACAATTGAGAAATACACATTCCACAAGACGTATTCATAATTTAGAGCAATTTTCAGCCATATATGTGAGCCCTTACTGAAGAATGCATCGACGTTTCAAAAGAGATTTTGTATATGCCTATCAATTCCTCAAGTCATATAAAAAAAATCAGTCCAATCTGTTTTTACCAGAATTACTTCATATTTATTTAGGAGATACGTGTTACACAGTATATAATATTATTACATATTATTATTATGTTGTTCTAGAATACTTTAAGACCACGAGAAAAGCGTTTCGTTTACAAAATATATTGTGACAAAACCTGAATGATAGTAGAACGTTATACTTTGGTAACTCCTGTTTATTTGTGATACATGTTCATATGGGCCTAATGTTGGTAAAACTGTATATTTATACAAAATCGCATTTAGATTTCATATAAACTTGAGTAAACATACAAATAGTCTATTATGAGCGTTCCCGTCTACTACGGACATTAACTGATTTTTCTCGAATACTCTGTATACTCTTTATATCAAATTTATTCCAGTAGCGATCTGGACCTACAGTGTCATCTTCAGATTCAGATGACGACTCAGAACTGTGCGAGCTGGTGTCAACAACTTCTTTATGCTTATGTCTTATTTTCGAATAATCGCCATCATCATTATTGTATTTATTTTTCCTTTTTGAATAGTCATCACCATCGTCATCACTATCATCGTCTTTGCTTTTATTCTTATCTTTTTTATTCTTCTTACCTTTTTTGTTTTTCTTTTTATGTTCTTTAGCGCTCTTCTTCGACTTGTGTTCTTCAGCATCGTCATTATAGTTATTTTGTTCAGCGGGTTGTCTATCGTCACCATTTTGATGTCTATCTTTGCGCTCAACATTATCTTTTCTTTTAGACCTACTATCATTATCATCGTCTTTCCCTTTCCTCCGTTTGCTATCTCGCTCGCTTATTTCTTCCTTAGTTTTCTTTTTAGTTTTGGTATCTTCTATTTCTTCTTCTCTTCGTGTTCTGTCATTGCCTCTGCGCTCTTTTTCACCCTTTTGTACTTTGTCATACTCCCTATTATCTACTCTCTGATATCTATCATCTTCTTGACGCAGCCTTTCTTCACCTTTCCGACCTCTGTCCTCCCTGGCCTCTATATCGTTACCTTTGCGCGCTCTATCGTCATATCTATATACCCTGTCTTCATTTATACGGTTTCTATCATCATCTCTCCGTGATTTTTCTTCATCTATTCGCTGTCTTTCGTCATCACGGCGTTGTCTTTCGTCATCTCTTCGCGACCTTTCGTCATCACAACGTCCTTTTTCATCATCTCTTCGTGGTCTTTCCTCGTCTCTTCTCGGTCTATCCTCATCTCTACGTTGTCTCAGTTCTTCTCTACGTGGTCTTTCCTCATCTCTTCGTGACTTATCTTCAGCTGTTCGTTCCCTGTCGTCTCTATATTCCCTATCATCTCCTTTTCGTGCCCGATCATCTCTACTTCTGTCTTCATCCCTCTGCGGTCTGTCGTCTCCTCGACGAGTTTTATCATCAGTTCTGCGACCCCGATCATCATCTTTACGCAACCTACTGTCTCTTAATTCATTATCATCGCCTCTGCGTGCCCTGTCGTCGTCAACATACCTTCTGTCGTCATCTCTACGTGGCCGGTCATCATCTTTTCGATTTCTGTCATCTTCTCTGCGAGGTCTGTCGTCAATTTTACGTGATCTGTCTTCATTTCTAAAGTTTCTTTCATCTTCGCGTGGATCTTTTCGCTGCCTATCATTATTGCGAATTCTATCATCATCCCTATTTCTGTCATCATTTCTACGAAACCTGTTTCCACCATCGTCCCTATCATTATTTCTTTGACTCCAATCAGTATCCTTACGTCCCATAATTTCTCTTTCGTGCCCTCTGTCGTCATCACGTCTTCTACCTTCATCTCTCTGTGGCCTATCATCCCTACGTTCTCTATAATCATCCCTATTTCTATTACGCCTGAAATCATCATCGGGCTCGTCATTTTTTCTCCCTCTCCTGTCATCACCATTCTTCTGGTTGTTTCTTCTGTCCCAAGGCTTGACAAAATCTTCTCTGTCCTGCCTGTCAGACCTGGAATCCAGTCGTTTGGCGTCTTTTCCGTAGGTGTCGTAGAAGCCATCGTGGCCCCACCTTTCATTTTTATCGTTGGCTACTTGTTCTGCAAGAGTTTCTGAAGGCTTTTCTTTACTTTTATCCTTTTTGGATTTGCTTTTTTTCTTCTTTGATTTTTCACGTTCATCATCTGTAGAATAACATATGTTTCATTATATTCAGTCATATGTACAAATATTACTGTAATGTTACAGTAATATTGAAATCATAACATGCAAGTTAATAAGTAAGTATTTATTCTAGATACAATAAATTATCACATTATGAAATGCAGATATCTGGGCAAATGCTGTCATGTTAGTTGTTTTTCTGATCTTATAGATATTCATAGTATGGGCAGATATTTTCTATATATATAGATGCACGCATGTTTCCCAGAGGGGTAGGCAGAGACTACGAATTTCCATTTGCTACGATCCTGACACATTTCTCTGGCTTCATTCACTTTCATCACATTCCTCATACAGTAGTTCTATATTCAATAACGATATGCATTATCTTATAAAGGGCTATGAAAGTACATTAATCTGTATTTTATAAACATAATTTTAACTCACTGCTGGAACTAGAGTCACTGGAAGATGAAGAATCTGAGCTGCTACTGCTGGAGTCGGAGCTGGAGTCTGAACTGGACTCACTGTCCAACTTGATCTCCGTGACTGGAGGCGGCACATTCTGAAGAAAAAACATTATCATATAATATTAGTACATAGTGATCGAAGTTATAAAGAATATATAAAGCAATTGAAATTGGATTATCATAAGATATTATTATTTCTTTTTTAATTGGCATTAAGTATACAGCCATATGCCTGTTGGTGAGAAGTTACTGTTTACCTATTAAATAATTAACTGTTTCACATTTGACTTTGCCAAGTTTGTGTAATTAGCACCTTTATTATTTTATTTAAATAAAATCACATCAATATAAAGATCGATCGTAATTGTCGATACATACAAAAAGCAGATACCATACGATATCTATGCGCTGTATTAGGCAAAAACCTCAATTTTATGGCACATATATTAACATTATGGGACTTCTGCGATCCTCAGCATCAAAAAATATTCTACGAACTGTCTATTTTGCGTTTAGCCAATCACTGATTAGTGATTACATATTGTATTGGTTGCTGCGGAAATACAGTGAAAACAACAATGATAAACATAGAAAGAGCGCCACGTTCCGTCCTTAAAACAATGTTTAAGAAACTCTTTAGGTACCACACTACGCAACTTCACAAAGACAGTGAGGTACTTAATGTACGGCAACTATTTGTGTTACAGACAATTCGTAAGATGCATAAAGAGGTTATTAACTCTAAGGATTATCCTGTTTGCTCAAGTGCCGTGTATACAGAATTAATTTACCCAAAAAATTCACGTTTTTGCCCTTATAAGGAACATTACGTTTATATTAAAGTGGCTAGTTCACGTAACGTAAAGTTGTGTTCACTAAAAGAAGCCAAACTTAAGATAACACAGAGTGGCTTCCCTCTTTATTTTATTTATTTATTTATTTAATAAAGGTACATAGTAGTTCTTACAATTTAACACTAAGTCCAACAAAACTATATGTACATAGTTTGTCTGTTGGATCGATTTACAATCATAGTTTAATATAATTTATGAAAGTGTATAGTAATATTAATATATAAAAAACAAAATAGTAATAGAAAAACAACTGTTAGGTATATATATATATATATACACATACATACATACACACACCCATATACATATATACACACATACACACATATATATACATATAGACAAGTTATGGCAGTGTACTGAGTAGATACTTTTTTAGTTTATTCTTAAATTTATATTTTATTTCTTCGTCCCTGATTTCATCTGGTAAATTGTTGAGTATATAAGGGATACGTTTGTTTAATGTTCGGTCTCCATAGACATTATTAACTCTCGGTACTACATATTTACCAGATGACATCGCTCGGGTGTTATAATTGTTACACACTTTTGTCAGCAATGAGCTATGCTCATGTCTGCCATGGTTATTGGTTGCGAGAATATATTTATGTTTCAGTCTGACCGGTAATACTTTACAAATTTTGAAAAGTTTATAATAATCATTTTTATATTTATTTTTAGTTTTTTTATCCACTAGTAGTTTTAGGAACCTAATTTGTATGTTTTCTAATTTTTCAATGTAGGATTTAAATGTAAGCCCATAGCAGTCAAGAGCATAATCCATTACAGATTCCACCATACAAGTGTACAGAATTTTTAGGGTGCTACTAGGAACTCGGTAACTTAAGTGGTAAAATTTACTCAATATACTTCTTAGTTTATTTATCAAGAAATTTATATGTTCTATCCATGAGAAATGCTCGTCAACTTTAATACCTAAGTAAGTAACACATTTTACTCTCTGAATAGGTTTGCAACCACAATTGACACAGTTACCATGAATGCAATCAAAAGTGTGAGTGTATAGTGTTAGAGGATTTTCCTTTAATGGTAAGTACTTTAACATACGATGCCACCGAAAACCTTTCTGTGCACTTAGTGTAAATTTTAATGTTGATATAAATACATCTTTAATTAATGTTTAAGTAGATATAAAACAATTGTGTTCATTTAGTAACATATTATTTATGATATTTATCATACAATTTACATACATACCTATACAGTGTGTCCGGTAATTAATGGATAACCTTGAAATGTCTTATAGTAGAACTGATGGCCGTTTAGAAAAAAGAAGAAAAAAGGATATATATATATATATTTATAGATTGATTGGTAAAAGACTGGACATATTGAAGGAGGATATTCAGTACTCGATTCTGGAACCGAATATCTAAAAAAATAGGTACTTAAAATTTGACTTAGTTATCCAATAAAAACTTAATGTGCGGACACTCTTGCACATATATTAAAACCTCCGCCCCTGCCTCCCGCTACCGCACCCCCCACTCTCCCAAATTTGCACCCCCACCTGTCCTTTTTTTATCAAAGGTCATTAGCCTCGGTAGCTCGGCGCGCTACACTATGTGCGACCCACGCAGTGTCCACACTTTATGGATATTTCATTATAAGTAGTTTCTATTTATAAAATATTACTGATACATATAAAATATAAAAATTATAAGCAACTCAATTTATATAATAAAAGGAACACACTACATATGTTTCCTTCACACTAACAAAGTTAATAATTAAGGATTATAATGTATTAACCTTAGGCATCTGCTTCAAGTGCTCTCTAAGCTCATCAGTCAGACCACCAAGACCAATGGAAGTGAAGAAGTTGATGGAGAACCTCGTATTCTTGGGATTGTCGCGAGGGAACAGTCCAGAGAAAGCATCTTGTAGGGTCCTGAAAGAGAAGAAAAGATTCTAATTATGAGAAGCTTAATATCTGTATTATATCTGGAGTGAACTCTAAAATCTATTCTTTCAAGGAGGGATATATTATATATGATTAAATACACTATGTAATGAAATTAATAATAATATTAGCTAGAGACATGTCTACTAAAACTAAACATATTCCCTAATTAAAGAAGGTTATTTAGGCTGCATTTATAATGTTAGGCCTTTTTAAGGAAAGTATAAATTACTTTGAGCAATAGTTAACTCACGGGTCTTTCAGTCGATCATTCAATTTCTTCAGCCCCATGTACTCTGCAAGCTCTTGGAACAATATCTTGATGTATATACGACTTGAACTAGTGGTATCCTCTTCATTCAACTTAACACACTCCAAGACCTCCCAACTTATAGAATCGGTAAACAGCAAATGAGCAAAGAACTTGCTAACATTTCTTAACCTATTAGTGTCCAGCCGATGTGCTGTGCCATACGAATCTTTGAATATCTCCTCAAAAGGACCTATGTAAATTCGGTTTATGTTGCAGAATCTTTGCGCAAGGAGTCCATAGAATTTCTCATATGTTCTCTGCTCAGCACAACAATCTAGAAACATGTGACACAACTCCACTTCCTGGCCCGGCTTTAGCTGCATCTTCATCAGTTTATGTGCACATTCTTCAAAGTCCAAACTCGAGTTAATAGTCAAGTATATAGTTCTACGTAACGCAACAAGGTTTGTCTCTGTGTTGTCAATAATTGTTACTTCCTTTTGTTCCTGTTCCTCATCATCTTCCTCCTCGCTTCCACTTTCTCCAGAGCTGCCATCTTCACCAGACTCAGCATCGGAGCCTAAGATTTCTTTACTCAGTGTTTTGTATTTTTGTTCATTTTCCTCATATTTATCATCAAATTTAAATACATCTGAAAAAAGAAAAGGCTAAGAATTAGAACTGTTGAATCAATATGGGGCAAAGTATGGTTTTCATTTACATATGAATTCTGATTATGAATGTGTATATTTATACTATATGTGTCCTTATCAGGGGATGTCCCCATTTAAGAATAATCCTATTTAAGTATTTATATGTATAATCTAACCATTGGGGTCAAAACAGAGTGTAAATCGCCTATTGGCATATGAACAACATCCAAACACAAAACTTCATTATGTTTTAAACACAGTGAAAATTAAAATCATAACCTCTTTTTTCATTATAGATATTGTTTAATTTCAATAATGATCTTCACCATGACAAATTTAATTTATAGAGGATTTATATGAATTACTTTATATTGGTCTCATTTAGTATTTCCCACAGCCCCATCAATTAAATATCAAAATTATTTAAAATAATGTTTATAGAAATAAGTTAGGTACAGTTACATAAGTCACACAATACAATACTCACTCAGGATATCCTGTGGGTCCGTAGCCTCATCCAGCATCATGAGATGGGTGAACTGATCCTCCTCAGGCACCAGCTCCAAATCCTCAATCAATGCTGGATGGTCTTTGAACCCATCCTTCCACACTTGGAACATTACTTCAATCATGTACTGCACTCTTTTATCCAGCTGGCCCTCATGTAAAATGTTCCTTAACATCTCAAATATTGCATTTACTCCTTTGGATGATACCTCTGTGAGTTTCTGACCACATTCCTTTAGAAATGCTATAGCTACTTCAACTGAATCATCTGTTGGAGTCTCAACTAGCAATGTAAGTAATTCTAATGCTAGAATCTCATGTGCAACTCTTTGGTTCACAAGATGAGCAATAAAAGAGGCTGATGATATACATATAGATTTGTCATTGCGCTTAAAACCTCTTTTGAATTGGATAACTAACCTCTTTAAAAGGAGTTCACCAATATTTGGAAAGCGAGAGTTCACTGCGGCTACTAGAGCAGCATAAACATTTGTGAATGTGGGTGAAGCAGCTTGTGCTTGTATAACTGATCGGCATAATAGACCTCTACCTCGAACTATGTTCTCCTTGAGAAGTTCCTTGATGATGATACCTATATTACCAACGTTAATCTTGTTGATGTGGCCATGGATAGACTTCTTCAATGCTTCCCACGCCAGTCTCTGATATGCTACTGAAGTTTTGTCTGTAATTTGAGCCTGCATCATCCTGAGACGCGCAGGTGGTATATAAGCACCACCAGTCCTCGTGTTCAACATGTCTGTTTCTTTAGTACGTCGCGCTGGCGCCTCCTTTTTGACATCAGACTCACTTTCGTGATTCGTTTGTTTTTCCTGTTTTACTGGACCATTGGGCGAACGTGACCTGGAATATCTACGTTTACGTCTAGAATCCCTCTCACGTTTCTCTGCAGGCGATCTAGATCGTGTTCGTGCCCTTTTAGACTTATTTTCTTTGCGTCTTTCTTCATCATCACTGCTTTTATCTTTTCTACGTTTCCCTTCCTTACTAGTCTCCATTTTGCACTAGCACTCAATTACTAACCAAACGCAATTAAATGTAACGTACAATATTTATTATACGCAGAAAAATAACACCAAATATTGTTACAATTGTTAATTATCTACGCAGAATGAAATAAAACACGAATTAACACGATGGCGCGGCGGCCATTATTATTTTGACAATTTCTTTCAAATTATGATTTGAAAATGACAGATTTTACAATTGAGTCTGAGGCTTTTCAGTTTAGTACTGCCAGCTTACATATTAACTAGACATTAATTAAAAATAGCAACATACCTGGTACATGCGGCTGCTACCTTTTTTTAAGTATGCAGTTCATTAAAAATGAAAGTATTGATTTAGTATGTTTTCACACAGTTAATAAATAACGACATAGGCAGCGTTTTATATGCAATTTTTATATATTAAATATTGATTTGACTTGAATTTAACCCACAGACCACAATCTCACCTGCCTAAAAAGTACCTAGCTATTACCCGTACCACGGTACCACAGATAATATAATACTATATACCCGTACCTAATTTAAAGAGACTTGAACTGTACTGACTATGTCTGTGGTACTCACTACTCATCGAGAAACATAAACTCAGGGTATCATTCGCGGTACATGATAAATATGAAAGAAAAGCACTTCCTGCGTTCCGAAGGAATAATCATATACCACCAGTATTATAATTATTATGAACAACCATTTTTCATATTACATGATGAAAGGTCTACAGGTACCTACAACTTTTCTGTTGTATAGTAGGTACTAATTATGACAAGCAGCACCATCATCGCCTGCGTTTTCCTTCACACAACATATCTTTAGATTGAGTAAAAATTAACACGATCACTGTCCCCATACAAAAGTTTAAGACATCCCAAACTTAGGATATACCAAATTTGTGCCTTCTTCCCAATCTTGATAGTCATAGAAGATCACATAATATGATTAAATCAGCTTACTAAAATCTGTTATTTATTCATCTTGGCTTATTTCTAGTAATGACTGTACGCCTGGCGGACCTAATGGTTTTATTTTATTAAACACTAGTGCCAGCGCGATATATTATGAGTTCGACCCCACAAGGGCAAATAAATTATGTGACAGAAATAGTTGCTTCCAAATTGATTTAGTATTTTTTTTGTCCTTGTGCTACACAGTGAACTCAAGCGTAAGGCCTCGTCCTGGACGCTAGCGGGCGGCGCGGGCGGAGCGCGCGGTTTGCGCGGTGTACGTGGTGCGTTCACGACGCCAGCGGCCAGATCACTCGGTTTGTTGCGGCGAAGTGACGTTTTAATTATTCGTCCATTTTTATGGTCATAGTGTTTACTATTCCACAATGGTGGCCTGTCTAAAAGCTCTGAAATGATTTCCTCAATCATCGACATTCTAAGTAAAATAAGCAGTACGTCACAGCTCATATTCCAACGCGCGGTCGCCGCTCAACTACAGCTCGACGCTCGTGCTCCGCCGCCCGCGCCGCCCGCCGGCGTCCAGGACGAGGCCTAACAGTCAGACTTTAAGTACATAAGTACTTCGATAATAGGTAATGCTAACATTGATGTATTTCTCAATAATAATATACTAGATATAGGTATTTCATATTTTCTTCACGCCAGCATGATATTATTGTTTGTGATCATATTTTCTACTGTTGTTATCCTATTTCAAATAAGTGATTTTATGAATAAAGGCAGCAATACGTCGACAAGAAATTTGAGTATTCATATACATATAGGTAGGTACTAGATCCAAAATAATGTCTTTATAAAGGTACTATTTCCATGATAATGATATATATATATATATATAAAGGGTGTAAATGTCACAATGAAACCAGTTATTTATTAGTATTTATGACTTTATTTAATACGACAATGAAACTACAAAAGTTGCCTGCACTTCAAACAGCAATTTTCATATACCTCACAAACTGAAGCACATTAATAATATAATGAATCACATAAAACATAAAATTAACGATAATAACACCATAATAAGAGATAGGAGAGTGATTAACATTACGCAAATATTACGAAAACAATATAATATGTAATTATCCGAAAAGCTACATGTTGCATCGCTATAGGTACATGATTCGTCTCGATCGTGACATTTCTAAAAGGCTACACAATACCCAAGGCAAATTGGTCAGAGGCTTTCACTTCTTCACCGAGAAACAAGCTAGTAACTTACAACTATATCCCTTACTCATATTAGCGTTAGTAACATAGAATACAAGCAGGCAAGCAACTCGCCCCGCGCCAAGCAACGATACATCATCTCTTAATATTATATACAATTATTATCATATCTTTGACGTTAAAACAGACCGACGCTAAATGAATGGCAAAAATATACTATAACATACAGGAACACTCTCACTTAAGTGAGGCGAGCACTCGCGTGTCCCGCGTGTGCCGCCGCGCCCGCTAACCCAACGATACGATACATAATATCACTAGAGCAAAAACATCACAGAAGCGGTTTGTGTCCAACACACCATTACGTCCGCGGCCCGGCGCCCCCGCCATCTACAATTAAAAAAATATAAAACGCTATCAAAGGCAGTTTTATACGTTACATTATTGATATTATCCGAGAGCCAATTACCGAATATACTGAGGCACTTCCGCTGTTAACTAAGCAACTATCGTCTTCTATCATATTGTATCCGAGTGAGATCATAAAAGGAAGTGACACGTAACTACTTAATTAAACTTGTAGACTAGATGTGGTCGGCGAGCTCCAGCTCGCGAACAGACAACCCGCCACTCCACTCGGCAGTCTCCTCGACAGACAACTCAACACAACTCATTAGTAATGAACGTTAATAGCGTTACGGCGATCAATGATACGTGAGATAAACTTAAATTTAGATTATACCATCCTACAAATACTGTTGCGTATGATAAACGTTAAACATAATGATATAAGTCTATAACTAACGATGGCGGCAGTGGTCCGCCATCGACCTCCTCGCTACTCTCCGCAGCTTGCTCACTCAACTCATTCTTATATTTGCCGTGGGTTCCGTACTAAACATAATGAGCTAGCCTCTGCACCTTACACGTGAATTTATAAATTCAGATGTCTACCAAATTAAAATGTAAATATAAAAATAAATAGGCAATGCGCGGCATTTAGGTACAGAACCCTGTGTGCGACCGTGCGACCAAGTTTTAGTATGCCATCATAACATGTCAAAGTGTTATACAGAAGATATTTTCACTTGGAATACTAAAAGTTGGTTTTTAGTGGGATCACGTCTATGACATATTCAATTGATTTATTTGCAATAGGCCATAATTATTGTTATTTAAAGTGTATAGCAATGTTGCCATAATATCGGTGAAAACAATAAACTTAATTACAATTTAGAATCAAAGATGTCGTAAGCATGATCACGAAGGACATATTTGGTGTCACAAAGTAAGCACGTCTGAGGTGTAACACAAATATTGTGAGGATGCCGTACCATGTGCAATATTAGAGAAATATTCCATTATTTTTTTGTAATAATTTTTATCACAATATTTTAATATGTTACAACACCGACGCAGTATCGGCCGTCTAAATGGCGCCTCCACGTTTTACACCGAGGTACAAATTTTGCTACTGGACCAGCCACAAGACCTTAAATCTACCGTCATAAATTACTAACATTGCACTAAGACGTGTTGCACTGCAATATAAAACTGTGGTACAACAAAGAAATGAACGGCTGGTCTCACAATAGTGTAGTAATTTATGACGTTCTCTCTTATCCTTTGAGTTACGAGGTACTGGTACTATCGCAGTAGTGCCAGTACATCGAGCGCCCAAAACCTTTCTGTACAACCTCGAACTGAACATTAACAGAGATGTAACACTACATAAATGCGAAGAGCGCACTGACACACGCTCGCTAAGCGACCGTCTACCGACGATGTGACAACCCTAACAGTATGGTAAACACGTGGCAACACTCATCTGAAAAACGAACATATTTGACAAGTTGATCTCTTTATATCCTAAAATTGTTCCTTACATTAGCAACTGGGACTGCGACACATCCCGCTCAGTTCTGGATCGTCGAACTGGCGATTTGGTAGACTATGGATATTTAGAAAATTGACAACACTATGAATAGTTATACAAAAAATAAATGTATGGGTAGTTGGTTTAAAATGTTGGTGGTGGTGTTCAGCTGCCACTTGCCAGTGTAGGGAGCGCTATTTAGTGACGTAGGTGTAGTGGTGGTCGTCCGTAGCAGCAGTGTTGCGCGCGCGCACTCTAGCCGGAGGTGGCGGCGCCCGCGCTCTCCACGCGCGCGCTCTTGTTCTGTCGCACGAGCTCCGCGCGCCGCTCCTACACAAACACACTATATTAGTACACCTGCGTTGCTTACCTTTAAGCTTCATTTGACAAAGAAACGCTATTATTTATTGTAAGTCATAAATGTAGAAAGAAGTTGTGTGTTCTTTGTGTTCGTTGTGACATGTCCACGCATGTTTGTAAGTTACATACGAATTATTCCTACTAAAAGAGAAAAAAAAAAGCAATAGTAGACCTTTGTTTGTATATGGCAAAGACTTTCTTAAGACATTTCATTATATCTTTACTACTATTTTGATAGTAGTTAAAACTAAATCCCTTGGGATTTTTAAATCAATAAACTATAACATAATGCATACTACATACTACAGTAAATATCTAATTCCACCAATCAACGATAATAAAACATGAAAACATGATATATTTATGAAACATCAATACTTTATGATCAAGCAACACATAACATGTAGTGTAAAATTGATATTGCGTCATACAAAAGCCATTTCTGAAATGAAATGACAATATTTTAACAAAATTATATATTTATGACGTGCGATCAATTTGCACACAACAGTAACTAAATTATTAATTATCGGACGAATATTTTACGTGTCATCGCGACAAAATCTTCGTATGCGACTTTCGAAAACGCATGCGACAGAATATTGTACAAATCCTGATAATTTGGATAGTATTGGCAGTATGCGCGATGACACGATTCTTCAAGCTCAACAATGTAGCTGAAGCGTAAGGGTCAACGTAGACGAGAACATTTTTACTTTGTGTACTTAAAGCCTAATTAAATTTTTGCCATTTGTATGGCGCCTTGTAAACACTACTGTAATATCACAGATAATGATGTACATAATATATTAAAGCGTCTCGTCTACGTTTGTATTAAATAATACAAATGATGACACAACCAACCTCCTTTTTGAGGAAATCTAGTTTCTTCTGCATCTCTTTCTCCCTATTCAGTTCGGCAGTCGTCAGTTTAGTTTCGATGTCTTTAGTGATCTCCTCAACTTTCGCTGTCGCGGCCGAACGCACCTCGGCTAGCTTATTATTCTGCGTTTACGGGTTAACAAAAAAAAATAGTAAAATAAAAAAAACATGCATACACTTCATGCTATGCTATGATATAGATATGATGATGATAGTTAAAGCTCGATAGTCACAGGCTGAACCAGTTGGAATGGCATTTGGAATTGTGCGTGTTGAAGCCAATTGGAGCCGAAATAAAAAAAATATTTTGTCTATGGGCCAATCTTGGTGTAATTGCCAGAACACAAAAAATAATTTATTTGAATTTTGCTATAATAACAACAAAAATGCTGGCTGAAATTGCCAAATCACATCACCCAATTCGAAAAATAAAAATAATGAGTGGCTAGATACGGTGTCTAAATGTTGCCACATGCAAATAATAAACACAAAGCCGCCAGTTAATGCCAGTAACCATCTGAAATTTGACCTGGCATACCTTTGAGTGAACTTCCAACCGCTTCAAACCGGTTCGCGCAAACAAACAGAACATCTAACATATCAGAGGACTAGTGGAGAGAGGAGGGTGGTGGAGCACTCACGTGGTTGCGTAGCTTCTCCTTCTGCTCGGCCTCGATGAGCAGGCGGCGGTCGGCAGCCTGCTGCAACTTCTCTTGGATGGCGCTCTCCAGCTGCTGGAAGCGCTCTTGGTTTCCGGCGCGCACTTTCTTTACCTGCTCTTCCTGTATCACGTAGTAAAATATTAATATAGCTTGAAGTGCAAAGTTAGCTCTAAATGCAGAGCGGAAGTGGTAGGTTTGGACAACATCTTAATAATCACATAAGGACATTAGTTTTCTTGGCCACCGCTAGGAACTCAGGACACAGACACAATTTTTTTTTTATTTTTTTTTTTATTTTGCTCGTCAAAATGACCACACTGCACCTGATGGTAGGCAGTCGTGTGGTCTAAGAGCAGTGGCCTCCACACCGCCCCCACAGTAGCCGAGGCGATGTTGAGGTCTCTACTTTGACGGCCTGAGAAGATGCTTTTTCACGCCCCACTTAAAGAACCCAGGATTGAAGGAAGAAGGAAACACGTGCCTTGGCAGAGAATTCCATGCCTTGGTCGTTCGGCAGAGATATGAGGACCCAAACTTTTTGGTACGCGCTCTAATCGACTCTACCGTGTAAGGATGGCATCTGAGCCCAGCACGCGTCGTTCTGGGTAGGAAAGGGGAGGGCGGGATAAGGTGGAATAACTCTTCAGAGCACTCCCCGTGGTATATTCTGTAGAAATATGCCAATGAGGCAATGTCTCTACGGAGTTGCAGAGGTTCCAGTGAACTCGTGACCTCTGGATCTGGTTTCGCTTAATTAAAAATTACGTAGACAATTAGACTGTACAGATGGTACGATGATTTAACTATTTGTCTCACTAGAACCAGCGTATCAAAAATCCGAATAAAAATGTGTATGACTTAAGAGTTAAAAACGTCTGAGTGTTCTGTATCCGGTACTGCTATGTTTGCAAGGTCCCTTGTGTGGGGCTTCCCCCAAAATGCAGAGATTATCCATTCTAAGGTAGCTGTATTTATCAAAAAGGTCAGTTTAGAACACCTGAGGTCGCGGGTTCGATTCCCGCACAAATCAAACATTTGTGTGCATGAACATGTATGTTTGTCTTGGTCTGAGTGTTTCTATTTATAATATGTATGTCCCCTATTTACAAAAAAAAAAAGTATATAATATGTATGTTTATCCATTGTCTAGTACCTATAGTACAAGCTCTGCTTAGTTTGGGCTAGATAGTGTTGTGTGTATGTGGTAGAATATTAATTTAAAATATTTTTGGGAAACATAAGAATTAAATTGAATACGAGTATAATCAATTTTCTATCCTTCCGAAAATGTATACTACTCCAAACTGCTTCTATGTACATTCCTTTTAGTTGCGGAGCTCTAAAGCTTTCAGTAATAAGATGGTCAAGAATCAGTATCTATGTGGAGTGTATATTAACGTACATGTTCGCGCAGGCGCTCGAGCATCTTCTTGATGTTCTCGTCGCGCTTGTCGGCCGCGGTGTTCATCTTCTCCTCGATCGCCTTGTACACTTCCGCCGTCTGCTGCTCCAGGGTCAACCTACACAAAACAAACACTACTGTTTACAACGTACTGGATAGTGGATCAGGTATGAGCCAACCCCGCCGGGGGAAAATACGGCAAGTTAAAAATTAGAAGAAAGAAACAACGCATTGGGAATGTGCCAGCGCAAGTACCGTGCACTTTTCTTGCGATTCGGTCCGTACGCCGCAAGGCAGGAAGAACGTGGTGGGTTACGTTAACCATGTTCTAGGTCAATAATAAACATGTAGTCATATCTCTAATTGCTTTAGAACTGCGACAAAGACTAAGCCATTAATCATAAGTTGAACAAAAATCTTAATCGCTTGCATTTATCATTGCTAATGTGGGCAACAAGAAGCCAGCTTACGATAAATGTTTTCTGTATGCTGCAAATCTCTGAAATACAAGTGTCGTTTCCTAACCGTATGTTACGTAGCTTATTTAGCGGCAATTAATTAAGAATGCAATGTTGTCCAGGGCGCTGCAAAGTACGGAAAATCTTCTGGAAATTATACAGCCCGAAGGATCAGTCAGCACCTCTACCATTAAACTATCAGCTCAGGCCTCCTCTAAAATGTTGCCTAGTAGTTAATATTACCTGGTCTTTTCAACTCCCTCCAAGTGGTCCTTGAGGCGCGCGCGCAGCTCGTTAATGTACGCCTCGCGTTTCTCCTCATGGGTCTCCATCTTGGCGTCGAGCGCCTCCTTGGTGGTCGAGATGAAGTTGTTCGTCTGTTCGCTGCGGATGCGAGACGCTTCTTCGATCTTCACCATCTTTTGCGCGATAGCCGCCATCTTGCTCGCTTCCAAGTTCTTCCATAAAAATTGAGCACGTTAAGATAATATGTATCAGACCTTTTAGAATCGTCATTAAGGTTCATTCCCATGAGCATCCAGAATCTTAGTAAGAGAATAATGTTAAACTTGGGGATTTATCACCAAAATAAAATATTATGCCCAGACGGTACATTATACTAACTATAAAACACAAGTGTAACGTGATAAGCAGAATTCCAAGTTAGTTGATAATACGACACAACAATATAATCTGTATTATTCCTTGTTTAGTGATTTTAATCGTATTAGAATAGTACAAGAGCACCATAAAGTTGTATATTATATCTATCGAGCGCTGGAATCGCTTACATTCCGAATAAAACACTCGTCTTCCACAAATATTTTTATAGCGGCAGTGTGATAATTTTATTCACTGCGACATGCATACGAGTATATGTATACATACTTATAGGTCAAATATGCAGCCGCAGAGTCGCAGTGACCTAGACCGTATAGCGCAACTCATTAGCCTCGAGGACACCGCTCAGGGTTACTTCAGATTTCAATTATTGAAACTGCATAAACGCAATTACTAGTTACATTTCTACGAACAAATCATTATTGACATATAATGACAGACCGATACGATATTAAGTGCTTGCCAAGACACGAGCCAGTAAGGTCGCTACCGTAACTTGAACACATGCTGGTGTTTAGAATTTTCTGAATAAGCATCTCATAGTATTTTAAATGAATTTAATATTAATATTAGCGAGAACCTCGCATCAGTTCATCAGTTCGAATGGAGCAGTTTTACCAACCTACAAGATACCCTTGTATTGTTTCCAGCAGTAAAAAGAAGCCATATGGAACCTCCATAGGTCTTTAAGCTCTGTACTGATCGTAGGACCAACCGGTGCTCTAAAAGGGAAACAACTTCTTCGCACCCGTCGGAAATATGTTAACAATATACAGACCAAGTTGCAAGCGTCCGCTGACTTCAGTAACCGCTTACCATGACGCGGACCATGTGTTCTGCCATTGAGGTATCAAAAGTGAGGAATACTTACGCGTCTCCTTTCCTCAGCTGCCTTCAATTTTTCCTGGATCTCCTCGACTGAAGGTGTCTTTTCAGGCGAGTCAGCTCGGCGTGGCACCGGCACTCCCACTGGCTCCGCCAGGATCACTTCGTACGCGAGACCACCCTTCGACATCTCCTGGCAGCGGATTTCGGTAGCTGTGACAACATTAACCGATTAATATAAGCTCAGTTATGCAATAAAAGTATATGTACGTTCGGATATTTTCTGATGTTGTTCTCTCGGTTTTAGAGATACTTGGATTTAAATTACTATGTATAAAATTGGTTGTCGGCTGTATTTGGCAAAATTCCATAGATTGTCTTTTCACTATGTCAGAAACAGAAACCACAAGTTTTTACTCTAATAAACAGATTTTAATTATCACCATTTACAAAACGGTTAAATGCCTACATACATTTTTTGAATACTGTTTGTTGGTACAATTTGTTGATGAACGGAGTGCATTGTAAAGAATTATGACGTATCATTTACTTCGAAAAATAACTTGAATGTTTCTTCGAAAATGAATCATGACTGATACTGCGAAGAAATCCGTAAGTATATTACCCTTTTAAACGCTACCATTTTCTATTGTGCGCAGTAGTTAATGTAGGTATTAATTATTAACTTACCACGGAACATACCTAATTTATGAAATACATTTTAAATATGTGCATAACATTTCGGTTATTTTTACTTATAGATTCACCTGTCATTATCAGCGGTATCCACCTGTTCCAAGTAAACACACAACACTTCACCTGCCTGACCTTTGCAACCCCTACTGCATAGTAATTTGTGTCCCTTAGAAAGGGTTTCATTCATTACTACAGTTCAGATAGCCATAACTGGTATAACATAATATATAAGTAAATTTAAACAAAATCAAATTATTAAAGTTTTATTAGTTACGGAAAGAGCCTATTGTGCACTGTTTGTGTATTTTGTAGCGTTATATTATTATCTTGTGTTATTATCGTGTGATAGTTTGTCAAACGAAGTAAAAATACGTAAGAAATAATCTATACTAATATTATAAAGCTGAAGAGTTTGTTTGTTTGAACGCGCTAATCTCAGGAACTACTGTTTCGATTTGAAAAATAATGTTAGTGTTGGATAGCCTATTTATCGAGGAAGGCTATAGGCTATATAACATCACGCTACGATCCACGAGGGCGGCGCAGTAACGATAAACGCGGGTGAAACCGCTGGAACATCAATTATTATTTATGCTGCCTACAAATATATATGTATAGCTAAGCTTAATAGAAATCGTTCGTAACGATCAAATCTCCATACTCGCACAAGAAACTGACGTCTCATTATATTCCTATTAACTAGAAACTGTAATCTGAATAATTATGTTTTTCTCTCGCTCAAATGACTAATTGCTACTTTCAGTTCATAAATTATTCAAATGAAAATAATTAAATGATTATGAGTCATTGAGCACGACTGATTAAATTATATTGGAAGGGTAAAGAAAATACCTACTTACTATTGTGTAACCTACTAAAAATTGGGTATGAGAAGGATTTGTCAGGGATATCCGAATCGAGCAAAGCGTTATAATAATTTTCGGACAAGAAATTTTCAGTAGTACCACTGAGACTGGTAACGTGCCCGTTAGACGGTCTTTCTTTTCTTTTCATGTGGTTAGTGAGTGGCCAGGCCAACCTATTGTTAAAAGTTGTTCAAGCCGCCCGTAGGCCTCTGACATAGTATAACGACTGCTGTCAATTTGACAACAACCGACACCGACCTTTTACGTACCCTCCGAAGCACGGATATAAATGAGTATATTGCCGTCATACGGGAAAAAGATGTATCTAATAGATTTTTTCGAAATTAAGATCTTTACATACTTACCTATGTATTTGGAATCAGTAAAACAAGACGAATCTGCCAGTATATTTATAAAGAATCATTTTTTTGGCAGATACGTCTTTTTCCTTAAGACAGCAGTATAGTGCTTATAAACGTTAGTATAAGTCTACCACATGAACAAAATCACAGGCGCCTAACACAAGAACTATTTTGGCTATGAATCCAGTTCAATCACCTCAACTTGTAAAAAATTGTGTAGCTTTGTGTTTACATGCTTCGAAACTATTATCGTACATGCGGTCTTATGACTCAGCTTAACACACGGTTCTCAGTGTCGATACACTATTGTACTACGATGGCATAGGAGAAACTATATAGGTATTTAAACGAGATGGGTGTAAAAACCCAGGATTCAACCTCTTCGTCTTAAATATAAAAGTAATGAAAAGAAATGTCCCCTATATCTCGGGAGTCTTTTGACTCACAGGGCCCATATTCAAACACGACCGAGGTATGACCCCAAGATGTCTGCACAACAAGTTACAAGTCAATATTTTTTCCATTTAAATACATGTGACCTTGTGACCTCTATATCTCGGGGGTCTTTTGACCCACAGGGCCTATATTCAAACTCGACCGAGGTATGACCCCAAGCTGTCTGCACACCAAGATACAAGTCAATCGGTCCATTGGTTTCTGAGTTATGCCGGTCACTAACAGACACACACAGACCCACATAGTGTTTTCATGAACCGCTTCGAAGAAGACTCGGAGGTTAATAAATAGCCTCACGCTTATATCCCGGCAGAGGTTTATAACATCTACATTTTACTACTTTAAGTAGTTTTAGATGTCAGTTCCATACTGAGTGCTGATACTGAGTATATCTCGAGAGCGAAACCCAAGATTACTGGCTGACCGATTTACTACCGATTAGCCATCGCGATAGTTTGCTTTAAAGATATAGTACTTAACGTATTGATACAACTTTCAATTATACATTTACGTCTAATTGGCGGAGGCAAAGAGGTAAGAAATATTAATGTTTATTATCTTTACTAATATTATAAAGCTGAAGAGTTTGTTTGTTTGAGCGCGCTAATCTCAGGAACTACTGGTTCGATTTGAAAAATTCTTTTAGTGTTGGATAGCCTATTTATCCAGGAAGGCTATAGGCATATAACATCACGCTACGACCCAAAGGGGCGGCGCAGTAATCATAAACGCGGGTGAAACCGCGGGCGTAGCTAGTAGATGATAACTCTGTGAATACGTGATGCTGGTATCAGTAGTTTTGTTATAAAAATTAAATAAGTACGATGTTTGTGCCAATAAAAAAATAAAAAAATCCAAGAAATTAAATGGGCGGTATAGACCAGCTCTACTTATGAAACACTTATTACAGCCGTGTCATAAAAAACACTAAAAAAAACAGTGAAGATGCAGTCTCGGTACATTGTTGAGATCGAACCTACAGCACTGACAGTGGCAGAGCGACAATACAAATATGTTCGCTAGACAATACTTTTAATTGTGACCGGTATTCCGGCAGATAAGAGAATGAACCACTCACCTAATCGTGCATTAGAAGATAAATCACACATAATTAAAAATAAACATTAAAAAAAGAATAAAGCAACACAAAAGTTACAACAGTAGTGCACGTAACACAAAAAATCCATATTATTATTAGTGTTGTGCCGGATAATTAAAATTGTAGATCCGCAGATACGGATATGGATCATTGGCGTCAAGATCCGCGGATACGAATACGGATCTTAACTTTCTTACTCAATCGGTGTTGGTGCGCGTGACCTTAAGATTTAAGTTTTGTTATAAAAGTGATCTTATAACTTTCTATAATAAATGTTACAAAGGTTTTTTAAATAATAAATGTTACATTTGAATAATAAATGTTACAAAACTCAATTGATCTCATTATAAAGAAATTTTAATTAAGATTTTATAATAACTTCCTATACTATAGTTAGTGTTTAAACATAATATATTAGATAGTTGATTTAGTTCCTTTAAGTTACGTGCAGTATTGTGTCGTATGTTAACTCACTACGATAAATGTTGATGCCAAATATTTTATTTTTAGAAATAAAAAATAGTTTGATTGTAATTTAATAGTATTTTATTGCTACCTAATCATCTACATATAGAATTAAATCTATGCATTAAAAATTAATAAAGTAAAAGATCCGTCAAAATGTAACGGATACGGATCTTTTTTCTCTCGCGGATATCCGCGAATACGGATACGGATATCCGGAACATCACTAATCCATATAAATAAAAACGCACGACTTGAGCGCTGCATCCGCGCTACTGCCGCGCATTAGTTCATCGTTAGACTACTGACGGCTGCGTGGCGGCAGCGTTACAGCCGCGCTGCCGCCGCGCGGCAAATTTGAAGGCGCCTTTATGTCAGACTATTGTGAGTATTGTGTCAAGTGATACGGAACCGCGCATCACTAGCGCACCATAACGCCATCATAATGGTTCGCTCCAATGCAACTGTCAATGCAATGCATTCAATACGTTTCAATGTTCTGTCCGATCACGATAATGATACTAAGTTGAACAAATAGTAACGAAAGAGTGGTCATTGGCCGATGACTCGTTTGCGCAGAAACACTGACGTGTAAACAGATAAGCTACATGCGTGTTTTCCTTACTTTATCAAACGTTCTAGATTATCTTTCTCTTCGGCGTTTTCAGTAAGAGAAGGATAAAGACCCTTAGTCTTCGTCTTCCCATACTGGGAGCCCGTACTCAGAAGTGGGACAGTATATAAATTTGAGCTGATATTGTATAGTATAGTCAGATTATGAATAATTTTTGCTTTTGCTAAATATCACAACGAATGGTTGACACGGCATATTATACATAATAATATGATAACAATAGCAGATCTAAGCCAAAAATAACGGAGTCTATTTTTTTAAAATATGAAGTCCTATTTAGAAAGATACAAAAATAGTTATAATGTATTTTTGTTTGAGTTACATGTCGCGGCGTGTGTACCTCTGCCCTGACGCCGCTGGTACAAGCGTAATAGCTTACGCTAAGCAGTAGTAATCATCTATACTTACATATAATAAAATCGTAGGAAAGTCAAAACTGTACATTGAATATTTTTTTTAAAGAATACTTGAGGCGTGATCTACAATCGATATCGAAGCCAAAAATATAGTTTTTAGAATTTTTGTCTGTCTGTATGTATGTCCGGACTAAACTCAAAAAGTACTACATGGATTTACTTCAAATTTTGCATGAATATTACTAACAGGTCGGGTCAACATATAGGCTACATATTATCACTCTATCACCTACGGGGGAGGAGCTGTGAATCTTTATTTTTCTTACGCATTCTGTGACAGCGTGTAATCTAACGACGCATATTTAAATGTTGTTTTTGAGTAAGCCATGCTATTATCTAGCTTTACACTATAAAAACTACGCCATTTAAGTAACTTGGGCAGAGAAATATAGTTGGGTTTCGCGGCGACAAACACTTTTTAGTTAAAATCTACGCGGACGAAGTCGCAGGTAACAGCTAGTTCTAAATAATTAGATATTAAATGTATTATGTATAATGTATACCCGGTAAAATGTGCATGCAAATGTCAAAATCCTTAAATACCCATTTGCAGGCGGGACCACAAATTCCCCTTGTATTATTTTACAAATTAACTATAATTTTAAACGCGTTAATTAACGTCCTCGTCTGAATACACTAGCAAAACTCATTAAACTACGCCCCGCCGTTTAAGGGTGGAATTCTTAAAACGCAACAGTGGGGCGCGTTGTGCTAAATTACCGTAATATTCAAGGTCGGGGAAACTGTCTCGGTTGTGCAAGAGGACAGGAATTCTGTATTGTTTAATTATCGGGAGCTGGCACCGACAGGGGGGTATGGTATGGGGGGTTTCTGGGAGGCTCGTCGCACCCACCCCCCGTGACTCACGCCGTTGCATTACAATCGCGTCGCGTACGATGACTGTGTCTGTAAACTACGTCTGACTGAACAAGTGACTAACTCATGTATTATATCTGTAGAAAGATCATTTGAATAAACCTAATAAATAGTAAGTATGTGGTAATGTGTTGACACAATAATTAATGTGGAATCCATGTTTCACATTATTAATATATCTTTTACTCAGGATTTTTGTAGAATAATGTTTCACAAGGGACGCTTTTAACATTCCAACGAGGCGAGTCAAATAGCAACGCGTGAAAGGTATAAAAAAAAGAATAATGCAACTCAAAAGTAACAATAACTGAGTTAGAAGAGGTGAAAACACTTGACCCGGACACAAAAGGGAGTGCCTCGAGAGGCCCTAAGGTGTGTACTATCTTTGAAAGGGATCTTGAAACACACAGTGCACATACTACAGGATATAAAACCTCGCTTGAGGCAGCAATTTAGCTCTTTCAGGATGAAGTTTGCGTAGATTGAGAACTCCACTTCGTCATTGCACTTACTCGAGCTGAATTCTGTTGAAATAAGCCAACTTTTTTGGCAGCGAAATTGAAACATTTCCAAATGGCTGTCTGCTGCAATTTCGTCGGGTTATTTATTGCTTTTCGGGACATAATTTGCCGTTATGGTTTTAAAAAAGCCATAAGCTTTTAGCAGTTTAGAGTTATGGCTATTCTGTTCTCGATCCCCCACACAGTTTATGTTTTACTGCAGTACTTTGTCATATAGGTGGAATCGAAACACAATTTATAATTAAAAATATCATCATCCTAGTACCACTTACTTATGAACTTGACCTTCTTCGGTTGCTTGGTCCTAGGTTTGCCGACTGGCTTCTTGACGGGCGCCGACCGTCGGTGAGCTACATGGAAAAACAAAAGACGTCAGCGGAGCCTAAACCCGCAACACTGACCTCTCGTACGGAGACAAACAGACCCTCTGGCTTGTGTATCGAATGTTATTCAACTAAAGCTTATCCAAAAATACAAAACAAATCTTCCAATCGCAACCCTAAATTAAACAAATTCCTTTAAACCACAAATGCAAGAATAATCCACCCTACCCTTAATCGGAAAACTCAATTAGATTAGGCCAAGACCTCAAAACGTCGATTGCAAATACCATCAAATGTCGAGCCCTCCGCAGTCGAGTCAACATTCCCCCAAACATCATTGAAGGACAATCGAAAAACGATTACGGTCGATAGATTCGTACCGACTAATGTTTATTTGAAGAGCATTCTGACCCATGCTTAAATGAATCGCCAATCGATGTTCGCGTGACTGCCATCCAACCATCGATTGTGGCGCGAGCAAACATTTGATAGAAAACGTCGCAGTAGTTGCTACGTACGGTCTACATAACATACGCCTAATGACCGACATAAAGTAGATAAAGTTCCAAGTTAATAAGCGGACGACATGCATCATAGCTGTAAATAAAAACTAGTTTTACGATGCCTCTTTTCATGTTTCCTGAAATGGATTTTTATGCCTGACATGAAAAACCATGTGACTAATCTTTTAAGGCTGTATTATAAAAGCAAATTACACTAAAACCTGTTTATACCTACATTTCTGAAGATTGTGAACCACCTAATTGGATGACGTCAACGATGGGATTGATACAAAATTTAAAATTAGTTCAAATACATATATCTAAGGCACGCTTTCGATTACAATACAAATTTTGCTCGCTTCAAGTCCGGAGTAGTCATACTAAAAGCACTCTCAAACAAATTGCGTCAAAGTTCAGAGACTGGTGAAGTTGGGTCGCAAATGAATAGTCATTTATTAGATATTTGGGCCCCAACTCATGTTGTTGGGGACGTCGGTAATAGTATCGAGGTAATAACGGCGGCACGACGTCGCGAGATGAGAGCCCGCTACGTGAGGAGAATGGCGAATCGTCGGCGAAATTCGCCGCAACGGCGGATAATCCCTCACGGCAACGCTAAGTCTCAGTTTACACCACAGACGATGTGGACACCAAGCTATACAAACTGTTAAGTCGACTTAAAACTTTAATTCTCGTCCAATTCATTGCAAAAGTTTAAACAAGGTAAGACCGTGCTAATTTTGGGTTCATATTATAGGAAGCTTTTTATCGATGTCGCAGACTACAAGTCTACAAAGTTCGAAGTTTTCATGAGGGGAAATGTAATAATACAGTTAAGCCATGTTTGCGTCATACAATTACCCAATACAATATTCGACTCGAATCACTATAATATTTACAACAAATTACTTATGAAAATACAAGTTACGAGCAAATGCGTATTAATCAAACAATATTTGTGATTGTCAAGCGCACAATCCCTCAGGAGGGTTGTTTATCAAAAGCTAATTTGCTTTCTCTATAATTCATGCCAATCCAACAATTGTCTCTTCATATCTTCTTTAACCAGTATAATATGAAATTCAAGATAAATTTAATAAATTACCAACTAGAGAAAATCTTGCGGTAAGCGGCTTGTATTTATGTAACCGCATAATAGAAAGAGAAAAGAAAGTAAAACCGCGTGGAAAAGAAGCTAAAGTCTTGAATGTTTCAGCTACAACGTGACGTGTACCCATAATGCCTTTATAATAACGTACTGAATATATACCTTAGCTATATATTTAATTACACACGTTATGATAGATCTATTTGACATTGTATAACAAGTAAAAACTGAAATAGATAGAATTGATACTGAATAATTAAATAATTTCGACAGTCGACTGCTCAAATCAGTTTTTCTTTCCTATCGTGTTTCATTTTGAAATGGAATACGAAATGGACATTATATATTCCCGATACGATTTCATTTCAAGCAAACATTAGAACTGAAATCAATATTTTTTATCCATATTCAAGAGCTGGAGCTGTTATAGCAGCGCATAAAACAGCAATTTAATGAACGTGCATAAAAACAATAAAGCTGAAAAAGTATGGTAATCGAATACAAACGGAGCAGTTACAAGTGAAAGGACGACGGGCAGACCCCTCTGGCGCCGCACGATACTACATGGAAAACTGATAAAATATTTAAAGGCAAGGTTTAAAACCCACGAGGGGAGAGCTGAAAGTAAATTTACTACCGCTGGGAATACGAACGTTGGCACGTAGGAGTGTTTTAAACCCGACGCAAATGCGGCTAGGTGATGAAGAAACAAGAGATATATTCAATGCAGTGTTGAGAACATTCCAGAATAGCGAGACGCCACTGACGTCCTCTTTACGAGTAACGCTCATTAGGAAAATGGGTGTGACTTTGTTTGCAGCTCCATTTTATAGCGTTCGCCGCAAAAGCGTTATTTTTAAATCTATTCACGCCATGTGTGGCGAGAAACAACTTGAAAATTATAAAACAATCTGAAAGGATAAAGTTTGTAAAGAGTTGTTGCGAATGTTTAAGTTTATTACTAAACTGGTATCAAGAGGAAATGGCTCGAAGTACGTCAACATTGTTCGCACCTGCAATGCATCATTGTGCTTCAAAGAGGGTACTTGAAAATCTAAATATATCTAACCAAGTATGTCTGTGCAGTCGTAATGTTAGGGCTACGAGCTTCATTACTACTTTAAATCGCTAGATTTCATGTAAATGAAGAAAGGGCGTAGGTCTCTTTTACGGGATCAATACCGGCTGTCGACACGAACACTGTACAAGAAGCTCAAAATCAACTTGACCTTTTTTATTTAAGAGCGCACTGTAACGAATGGCAATGTTTAAGTAATGTTTACATTGAACAAAATGACATGGTAATAAAGATGATCAAATCTGGAAGCCCCAGCCGCACCCTTCACAAGGGGTGCCGAACTTGTTAAGCCAATTAAACCCTACTGTTATAATCGCCCCTAAACAATTATGTGATCTCCAGTCCCCCGTTGTCACTTCACAATGGCGTGTTTGCTAATCCAAACACACTTGGAAATATGGTGACAAGCGTTATTTGCCATTATGGAGAGTATTATGAGTAATTAGTTTACCGCTAGTGGTAATTATGAAGGTATTCCAAGTCCTGTTTGATTTCATACGCAGTATGTAGATGGAATGTTTATGGGTTGTAATGCGCAATTACTGCTATTCTGACTGAAACAGAGTTTCTTGAGAATTTACGCTTGAAGGCTGTCGGTACGGTCTATAGAGCGTTTTATGAAGCAATGAAGCTGAATACCAAGGACGGTCGGCTAAAAGATCGATAGAAGGTTTTGCTAAAACCATCTTGCCAGAAGTTTTAGGCGAAAAATTTCGGTTTATAAACTTCATAATTAAAGGCAAAACCTCGCTGAATCCTTTATTACGTAGCTCGAAATATACTGGAAAACAGATGTTAATTTACATAAAAGATTTGCCTTCAAACCTTGGAATAAACCCTTCTCTAGTTTTGATACTTTCATTATAATATTTGGTAGCTTAAAAAAATATTATTTTTCCCGAATAAACGGAAATTAATTACTAGAATATATGATGGATTCATCATAACCAGGTTTAATTAACGAGCCCGCAACAACAAAACAATGTGATATTCACGAATGCGTGTGTAGTGGCGCATAAAATACGAAAACATTCTACAAAAGGCCCACTAAGTGATTATATCGCTATTGCGTGACACCATTTAATCAGACCCAACGATATTACGTGAAAACAACTATTTTCCAAAATCCACCATCACAAATGTTTCAACTACTACTGGATGTTACGACATCCAAATATTTCATTACGTAAGTTGAAAAAATAGTTTTGCCGAAAGGGTTTACTAACGTCGCATGTTCGGGGATATAGAGACAGATATAATATATCGGCCATGCTTTGTGCGCAGAATGGTGGACGCATGCCATGGTATCGTTATTTGTAGCAGGTACAAAATGGTGGACATTATGCAGTAATGTTTAATCAATAGTAGTAGTGAGGCCGGCACTGACTGAAGGTATCCATAAAACCGAAATAGACCCAACGCGCAGGCACGAGGTACAATGTTCTGAAGTAAGAAAAATTCGATTATGGTACACGTCATATTAGAAATATAAAGTAAACCAGCAATAATCTGATCTAAATCCACCTATCACATCACAATCCTAACCAATTTGAGTAATACCTCAACAAAAAGTTCTTACATAACGGCAAACATCTGCGATAAGTTTCCTGTACAAGGCAGTGCAAAGTCGTTGACACTTGATCCACGCTGATGATACATCGGCTGTCATCCATCCCCCTCCCCCCCTTTCCCTCGCAACAGAGCGCAATAGCGATAGATCACGTGATTTACGTCAAATGCAATTTAAATATGGGTGCCGGCCGGTACCCCGCACCCCGCCGGCCGGCCGGCTTTGGCAGATTAAATAACAGAGATAGATGACAAGCTAACAAAACTTAGAAATTTTGAATTTGAAGATGATCGAAACGGCATTTAGTTTACCTTAAAACAAGCCTTTGAGGAATACAGACGAAGCATATGACATTAAAAAACATTACCTTCAGAATCCACCCCTACAGCAAATATTTCAGAATTTCGACATTAGATTTTACAATTTTGATGATTTCAAGCCAGATAACACGTAGGGCGTTTGCCTCCGCAACGAAAGTAGTGACAGCGTCGCCGGTCGAATTTAATGGTTACGAAAATATTGGTGTCCAGGGTTTCAGCATTTCCAACCTGCAGGCAATACGGGCGCGCGGCATGAGTGGCAGAAGCACTGCATCACCGAATCCCGAACAAGCCCTATCAGCATGATGATGACCAAAATTGACTATCTAACGTGTGACGGAGTCGCGGCGCGGCGCTGGCGGACTGCGCGACTCTCGCCCGGAAACTGAGCCACGCCGGGGGGAGGGCAGACGGTCGATAGCTTTGCCCCTCGCCCCGCAACCCCCGCCCTGCGGACCCACCCCCCGCAGCCACCCCTTGCGCGCTACCGTCCCTAACTTGATAACCCGCACAAGAAAATAAGCCTACCAAATGGAAAAATAATGTCACCCACGACATCTATTACGTTGCGTCAAGTTCCCTTCATACAAGGATATGAGGTTCTTTACAAAAGATTCATTTCCATTTTGAAGGGTAACTGTTCGCGATATGACAATCCATCATAGTGCAAGTGACGTGTTACATCAAATGATGCAAAAAGTACTCAGCTTTTAGATAATGCACTTGACCAAAATTGTGACGTGGTGGGGTCCAAAGTCGCACATAGCAACTATAGAGTCTAGGGTTGGGGAAGACAAACTAATTTAAGAGCCGCCCAGACTCGTGCGGGTCTCGACGGACTTCGCGCTCATAAAAACCCCGAGCTGTCGGGGGGCGAGCGGGAGGTGCGTGGGGAGGGCACGTGAGGGGTGCACCATGCGGAGGTTCCGCCGCCGTCTCGGCGCCGCCACCCGCAGCCAATTAACAGCCGGCAACGCCACACTGAATTTGTTTCGCCACTCGACTTGCTTCCGATTGATTTCCTCTTCTCAAAATCTATCCACTGATGGACCCCTGACACCTCTAAGTTACTTATATTAATATTTTCCTTAAACACCGCAAGCGCAAAGATTGAGGTTAAGTACTAACTCCCGAAATAGCTCGCGAAACGGCTTACCTAGTCCGGTGCACGAGAGAAATGAAATAGGAAGTCTGCAGTGGTGATGGTGTCGTAACCTCGTGCACCGGTAACACCGGTGGTGGTGCGGCGGATCGATGCCGGCCAACAACCCCTAGACCGCGTCCCCCTGCGGTAATAACTGGGAATACCAGGAGCGAGCCTCGCTCGGCCGATGCAAATGCACAGAAATAGACAGCACTATGGAAATACCGCCTATGGCGTCCGACTGACTGCCGTACGTAGCGTACGCGAACATTAATGTTCGACAGGTACAAACAATATGCACTGCATAACCCGTGCTGATTTAAGCTACGCATGCCGTTGTAATAATTAACGTTATTACAGAACGGCTGTGTTTTATTGCTAATAAAAATGCAAATATACCAAATGTATTTGGGTGTAGCGGCGACATAAAGTCCCAGACAATTTGCGAACACTCCATCAAAAGAACATGAAACTCAAGATAATGCCGGTAGTCTGTCTACCCTCCTGACGACTGCGTTCCATAGATCATATCACCGCAGTGATAAATTAGTTTCCTCAATAAAACTTCGTCGTCGGCTCTCAACAGCGAAGGTGACTAATAAAACTTTTTCTGAGGCTTTTATTTACAACTAACTTTTTACATAAAATGTAGTTAACAGGGAACATTATTAAGTTCTAAATTAATTGCATTTTGTATCATATTTATTAGTATATTTTCAGGAGTATCCGGTATTTGCCAAATTCACTTAAATGGCTTTATAAAAAGAGGAGCATTTTAATTCAGACGACAGCCTGGCGCCCAACATGGGGCAACAAGATTAATAATTCTTGCTTAGGCGCTTATTATACGTGCAGCGCATGACCGCAGTCACATTCACGAGAGATGCGGTAGCGATATTAATGACCTCTTTGCTTTTACATTTAATTTCATATTAAACATTTCCAGGAGTTTTCATAAAACAGAGGTCAAACAAGGGTTGATACTTATATGTAATTAAATACATAACACACAGTTCTGAGAAATTGTGACATGCTATAAATGCCCACAAGCTCAGAGGCATGTTTTAATTTATTTCGAAGTGCAAACAATTTGCTCTTGTAAAGTTATATTCGGATTGTGGAGACATGTTTTTATTAGTCTACTAGCTGTTCCCGCGGTTTCACCCGCGTTTATCGTTATTGCGCCGCCCCCGTGTGTCGTAGCATGATGTTATATAGCCTATGGCCTTCCTCGATAAATAGGCTATACAACACTAAAAGAATTTTTCAAATCGAACCAGTAGTTCCTGAGATTAGCGCGTTCAAACAAACAAACAAACAAACTCTTTAGCTTTATAATATTAGTATAGATGAGTGGACACGGCCCATTTAAAAGAAATGTCCCTGGAAGTCAACACAGTATCCAAAAGAGGGACGATACTTATTTTTTTGTGACAATTGCCTTCATTCTAAATTATATCCTAGTTAATTACTATTGCACATGGACATCTCCATATAAAACCTTAACAGGATTTATGTATCCATTCGAATATATAATATTGACGTGTGCCAGCAGGCACGCAACCATGTTTTCACCCTTCATTGGCCTACATAAAAACTAAACGGCCATTGTAAAGTGAAATCACGGCAATAATGGTGTCAATGGTGCTTCAAACAATTTAAATGGGACACTTAAGATAATGGTCAATAATCCGCCATCGGTGGCCACGGTCTCGCCACCAGCATATTGCAACCTATAATAATGTAGCTTTGTCTCTTTCCATGGCGGCAACAAGTTGAGTCACGTGCCGGCTGGATTTGGCTGAGAATATAATTTGGAGCCAGCGGCGCGCGTCCGCCTGCGACGGCAGCCGTATCGATTTTGCCTCGTTTCAAGCATTGCTTAGACATCACCGAGCCTGTATTTTGACGCAGACACAGCCTAACACCAACTGCAAACATACGTTGTCTCACTGGAAGTACTCGGCATTAGCCGAGATGAGCTCCACCCGCTTGTGCACACACAGACGTCCTTAGTAACTTAATGCGTACATGTAACAGAGGCCGACATACGTGAGTTAAATAAGTTGGAAGGGCAACATATTGTGTACTGCGGATCAAGATGCCGTAACTAATATAAAGACATTGTGCGCTAATAGAGATGTAATTGCAGAGCAGTGTGTAATCGAGCGATAAATTTGTATGAAGTAATATTAATGGGGCTGGCGACATTAAAACCTATTAAAGGGTTCCGTTGATAGCAGCAGCGAACAACATAATGATAATGAGGGGTGGCTCCCGATCAGATGTTAGTCACGGGCCTCACGTTTGCAGATAAGTAATCAGAGTTAAAAGTTACGTCATTAATATTCACTAGGAGTTATAAATTATTCACAAGAAGCGTGTATATTTCTTTTTCGTATCACTAGAAATTTCTGTTCAGGTGTAATGTATTCGAAATATTAAAATCCAAGGGGATAACATCGTCAAATTTAACATGTAAGGGGATCTCAAGTTTAGAACCTCATTTTAAGAGTCCCCAGCGGAATATAAAATGAGAATTTATAAAAATGGCGTGAAAATTCGGCTGTAGAAGATGTTTAAGTATGATTTAGTGTCAAACGTTCAATATTTGCGAAGAGATTGGAACGCCATATGGTCATTGCTTACTAGCCATGTCGGGAAGCTCCAAACCATCTGGCTGGACTAAACAAACTTTGTGAGAGCTCGAAAAGGAACATTTCTACGACGAAATCTAAAAGATATTAGCTTTCAAAGATATTAATACTTTCATCACAAATGTTCACAAGACGTTAAGTTATATAAGGGTCAGAGTAAATACATTTTGTAGATAAAAAGGACTTGAGATTATATGACTATTAAGAAATTGAAACTAGTTTTCACATACATTTACAAGATGAAATATAAGATTAAAAGTAATGATTGGATTTATACTTTATTAATTTTTCCTCGTATTTAAACATTAATACTTAACTCCTGTTATTTTAGTGTTTAAAATAATAGGTATATATTATATCTATAAGGGAATCGAACTCTACGGAATAATGACAGAGCAATGCACTTATAAAGTGATCGATAAAATCAGTCAACGTTCTGTTCGATTTTAAAATAAAACATCACAAGTCAACGGTATCGAAACACGCGATACACAACAAAGACAAGTTTCATCTTTTTTATACATAAGTCTTTCACAACGTTCAACGCACACACACAGCGTGACCACAGACCGTAACATTCAAAAGTATCATCTCTTATCTCATATGAATATTAAAAAGCAATCTATAAAAACGGACTGTAGGTATCGTCAGACATTCGTGGATAGCACATCAATCCTACACGACATCAATAGGAAGAGGGATGAATTCGAGGGTTCATATTATAATGACCCTCGTTGTATAACAACATTATTATATCCATTCGCGCTCCCTCCTTTCTACTTGATTTATTTTCATGCGTTATTTACTTCGCGCAAATAAATGTGTTATACTGTAAACACGGGTACAATGTAAGGGCGGCGATAATCCACGTCGTAGATGCAGGTAGCGGAAACATACATACATACATAGATTCAAGCCTGTTTCCCAGAGGGGTAGGCAGAGACTACGGATTTCATTTGCTACGATCCTGACACACTTCTCTGGCTTCATTCACTTTCATCATATTTCTCATACACGCCCGTCGGTTCAAGGGGCTCTTAAACCTGGCCTTTGTCCAGAACACCTCCGATCTGATCGAGAATCGTTCGCCTAGGTTTTCCTCTTGCGACTGTTCCATTCACACTAGCCTTATAAACTAATGTAATGTAGCGGAAACAGCGCTTCCTTAATGCTATAAAAGCTGCTCAAGGCACGACCGTGGCAGACGAAAGCTGTAAAGAGAATGACACGCACACGAGCACACACCACACAGATCGATCAAGGCCAGACGCCTACTCCACGATTAAGACTGTTTTCTACATATATGTGTTATTTGAAGCCCTTGTGCACAAGCCTATGTATAAGTTATGTCTGGGTCCGGTCATGCGAGTTTCGTGTGCGCGCACACTCTCAAGGTGAAAACTATTCAAGTACCTGCGTCCGTAACTCCTGACTTGTTCAAGGATACGCGGAAAATCAATAAGGACAATACGAATAAAGGATCTGAATGATGCGAAATAAAGATTGATTGAGGCCGAGTAAATTGGAGCACGGCGGTTAACATGAAGCCAAAAACCACAGTTCTCGGATGAAACGTTAGAACTGAAGCCGTATGGAGGCGCCTAGTCGCGGTTAATTGCCAAGGTCTGCTCATTTACTTGATGGACAGCCGTCGTCAGACTGCGAATCTACATGACATAACAAATATAAAAGGTTAGTCTCCTGCCTGCTGCAGTCCCCATTCATTTCGGACTATGCGCTTTATGAAAGGACAAAAAGCTGGTATAGCTGGTGGTATTCTCAGTTACAAGGCCACAGGCACTTTTATAATTCCGTATACATCAAATTTCAGTAATATGAACGTCAATGCGTAACATTTCACTGGCTCAGTATTACAAGGCTCTATGTTTTTTTTTTTCAACTTTGGGGAAATGAGGTTTAAAATGTGCATATCAGTAAAAATAACTTAAAAAGTAACTTAGAACTATTTGCGATTTAATATTGTGAGGTGGTAAGTGCTTCCATTTATTACTATATTAGTCTAAACAAAAAGGAATGACATATAGAACCATAATTTAATTAGCTTAAAAATTAGTAAAGTTTTATAGTAAAAGTACTGTAACAGTTTTCAAAATTTTGCAATAGTGTCAAATAAACAACGCGATAAAATCCGTATATAGTAGTTTAATTTCAATGAATAACATTCGCGTAAACAGAAGACAATATTATATAGAACCATGCAATATCCATAACTAATTTTTTTCAAAAATGTAACAGAGAACCTTGTAATATTGGACCAGCGATTTACTGATATCTATAATCTATACTAATATTATAAAGCTGAAGAGTTTGTTTGTTTGTTTGTTTGCTTGAACGCGCTAATCTCAGGAACTACTGGTCCGATTTGAAAAATTATTTCAGTGTTAGATAGCCCATTTATCGAGGAAGGCTATAGGCTATATATCATCACGCTAAAATCAATAGGAGCTGAGCACCAATGAAGAATGTTTCAAAATCGGAGGGTTTTTTTTCCTTTTGAGAGCTTCCGCTGCGTGCGCTGCGTAAACAGTTAAAGTTCCGCAAAAATCATGTATGACAGAATTGTTCCCCTTTAAAAGTTCTAAAAATAACATCACGCTACGACCCACGGGGGCGGCGCAGTAACCATAAACGCGCGTGAAACCGCGGGAACATCTAGTGTAAGATATAATAAATTACATGAATATAAATTTTGAAGTTTATTAGTCAGTACCATTGATTTTAGTATACAATGACTAGAATTGTAGCCGAGAGACGATTCTTTATGTGATACTATTAAGGGTAAATTGCTAAGTTTAGGTGTGATTTTACACCTGCAACTATTTCGTGGATAGATAATAATATGTCCCTAATATAATATTGTTATTACGCTCTAACTCTTTCTCTTTAACACTCTCACTTCACTTCCAAAGTTATTCACAAGATATCGTGATGAAATGTATAGTACAATAAACATCTGAGATTGTACTATAAATTTCATCACTATATCTTAGTTCACTGTAGTTATTCTACAGAGTACAGTTAAACGAATACGAATAATTCTAAACAATAATTTTAAACAAGCTGACATTTGATGTTGACATTTACAGACAACCTGAAATTTCAAGTAAATATTATCCATTTTAAGATGGAGCATCATGTATTAAGCTTTTACGTAAACATGAAATCTTTTCAACTCATTTATTACGCTCTTTGTCATCTCGAAAACAAACATGATCAAGCTAATAAAGATGTTAGCCTTCTTTCTCCTTCTCCTATTTCTTATTATGCTTATATTAGTATTGAGGTCAGCGTCTAGTTTAATAAGTTAGCCTATTCACAACTTTTGGAAAAACAATAAGCGGCGGTAGCCTAATAGACAAGGCATTGGACTAGCGATGGAGAGGTCGCGGGTTCGATTTCCACCCGTTGCACTACTGACGTGAACCCACTCCTAATGCAAGCATTAGCTTTGCTGTAGGGTACTACTATACTAGGTGAGAGTCAAGATGGCGGTTGTACCTTAATCAATCGAGTAATAACATTTACCAAAAAAATGTACTAAATCGTACTATTTAGTACATCGGTTAAAAAAAATTGTACCTCCTAATTTGAAACCCAAATTGCTAGGAATCTCTTACACAAGAAAGAAACTTACCGATTCGATACGAAATTGTCTTAAAAATACCTTTTGGAATAATTACCAACTATACCGTATTCAGTTATTGATTAAGCGCTTGACGATGATCTTGCTCATCTATTTTTCGATACATAATCGCAAGACACGATAACGAAGTAATCAGCAGCCGAGTTATGAGCCGATAGTTTCTGAATTGGCATTCATGTGAGACTAGATAAAAGATTGTCCAAAATTGTCCTCCGCGTGATGAATAACATTATACTAAAAGTAAAACTAGCTACCATAATAAGGGCGTTGACTCCCCATATTGTCGTAGAAGATTTTGAGATTATAGGATCAATGTCTTAGACCGGGATATCATTAGTAGTTTAACCACGAAGACAGTTTAAAGTTTAACTTCTGACAAAGCCTACTTGTAATGCGTCAACTTTGACATCTGGGCACTTTAAACTTTCATTTGTAGTTGATATTGGGGCTTACGAGGGATGGCATTTATTACAAACTATTACCTGCGACTTCGTCCGCGTAGATTTTAACTAAAAAGTGTTTGTCGCCGCGGCACCCTATTTTTTTTCTAAAATAAAGTAGCCTAAGTTACTCTTTATAATATCAGCTATCTGCCAGTGAAAGTCCCGTCAAAATCAGTTCAGCCGTTTCGGAGATTAACCGGAACAAACAGACAGACAGAGAAAAATTTTAAAAATAGATGTTTTCGTATAGGTACCTTATATACTTTCATATGCATTAGATAAAAAGCTGTTATTTTGACATTAGAAACAGACACTTCAATTTTATTTATTTGTATAGATGTATAGCTACTCATCTGAAACCTGATTTCAGTACATTGTTTATCCAAAATCGATTGTTTTCGTTACCTCTCGCCACTGCGTCAGAGGTTCATTTAATTCTCCTATGTAACTAAATGTAATCCAATCTATTATTATATCCAGAATCCAATCAGTTTGCGAGGGAGGCGATTTTGGCATTATTTCCCCGAAATTGTTTTTATAGCGGTCTATGCGGGCAGTACGCGCGGTGCTGAACTTTTAAAGGACTATTACTACAATACATTTATTTAGGTTACGATTAGTACCAAGCACTTTGAATGTTCCTTTGCCTGCTGAATAGTGGATTAGTGTTCTGAATAAATTGTATGTTCTTAGGTAGAGTATGTTCTTAAGTTAGCAAATAAGAATACGATCCTATGATCGCTTGTAACTCTCCGGTTGTAATATTTCAACATTTCTTTACGTTAATGTACCTACTAATAAAAATACATATAAGTATAGCATAGGATATAGAAAATAACAAATAGAAATGACTTCAAAAGATATACTTAACTTCGACAACCAAAATATCAACACCATATCATTTAATCGACAGATTGTGTTTTCAAAGAATCAGAATAAAGAGGAACTATCGACTCCAGCGACGGATGACCACTGGTTAAAATCGCATAGCAGGCCAACCCGTACCCGTGACACGCCCCTTTCTTTGTTTGAGTTTTTTACACTTTAAATTTGTTTACCGATTCTAAGGCGATACAAACTCAACTGGTCAACATGTGCAAGCAAAAATTTTTCTGAAATGGTCATCCGTCGCTGGAGCCGATAGTACATATCTATACTAATATAATAAAGCTGAAGAGTTTGTTTGTTTGTTTGAACGCGCTAATCTCAGGAACTAATGGTTCGAATTGAAAAATTATTTTTATGTTGGATAGCTTATTTATCGAAGAAGGTTATAGGCTATATAACATCACGCTACGACCCACGGGGGCAGCCCAGTAATCAAAAACGTGGATGAAACCGCGGGCACATCTAGTATAACATAAAACTTTCAAAATATCAACTAATCTGATTAACACTGATCTATACATCTATACAAATAAATGAAATTGAAGTATCTGTTTGTAATGTCAAAATAACAGCTTTTTATCTAATGCTTATGAAAGTATATAAGGTACCACCTATATGAAAACATCTATTTTTAAAATTTGTGTCTGTCTGTTTGTTCCGGCTAATCTCCGAAACGGCTGAACCGATTTTGATGGGAATTTCACTGGCAGATAGCTGATGTTATAAGGAGTAACATAGGCTACTTTGATTATAGAGTTCCGCGGAGACAAACACTTTTTAGTTAAAATCTACGCGGACGAAGTCGCAGGTAACAGCTAGTATCTATACTAATATTATAAAGCTGAAGAGTTTGTTTGTTTGTTTGTTTGCTTGAACGCGCTAATCTCAGGAACTACTGGTCCGATTTGAAAATTTTTTTCAGTGTTAGATAGCCCATTTATCGAGGAAGGCTATAGGCTATATATCATCACGCTAAGATCAATAGGAGCGGAGCACCAATGAAGAATGTTTCAAAATCGGAGGGTATTTTTTCCTTTTGAGAGCTTCCGCTGCGTGCGCTGCGTAAACAGTTAGTTTCGCAAAAATCATGTATGACAGAATTGTTCCCCTTTAAAAGTTCTAAAAAAAAGTCCGCGACAGCATATGTCTATCTTTTAAGGTTGGCTCACTATAACCATTTTTATGCTAACCAAATTTGTTCTAAAATAATGCATTTTTTGCGAAGGTATTATTATAAACATGATATTAATCCTTATCCAAATAAATACGTTATTCGTCACAAGTATTTAATTTAAAACAAAATTGCTGTTTACATCATTCGATTTCAATGAATATCTTCAGTTAAAATAACATTGCAGCAAAATAATTACCCATTACAGACATAGTACAAACAATGTTTCTCCTGGTTTATTCTGCGTGATTACTACTGGTTCGATTTGAAAAATTATTTTAGTGTTGGATAGCCTATTTATCGAGGAAGGCTATAGGCTATATAACATCACGCTACGACCCACGGGGGCGGCGCAGTAACGATAAACGCGGGTGAAACCGCGGGAACATCTAGTATAATATAAACGGTTCACTTCATCAGCACTTAGAATTTGCTACATTTTATTTTAACACATACGTTTCAGTTCAGCAACCATAATCGTTGATGCAATCGTTTTACTAAACTATCTATATTGAAATACCTGATAACAATTTTTAAATAATACACACTCACAACTGCAAATCCTGCAAATCGCGATGGGATAGACAAAGGTGTGCATTTCTATAAGTTTGAATTTACTTAGCCGACTCGGCACCACTTCAGATTCCCATAAACCCTCTAACCGAAATAATCCTTCAACCAAACAGAAGGCAATCCAATAACTCCAATTATAAACGCAATATTCTGTCCGAGATAACACATAAAATTGTATTATGACGAATTAGGATAACGGTTGATAAATGCAATGTTTTTCTGCCCCCGATACCTCTCTTTGTTTAAATAACAAACACATGTTCAAAACTGTACCGTATTACTCATGAGCGTCCCCGTTTATTTGTTGTTTTTGCGGTTTAATAACTTCATTGGGTGTGCACAGGTGTGCCTCACTAATAAGAGACGAATATTTTCTTCATCACAATTTTTTATTAACCTCTCACGGGCTAATTGTCGAACCCTGTTAAAGGAGCTTACGAAAATCATTTCGGGATCACACAAAGAACTTGCCCGTTCGCGACTTGAACCCACAATAGCAACGCAAACGCAGCTGCGAGGCAACCTCTTGCCTGCTGCGCCATCAAGTCAATCATTTTATAGATAGACATACAAGTACCTATACTTATTTATAAAAATGGTTATGATTTCTTGACATACCAAGATATGGCGACGATTTAGTTGTTTATTTATCTATTTAGTAGATGTTCTACGACTGATACGATGGTGAGATGGCCTATGTATATTGTATACGCTTATGTTATTAACGATCTTGTCCCGGGTTCGATACCCGAGTCGTGTTAATGAATTTGTCTGTTAGGAAACGTTCCATAGTGGCACGGACTAGTAATATGCTCACTCTTATCATACATACATAGATTCACGCCTGTTTCCCAGAGGGGTAGGCAGAGACTACGGATTTCCATTTGCTACGATCCTGACACACTTCTCTGGCTTCATTCACTCTTATCAAGTCTATAATAATAATAATAATATAATATTCTACCACATACACACAACACCATCTAGTCCAAACTAAGCAGAGCTTGTACTACGGGTACTAGACAATGGATAAACATACATATATGTTCTTTTTTTTTTGTTAATAGCTACATATTATACATAGAAAAACCCAGACCAAGACAAACATCCATATTCATGCACACAAATGTTTGACTTGTGCGTGAATCAAACCCGCGACCTCAGGTGCGGCAGTCGGTTACACCAACCACTACGCCATCGAGCTACCTAAAATATGGCTAACAAAATGTAGGTGTAATACACATAGTTCTACGTCTTCGGAAATATATGTATGTATATATATAAATATGTACCGTACGTATAAAAAATATACAGGTAACCTGATTTATCCTGAAAACTACGCAAGTCACTAACTTTAATACTTCCTTTTACATTCGGAAGAGAAAAAGGAATCTTATACTGAATTCAGTCAAATTAAGTGTTTTAACTAATAAACACAGTATAAGATTCGAATGTTATGAAAAAAACATTATTCAAAAATGTTCTCTACAGCAGCTTTATTAGGTAAGTTTTTACATGCATTTTTATGAACATTTTCTTATCAATCTTGTAAGTTTCTAGTATGTTTTATGAACCCTAACTTTCTAATCTTAACTAATATTATAAAAGCGAAAATGAGTTTGTTTGTAGTACCTTTTCACGCCTAAACCACTGAACCGATCATTCTGGAATTTTGCATATACATTGTCAGGTGTACAGAAACGGACATAGGCTACCTTTCATCCCGAAAAAAATTACTGTTCCCGAGGAAAACAACAATAACGTTCTTATGATAAATAGATGGCGCCACGTATCTTTCGAATCATCATTGAATTATATTATTACAAGCAGAGTACAACCCAAATTGATTGTCAAATTCTAAATTAACGCGAGCGAAGCCGCGGGCAAAAGCTAGTAATACTATAAATATCCGATCCACTATATCCTCAATTTATGTGCTACCGATATTAATCCAGGATACACGTGTACAAAGTGCTGCGAGTGGCAGCTGCTCGCAATATCTGGTTGCGATGACTCGACGTCCTGACAATCCAATAAATATTATATCGATCTTGCACCGGTTGCTTAAGATATAACATGGACTCCAATAATTAAAAAAAACGTAACAGCATCTCGCTTACCTGCTAGAGGTTAGGCAGATGCATAATTATTCAATTACCTACGTAAATAATAAGCGTCTCTTTGTCATATGTGACAAAGAGACGCTCGGGCAGACAAACGCGCCATAAGGTTCAGTTTTCCACGTACCACCTAAAAGACGGGCTTTTGGTCGTTTCGTCCGAATCTGTTCGCACGAATTATTGTGCGCAGCTACACTTATTAGAAAAATATATTTTCGGTTGTCGATTCGCACACCTTCGTTTCGGATGGATTCCTTTCACACTTAAATTATATGGAAGTGTGCAAATCGAAAAATAAAAAAATATAATTTTCATCAAAAAAATATTTAAAAAAAAAAAATTAAACGGGTCGTTTTGCACAATCCTTCGGGACAGATTCAAGCGAAACTAACGATAAGGCAAAAAATGCTATCCGGACTCCTTAGTTACTATTAATAATAACCTAATAAAAAACCTGGTAACATTTTTCGTGACCTAGAAATCGAAACAGGCACCTCGCAGTTTCCTAATAAACTAGTAACCATAAAAAGTAATATTACTTGATAATAAAAAGATAGATAGATATTAGTTTATACGGGAACGTATAGTTCAAATATTGGTACGACCCGCTGATTGTTGTTTCAGATCTGGGTGCGTCAATGATTTGTGAAAAATAGTGCTGCTTGTAGGGATTATTGTCTAATACAAAAATACAGTATTTGCGCGGTCCAGACGTAAGTGTACTCCTTGAACCGACGGGCGTGTATGAGAAATGTGATGAAAGTAAACGAAGCCAGAGAAGTGTGTCAGGATCGTAGCAAATGGAAATCCGTAGTCTCTGCCTACCCCTCTGGGAAACAGGCGTGAATCTATATATGTATGTATAAAACTAGACAAGTCAAAACTTAGCAGCAGTAGTGAATGCGACTGTTGTGCATGAGGTATCAGGTTCGAATTCTTGAAAAAAGACAACTCTCGCACTGGGAATACTACTGGGTCGCGAAGGACTTGACAAACATTCAAACAACGGACTCAAAGAACACCCAGACTCGGAACAACCATTTGTGGACCTCACAGTTTTGTCCCGTGTATTCGAACCCACATCACTACCATCTGTTATTTATTTTAATTTCCATTACTTAGAACTTACAAAAGCCTAAGGTTTATAAGTATGGGTATTTTCCGTCTTTCACACCTCTGCATACCTCTTCAGGAATATAGTCCTGAGGCTACGTATTTTCAACTATAAAGAACAAATTCAATAGTCCACACATATTAGCTCGCCCTCGCGAGGATGACACACGCTTCTAAGAAACATTAGTTTCACATCGACTCGCTTTGACAAAGCTTTTCATACGTCCCATAACTTGCTTTACTATTAATTCCCTCGCTTTCATGTCGATTGGTTCATGTTATAATGTCGTATAACTGTGCGGGCTATTATACAGCCTGTGATACAGATGGTATTCGTGGCGGCTAACGGTGCATTGTCCCATAAGCGTAAGACCTAGTAAGGTTCTGGAACGTATACTGTTTCCGATAAACATCTTAGTTTAGTGCGACTGAAAATGTTTTATTACAAGTAGTATGAAAACATGGAAGAATCGTTAGTGGTTTATATGAAAGAGTATATTTTGGCCGCAGCTTCGCTCGCGTAAATGTCGGTTAGGTTAGCCACAGCAGGTACTCTTATTTCCTATATACTCCATGGGTGCGAAACGACAACAAAAAACATTATTTTAAAAAAGTGTCTTGTCGCACGATTTGTGCGAACAAATTCGTGTGAAACGACTACTAAGCCAAAATCCCAGGTCATAATAGGTCTAAAGAGCAGCTTCCTTTAGACTAGATACTAGTTTAAAGTAAACACCTTGATTTAAGTCGAGACAAAGCTAAGTTGCTCAAATGTAGAAACTGTAGAAAAAGCTCGTATCGTAGAAGTAAAAAAAATCATTCCGAAGATATGTATATTGAAACAAAATGATCTATACACCTATAAACAATTTCGTTTTAATAGTTCATATTATATATATTTTGAGCAGCGATAGCTCAGTGGGGAGACCAACAGACTGCAATGCAGAGGGTCTCGGGTTCGAACCCACGTCGCGCACCTCTGACTTTCGCAAGTTATATGACTTCTCGAAATTATGTGCGTATTGATTGACAATTATCGCCTGCGCCGTGCCTCGGAGGGCACGTTAAGCCGTCGGTCCCGGCTGCCATGAACATCTATGGCAGTCGTTATTGGGAGAGTGTCGACACAAAAGATCTCACTGGGTCGAAGTGTCGCCGGTCTGCATTGACTGGCTCCCACATAAGATACGATAATATTATATACTAAAAGCTTATAATAGATAATAACGACAACATTTATACAACAAAACAAAGGAACAACCTAAAAACACAACAAAGAAACTGCAACCTTCTCTAGACATTTCTATAAAAAAATAGGGTTAAGCAACTCTTTATAAATGCAACTTATAGATTATATAATTGCAACCGTTTAGCAATCACTCATCAGTCATCACTTTATTACTTCAATAAACAAGGAAAATGTCACAGTGCTGTGACCGATAAGATGGCGACGCTGACCTTTCGCGGATATTTAAAAAAGACTTATACAACAATAACGTCTACTTAATATTGACAAAGGGCCTTCAACTTAGGCTATTGACTTGTATAGCACAAATAATTTCGGTTCATCGATTCGAATACAACTAATTTACGAGAACTAGCATCGATTAAGTATGTATTAATTTACAATGAAGAGTTAGTTTATTATACTCGGACGGTTTTATCTATTCTCTTTGTTCATTCGTATTCGAGCTAAATATTGCGAGAGAATCACTGATGAAATGTACTGTTTTAATATTTTAGATAGAAATAGAATATTAAAGGGCTGCGAAGTGATGGCTCTTTGAGTTGAACTGCTTTTAAACTTTACATACACTGTCTCATGCTTATTAACCTCTGAATCTTCTTCGAAGAGGTTAATGAAAACATAGTGTTTTGGTCTGTGTGTCTGTCTGTTAGTGACAGGCATATCTCCGGAACCACTGGACCGATTGACTTGTAATTTGGTGTGCAAATACCTTGAGGTCATACCTCGGTCGAGTTTGAAAATGGGCCCTGTGGGTCAAATTAAGACCCCCGAGATATAGGGGTCATTTCTTTTCATTACTTTTACATTGAAGACGAAGAGGTTGAATCCTGGGTTTTTACACCCATCTCGTTTAAATCTCCAAAGGGTTAGACAGAGGTGCATAACACCTACATTTCTCCAGCTATAATTTTAGGTTCTACGTAATAATGACGAATCTAATACTATCTACCAGGTACAATACCAGAGTCCATGCTATTACTAAGACTTCCTCGACACCACCATAGACTATTCACTTTTTTATTGTATACTTAGCCTTTCGTAAAGTTTCGTAAAAAGACAGAATGGCGTAATTTATTAAGCATTAATTAAATTATATTTTCAATTTAAATAGGGACCCATTTCTCCAGGTTTTCTGATACAGGTATTTGAAGCCCCCGCCTAAATGTCTAATTATATGCAAATTGAGCAGTTGCAGATAAACCCTTTAAATAAAACTACTATTCTTTGCTTTGCAAAATAATTTTGTCCAGGTCTTTACACTATTGCCATTGTACCCGCAGAGTAATCACATAATGAAAACGCTTTAGAAGGAGCTACCTTTATTCCAGCCACTATAAAGGAACACCGATTCCTACCAAGGATGCTTCGCGAGGCTATTGAAATCAAGAAACATCTTAATTTCAATAGAGAAGATCGTTGGAATGTACCACACCACCAGCTTGGGATCCAGTAATTCATAGTCAAACCCAAGAAGAAGCAAACCACAGCTAGACTTCATGATACTTTGAGCTCATTCTGCGTAAATAGAAACACCCATGATTAAATTATGTTCGGGTACTTCGAAATAACTACACTGGAACATTGAGACAACTACCATCTTAGTCTCCCCGTGACCATGGCTACTGAAAAGCAACCGAAACGTCGGGGAAAGTGTAAACATAAATATAAATAGTATAATGGTATAAATAGTTTTAATATTTTCAATAATTTAATTAGCTTAAAAATTAGTAAAGTTTAATAGTAATAGTAGTTTAACAGTTTTCAAAAATTGTGTAATAGTGTCAAATAAACAAGGCGATAAAATCCGTATATAGTAGTTTAATTTCACTTTAAAGGATTTATGTAAACGCTCCGTCTTCTAAAGATACTTGTATAATTTATTCAATTACGTCTTAAGTAACACATATGAAAGTTGAATAAATCATTAAGTTACATTTACTGTTTGAGAATCAGACAAAGGAGATACCTTAGGAAGACTTATAACTTCATAATATTATCTACACTCAGCTGATGTTATGGGTGCTATTGACCAGCCACGGTCAAGAGAAGACCGTGGCGTTAATCTTGCATGCTTATGGAAAGACTCAAATCTATACTAATATTAGAAAGCTGAAGAGTTTGTTTGATCGCGCTAATCTCAGGAACTACTGGATCGAATTGAAAAATTATTTTAGTGTTGGATAGCCTATTTATCGAGGAAGGCTATAATAAGCTATATAATACCACGCCACGACCCACTGGGGCGGCGCAGTAACTATAAACGCGGGTGAAACCGCGGGCACATCTAGTATTTAATAAGTCGTTCATTTCTACGTGTAACATTCGTGTAAACATAAGACAATACTATGTATTCTATGTTATAAAAGCGCTACAATGCAGATTGACTAGGTACCTATAGAGTGAAGTATGTGGCACATTTCGTAGTCTAGATAAGCAAGTACTGGCGTGCCGCATGCCGTCCCGGCCAACCACTAAAACATGAAACTACCTCAGGGCCTGCTTAGCATACCTCCTAAGCCGATATTTGTATTTCGTAGGTAATGTCTTGTACACGTTTGCATTTACAAATATCAAAATCCCTTTTTAGGAATTATATAACAATTTAATTTGATTTGCTTTTAATGACATATTAAAGCTTTTAACAATTCTAATATCACGTCGCATTTCTAAATTATTACGTCCTTTTACATAGGCAATCAAAACTTATTGAACAGATGAAAAACATAGTGTACATAACCATTGCTAGCCTATATCAGTATAAAAGAAAACTTAGTTTATAACAGCAAAGTACGCTCAAAAATTCAGTGTTACTTATACAAGTCTATATAAAAATAGAAAGATCCTAAAAGCATCTATTATTCTACGCCTCAATAGAACGAAAATAACTTGAGTCAACATATTGTGCACGAGATAACAATCTCCTAAAATTGTCTAACAGACTACAATCGATCGTAACGAACCGCCATTTTGAAAATAATACGGCCTGAACTGATCTCGTTTTTTGTACGAGTTCAGTGAAATTATTTCATTCAGCTGTGTGAGATGTACCGTTGTGTGCTGCACCGCTAGGCAATCGCACTAGGCTCTGCATTATATAGATTATTCACCCCGGCGTCACTCGCTTAGGTCATGCGCAATGAACCTGATTAAATGTTTTGGGCACTATCCAAATCTGCCCCGGCGGATGCCTACATGCGAATTGAAAACTCTGCAAATGTATTCTAGGATTTCGTACTTTATCACAAAAAATAAAACGAAAATACTTTCTGGCGTCTCTTTTTCTTAATAAATTCATAAGGAACTCAAGGACACCGCTATTTCAGCCGACAAGTCCGGGCCTTTGTTTCACCGTGAGAGCAACTGTCGGCGAAACTGTTTTAAAGTAATTTCATCAAGTAACACTGGCGAATACATTTTAAAGATATGCCTGCAATAACAAATTGAGTGGCTGCGTAGTTGGTTGACCTTATACGAGGGCAGACTGCGAGTCCCTCATGAAAACAATAAAATGACTAGTAAAACCGCTACTAGGCTGGATTTATAGCACCAATAAAGTTCAAATTAATGATCAAACTCGACGTACGGTTGTGATAGGGGACCATGAAACAGTCTTAAGCATCTTTTAGGGTAGGCTATAAGTTAATAACTTCGATGCATGTTCGAGAACAAATTGTTTAGATATCGAACAAGACTACATTGTCGCAGTACATTTTCGGAGATATGACATTTTCTTTGTGTGCTATGAATACGAAATTAAGTTCAGAACTACTGAAAACGATTCCATTTGCAAAACTTTTAGCAAAATTTCTACACAAGTAGAGCTTGGGCGAACCAATTTACATAATGCACACAATAAACAATTATTATGGCAGCCTAAAATAAATCTAAACAGCCAGTCTGAGATATTTTCGCCATCATTCCTTCGGTAGAGAACATGAAATTACTTAATATAATCAAGTTTGTCGTCGAACCGGGAATGGCGTAATCAAGTTAAGACCGAACTAAAAGGAAACAAACATTGGCTCCAGAAGTTTCACGTTTCTAACTTGATATTATTAGTCCTGCAGCGTCTCGCGGTACGGGCACGGGCATCGTCCGTTTGCCGTAATTATAGCAAGCGTGTGTATGAAGAACCGACATACTGAGGTTTGATGACCCGAATGCATTGTCTTAGTTGCGTCTATTACTCATGCGAATACTGCCGATCTGATGAATAATTAATAGCGAAGTGGAATTTCGGAGTAGTGGGTAAGCGTGGAGGGCGTGGGTCGCGGCGAGTGTCGCCCACGTCGTCTTACCATTTCTGGTCAACGTACACGATGCAAGCTTTCATTGCGTGCAACCGGCGAACAAAAAACAACCCGCTATCGGGAACTATAGAAAGCTGTGTAGGTGGACATGTCACTTTTGAATATACAGAATTAATTGTACGTACGTGTTGTAAACTGTGTTTCTCTATAATTATTCTATTAGATGACTAAGTGCGAAAAAGTTTAGCTATGACCTTTATAAGTTTGAATACGATTCTGTTATTACATTGGTCAATAGCGAACCTCGCCTAATTTTTGCCTATTCGTTCTCTAACCTTTGAACGTCAATGATTTCCTCGATAGCCCTTTCTAACAAGCTCAATGACTGTTCTAACTTCTGAGAGTGGCGTCAATAGTATAAATTACGCTGTTACTAGTAATGTCGGAGCTCGAGTTATTCTAGCAAAAGCGTTATTGATCGACAATAAAGTTCCAGGGAAAATTGGTTGAGCCGCAACCGGTAAAATTAGATTGACCTAGCGAACGACCTAACATCCCCTTGTTTTAAATCAAATCAGGAAACTACTATCAACTGCAACGCAGTTTCTCAAATGAAATGTCCGATAACGTTTGTTTTCCTTCTTACTAGTCCTGCCTGACTAAGGTAAACAGTATGTTTATATTTGAACTAATAATGGCACAGTACAAACAAAGTAGGATTGTCTTAGTTCATACAGTACTAGTACTATAAAAATAAAAGTTTGTATAGATGATAGGATGTTTTTAACTCAATCTCGCTTAAACCGTAAAACGGTTTTGGATGATCAGCATGTTGAGTGGTAGATAAGGGTAACCGTCGAACGTTTTCAATAGCAAGTTCTCGTAGAACGCGCACGCAACAAAAAAGGAATAATTTAGCTGCCACCAGACGGTCAAAAAACAATGCAGCACCTCTTTAAAGATCCTATAGTCTGAAAGACTACAGTTAAAGCAAGGCGATATTAATATTAGAACTATTTAAACTGTCCCACTGGTAGGCAAGGGCCTCTTCCCAGTGTGAGAAGGGTTAGGCCATTGTCCACCACGCTGGCCCAGTGCAGGTTGGCAGACTTCACATATCTTTGAGAACATTATGGGGGACTCTCAGACATGCAGGTTTCCTCACGATGTTTTCCTTCAACGTTAAAGTGACAAATACTACGACTAATATTAAGACGAGTGAACTATCTAACAAGTAGCGTCATACGTCAATAACACCATGTTATCTCATGATACCGATGCGTTCAGTGGAATAATGTAATTGTTCACATAGCGCCGCGGACAATGGTCAATATTTGCGTTTAGGTGCGCCGCACTGAGCCTTTCATTGTCATATCAATGTGTCCAATATCAACCAAACAGTGCCTATACATGCCTACTTTCTTTTTGCGAGTTTCATTGTAGTTTTCATATGCTTTTGTCTTTACCTAGAGTGCCGACTATCACCAAACTAGATTCATTTAAATCTTTTAGAGCTTTCGACGTTAAAAATGTAGCGCATAGACAAGGTGAATCAATATTATTTGCTTTTCTGTTAACGCGACTTGATTCGCGATTTATTAATCTCCTCTCAGTTTATAAGCAATCTCCTTATCGAATTCCATCTGTTTGTATAAAAACGTAATAAACTGTCAAAAAGACGGCGCTTATATTTACTATGAAATAGTGTTGATAGCAGGCTCTACACTCGTCTACACGTCACGTAGGTACATCATTTAATCTGGAATAGCGATTTGCATAATTACCTTCAGAATTTATGAAATTGAATTATCAACGCAATACATAAGTGAGTGAAGTGCTTCTTTCACAAGACAAAGTATCGAGTTATGAACAATTCTTTGTGACTATTAGTCGAATACAATGTAATAATTAATGCAGATAAACTAAGAAAGATTAAACCGAGATGTACGTACATTATGCCCAATGTATCTAGCGCTATAGAGGGTATGCTTCCAGAACCAGCGCTGTTACTGACAATTCAGGAAGAATCAATCTGGAACTAACACTACTAGACCCACAAGGCAGCACGATTTCCATCCGCAAATGAATAAAGTTCCTGAAAACAGCCATTACACGACTTGCTTCAAGATATTACACCGCTGTTCTATCGTATTGGAATTTACCTCCGGCACTCCGGGGGCTATAGCTTTCCTCTGCTCGCTTCCTCGGCTTTTAATCAACGCCACCCCCTGAGATTTGGGACCTCTTAGTGTCAATTTAATATCGTTTTAAACTGAGCGTCTAATTTAAACATCGACGTTCAGCTTTTTCGGAAACAATGTCGACACAATATTGTGCAATTTAATAAAATGTTCGGGATTGCCTGGCGCCACTGGCATAATTTATTTTCGACTTACGCATAGAAGACGCCTTGCCTTAGTGGCGCAGCGGAATTGTATGCGACTGCTGGCAAGAGGCCTCTTTCGAATCCAGGGTTAGGCAATGTTATTTTTCTGTCAAGAAATTATTGGTGGCAACTCGGGAGTCTAAGGCGCAAGACACACAGAAAAGACGTAAGACGAGGACACGTCGCAGACGCGGCGCCCCATCAATCAATTTTCATACTAAATGTCTATACATTTGTATGAAAATTGGTTGAAGCGTCGTGTCCGCGTCTCGTCCGCGCCCTGTCTTTTCTGTTTGTTTTGTGTCGCGACACTTCTATACATTTTGTATTAAATTTATTGAAGGGGCGCCGCGTCTGCGACGCGTCCTCGTCTTACGTCTTTTCTGTGTTTCTTGCGCCTAAAACTGTTCTCGTCAAAGAGCAATCGGTCCGCACCTCATAACGTGGGACCTATGCGGGCAATATGGCACCTACGGGACCTATATGGCAAGCCTTCTCCTCTGGAGATAAAGATTAGAGACTGTGTATGTATACATATATTTGTAAAGACTAGATTGATTATGATGAGATTTGATTTCCATATAGGTGACTTTTTTTGAAAATGTTTGTTCATGTTCTACTAGACAGCAATAAGCTCGACTCTAGTACGTGTAACCTTTAACTAACGAACACGCGCCTGCCTATCCCTTCGGGTATATATTTTCGACAGTTCAATTAAAGATACGGTTTGTTTAAATTGACCGTACGCCGTGTCTAATGCGGCGGGACAATGGAGAAAAGAAAATATAACATTTCCATGGACGATTAAGTGCGAACAATGGAAACTGGGTCCAGAGAGCGTTGTGGTTACCACAATGTGTTTTATTTTAGGATGCAGCACTTTTACTGACCATTTTAACTTCATTAATGGTAAATTGGGATTGTATCGCTGGATAAGTGGCATATGCTTTATTCGTTAGATGCCGAGGTTCAATACATGGGTTGGTAGTCATGTTTTCAGTCAATTCCCAGTATTTACGATGAATGTCCACGTGCTCAGTAAACTGAACAGATACCCTATTATACATATAAGCCCCTAACGATAGGTCGGTTGGTATATTTTGGTCTAGCATAGTAATAGTAAATCTGGATAGGCTGAGTTGTAGGTATATCAGCCTATCCAGGTTTAACAAAGATCTACATTAACTTTTAAGCAAAGTAGGCAAGTACCTAGGCTTGTGTCCTACAGCATGAGAGATAGCATGACACTTGCTTTCAGAAAGTATTCCATGTAAAAGGGCCTTATGTCTATAAAAAACAAAGACACAGTAAGTAAACAAAGGAGTATACTTCGTACGAGGCCGGAACTGTGAACAAGTTTCTTTACATGTCTACAATTTACATACGGCGCCGGTCGTTAGCGTGCTTCGTGATCCCTAAAAGGGTAGGTATTCAAAGTTCAAAATATGGTATAAAACTCGTTACGTGGGCGCGGAAGAGATGCGCATGAGTCACGGCAACGGCTGCAGCGTCCTTGCTAACCGTCGCGGCGCGCCGTTCGACGTTCAAAAGATGACGCACACTAGGGTTGCCACGCGTTTTATAATATTCGCATCTTCGCTCGCGTGTTCAAGTGGCCTATGTCTTTCTCCAGTATTTAAGCTGTCTAAATCAGAATCAATTCAATGGTTTTGCAATGAAAGCGTAATAAACAAAGAACATTTGGCCAAATGCATTATTTATAGTAAGTATGCAAATATAAATTAATATTGTCTTTACGCGAATGTTCATTGAAATTAATCTATTATATACTGATTTTATCGCGTTGTTTATTTGACACTTTATTACAAAATTTAGGAAATGTTACCCTACTATTACTATTAAACTTTACTAATTTTTAAGCTAATTAAATTATTGAAACTATTAAAACTATTTATACTATTACTATACTATTATACTATTTATATTTAAGTTTACACATTCTCCGGCGTTTCGGTTGCTTTTCAGCAGCCATGGTCACGGGGAGACTAAGATGGTAGTTGTCTCAATGTTCCAGTGTAGTTATTTCAAAGTACCCGAACATAATTTAATCATGGGTGTTTCTATTTACGCAGAATGAGCTCAAAGTATCATGAAATCTAGCTGTGGTTTTCTTCTTCTTGGGTTTGACTATTTGAATTACTGGATCCCAAGCTGGTGGTACCGTTCGGGCTTAACAGTATACTATGGTAAAGACAACTTTCGTACTACGAATTATTTCTGTATCGCGGGGAATTCACAAACATAAACAACGGTCTCTAAGTAAACCTAGACTCAGAACAACCATTTGAGAATATAACCATTTTACCCCGTGTGGGATTCGAAATCACAATTACCATGGCGTAGTAGCAGTGGCGGCATGACCACTAGTTAATATCGCATCATATACTTTCAATCAGTGTATAATAATAAATCTCAACCGTAAGTTTTCCTGAAACATAGTTGGCAACCCTAACCACACCCACACAAAGCACTTTCATAAAACGAACGTTGGTGAATTATTTTCAATTTTGAACTGGTTGTAACGGTCGCAAAATGATGACAAATGGCGATATTCGTGTCGCGCCAATTATTAATGATTGTCAACATATTAACAGACTGCAATTAAACATGCGATCGTTGAACTGAAACGATGAACGGATACTGACAAACATCGAGATATCTCTCAGATGGTTATAATAATTGCTATGAATGATCTATCGTTTGCCGTGTCTGTTTATTGGCTACGTTATTATTTAAACTGTAGTTTTCATTGGCTATATGGTCATTACATCTTTACTTCCTTACTAATATTATAAATTCGAAAGTAACTTTGTCTGTCTATATGTCTGTCCGTTACCTTTTCACGGCTAAACCATTCAACCGATTTAGATGAAATTTGGTACAGATATAGTTTAAAACCTGGGGAAGGACATAGGCTACTTTTCATTCATGTAAGTAGGTCCACGCGGGAGGAGCCGCGCGCAAAAGCTAGTTTACTATAATCGCAATATTAATATGTCTCGGATTCGATTTTCGCGTTGAACAGTGTTATTGACGATAAGTGGGTGCGAGTCAAAAGTGTAAGTACCTTATGCAGGAATTTTCGAAGATACTCGATACAGCGGGCACGTTGAATATTCTAAAAAGCATTAACATACACACACACCGGTACAACCGCATGTGGATCGAACCAACCACCACCATTAGGTGTGCTGTGTGCCCCAGACTCGTCTGCCATCCAGTCTTAACAAAACATACATTGACCGAGTATCAAACTCTTTACGTACACGCATGTAAGATTACCACTTAATAATTCATAGCGTGATCCTCGCAAGGAATAGATTGCGGTTAAATAATTATATGAGTTGTAAAAGACAAACATTAAATTCCGACTGAAAGAGTGGTCTTGAGTTTCTGATAGGAATCTTCTAATAGGCCCAAACCTTTTCCTGAACTTATCAACTAACCTAAATGTAACATCAGTAAACTTACTAGACCTAGAGTCTAGACTATACGTTCATAAATGTTAGTTTATAACCTAATAGAAATTTTATTTAATTTGTAGGTCTATAGATGCCGATAGCACAATAATATGAGTAGGTATATGTATATTCGTGCCTCGGAGAGTACGTTAAGCCGTCGGTCCCGGCTGCCATGAACATCTATGGCAGTCGTTATTGGGAAGTCAGTGCCCTCTAATATCCTGACACTGGTCTAGCCTTAGGGTATCGTTAGCCTTCAGGTTGCGGAGGTCAGGTGGCAGCCGCTCCGTGTAAAAACTGATATCCAGTCAAATCCAGTTAGACTAGAAAGCCGACCCCAAGCGACTTGGAATAATAATAATAATAATATTCTATCACATACACACAACACCATCTAGCCCAAACTAAGCAGAGCTTGTACTATGGGTACTAGACAATGGATAAACATACATATATACTTTTTTTTTTGTAAATACATACATATTATACATAGAAACACCCAGACCAAGACAAACATCCATGTTCATGCACACAAATGTTTGACTTGTGCGGGAATCGAACCCGCGACCTCAGGCGTGGCAGTCGGTTACACTAACCACTACGCCAACGAGGCCGACTAAATAAAGGCTAGGGAGAAGATTCGTGCTATTCACAACGGATATTAAAAAGATAAACCTATGACATCACGAGATAATAATGGTACCTGCGCATTACCGGTTCTCTAACTGCCATTTCCAAATAATCAAAACAAGTGGTCAATATCGTCGCACCAGTCAAATATCACCGTTACTCAAAAAGCGAGTTTCCAGAGACCTCTTTATGGGCACTAAGGGCCAAGGGTCGGTAGAAATTACTAAATAATTTTCACAAATTTATAAAAAATATTTGATGGTTTTGCTTTATTTTTAACTCTAGGTCTGTTCTCCTTTAAAACAAACTATACCAAAGCTCACAATTATTTCGGGAAGGGATTCAATGGTGTCATTCATCACGTATTAATATTTAATATGTATAGATACGCTCGTCACACGTTCCTACGTAAAGAAAATATAACAGAATTATTATATCACCCTTCCGAACACTTCTTTTCGACCTATATTTTTTTATATACAATTTCTGCACTTCTAATAAGTCCTTTGTCGCGGGGGCTTTACAAACATTCAAAGAACGGAATAAAAAGACATCCAGACTCGGAATACCCATTAATTGCGGATCACACAAATTTTTTGTCCCATGTGGGATTCGAACCCACAACACTCGGCGTAGTAGCAGTGGCGTGGCGACTACTTAAACCACTGCGCCATCCGTGTTATTACATTTATATTTCTCCCTCATAGACTACGCGCATAGGTTTGCTCTTGTTGCCGATTCGCCCAGGTTCGATTGCCCAGTCGGGTAATACTTTTACATAAGTCTTAAAAGCAGCACGGAGGGAGTGATCGGTTGAGGTTATAACGGTCTCTTATTAAGAAGCGATAGCCTAGTGGGAGATCGTTGGACTGCAAGGCAGAGGTCTCGAGTTCGATCCCAAGACGCGCATCTCTGACTTTTAGAAGTTATATGCGTATTAAATAATTAATTATCGCTCGCTTTAACGGTGAAGGAAAACATCGTGAGGAAACCTACATGTCTGAGGCTGAGGCTACATTAGTCCGCGACACGACCTGCGATACGTAAGCGATAAAAACAAATAGTTCATATGCACGTTTATGGCTACACCGTACGCCATATATCGCTATTAATCTTTGATTTGTTTATGCGATAGAAACAACATTAGTGTAATCACGGCATTGGCTACATCAACTTGTCAGCGAAATTGAAGCGAATTCATTAAAAATTTTCGCTTATAATGTAGCCATACCATATTTTTATTGTTTCGCTTTTAGTTGCATCGTGAATCGCTGCCTGCCTACTGTAGCCTCAGCCTGAGAGTTCTCCATAATGTTCTCGAAGATATGTGAAGTCTGCCAACCCGCACTGGGCCAGCGTGGTGGACTATGGCCTAACCCTTCTCACAGTGAGAACTGAGAAGAGGCCCCTGCCCAACAGTGGGAAAGTTTGATATAGGACTGATATTATATATATATATATATATATATATATATATATATATATATATATATATATATATATATATATTAAGAAGCACTTAAAAATAACTGACGCAATCTGCCGACCCCTACGGGGTTAGGAAGGCAAGACTTTAGGTACTTATGTAGGTATGTGTCGTTAAATGCTTTGTACCCACTAAAGACGATTCAATAGGAATTTATTTATTACAGATTGAAAATATTAAGCAGGTATAGCCAATTTAAATCGGTTAGTAGGGCAGGATGGCAGAATGCATAATGAATGAGGTATCGATGTCAGTTGGCTATTTCTCGAAATTAACAATAATTACAACTATTGAAGCTACCTACTTCTGATTTTTTTAATTTCCTGGTCAACGGGCATTGAGCTCCAGAGTCCAGACATTGTTTCGTCATTGTGCGTGGATGCTTGCTAATTGACTAATTTCTATCATCTACAATTATTACATATTATATCGATTCGAGTTCCAATATTGCCGGAATGCAATTGGCGGTAGAGACGCATTTAAAAAAAGTAAGCCGCGTTATAACAATATTATATCTATGGGAATAAGCCGTGAAATAACATCACTGCTATTATTTAAAACAGTTAATCAATCGTAGGAATCAACATAATTATATCCAAATACCTATCTAATGCAAATAATTTTATGGCGCTCTAAGATTTGAACTAGTAGCAGGATTTAAACATTTAATTTCAAAAAGGCAGGCTTGCAAAAAATTGTTAACAGATGAGACAGTAGGTAATACACTCGTCAACTGCTGTGGTTTACTGCCTGAATAAGGAACAGTCTCGCTAAACTATGATTGATTAGCCTTTCAGCAACCAGGTGTAGGAACTTACCTAAATATTTTATGAAAGTATACTACTAAGATGGTAAACAAACTAAACATGGAACGCAAGCTTGCTGTTGAAAAAAAAAGTAATGCAGGCACATTTATCAATTCGAAAAAAAAAGAGGGCAGGTACCTAAAGTCTATTCGTGTGTTATTATTATGTAAAGAAAAAGAATGAAACCCAACGGTCATCGCCTTCAAAATCCGGGTTTACGTTGCCATTACGTGCCATTGGAGAATACGACACTATTTTTATCTTTTTAGGGTTTATTTGAATTATATTATACAAATTATTTTAAAGATGTCACATTAGTTTATTAAGCACTTGTGATCGAACGTACAAAACAATCCGAACAACAGCGAGTTTGAGCGAGTTCAATTCTCCTATGGCATAAAAATTCTGTTGAATCCTACGTATACGTAGGTACGTACGTAGCTATAAAAAAATATTTTTCGAAAAATATTTCTTTATATCGAAATATATGTAGTAAAAAATACGTAAGTATATTTGAATTTATCATCACAGGCGGTGATCGTCATTGCGATAACATTTTGGCGTAATAATTAACAAGTTTTTAATCAGCAAAAGTTTACACTATTCCAATACCATGTCTCTACTTGTAAGGATTGTCATAATCGCTACCGGAAAAATCACAATAAATATCTCTATGAAATACAAATTAATGGTAGATCGGAACTTTGAAAAAAGCTCTACGAAATTATAAACTTCATCGGCAAAACCGCGGCATAGGTTATGCTATCAGCTGTTTTATTTTTCAATACTGTCGTTACCCTCAAAAGTAAAAAAAATATTAGGTAAATTAAATAATTAGGTACCCTATATCTGCATACCTATCCATAAAATAGTACCTACACTTTGTTAAGAATACCTACATAACATATATTAATAATTAAAATCTAACTTATGTACATTACCTTTAGTTTTCAAAAGAATTATAGCACAAACTCATTATAACAAAAATAAAACCAAATTACATTTATCTTGGATGTAAAAATATCGTAATTTTAACTACTTATTTATGAAAAAAAAATGGCATGGAGTTATATTAATTTATCTAGTTGTTTGGTAATTTTTATAGGTACTAACTTGTATTTATGTTTACGAAAGGTCTACTTACCTTAGAGTATACATAAATACTCTAAGCTACTTACCTTTAATTTTTATCAAAAGCTAATAATATGTAAGTGCAATGGATTCTACATTAACCTTAAGTATCTACAGTATCCTATCTCTTTCGCGAGCAATTAATAATGTACATCAATAATAAGTAAAAAAAGTTGTAACTCTTTCCATAAAGCTTTTGTTAGGTAACTAATAAGATTCATTTCAATGCACATGAATATCCTCCTATTTATTTCAATAATGAAGAGAAAGGAAGGTATCATCTACAAAATAAGAAATATTGTCTAAGCCCGAGAATAACATTAGAAATTTGCTAATAAATAATATCGACTTACATTTAGCAGCTTCAACTTCCATGGCTTGGCTCTGTCTGAACTTGCAGGTAACAAAGAAAGAACTGAAAGGATTATCTGCTTCGCGTCCGCTTCACACAAAGGATGAACGAGTTTTACTTATCTATATGCTCGATACAAAAACTTTATAACTTCTTTACACCGTTGGAACAGTTATTTTGAAATAAATTTAAAGAAAGACAGGATGTGAGTTAATGGTAGACGTTTTCGTTCATCAATGAAATTTTCATCCGATCGCTTCGTTTGACAAAACTGCTGAATGCAACGTTGTGATTGGCTGAAGTTAAATCTACCGCTTTCGCGTTCGATTCATCGACCAGAGATCTAGGAAGCTGCGTTTGTAGTTTATGTTGCAAGATTACAAAAGTATTTTTAGCAATTTATTATGATTATATTAATTAATCCTGTACTCCTGAGAGTAAAAAGTAATACCACATGCACTCATTCTTTGAAATTATTATAAAAAGATATTAATAATTATTAAAATTTAATATAGTTTTATATCAGTAACGCCATCTAGCATATTCGTATTGGAATCTTATTTGAAGATTTAGTTAAGCGCCACCTGTTGTCTTTTTTCATGACATTTATTTTAAATATTTATTCTATTTTGAGATTAACCTGCCTCACTTAGGCAGTACACCTTGAATGGTATTAAATGTATTGTCAATAATAGTTGAACAAAAGCACAGACCATTTAACATAAATTCATATTCCACAAGTCACTACTTACTTTTTTTGCTGCTTCTGAAGAGGCCTAGCTAATGGCTCAACTAGTGGTAGTGTGCGATAACTTCCGCTCATAAACATGAATGTATTTTTATGGTATTACAGAAGTAGTTCCAAGTAATCACAACCAAGCCGCTACCTTTCGTAAACCTTATACAGTATAGTATTATATTATCTGTGCTTATACTTACTTAGCTACTTAAAGCACACGACATACTGATGTTAGCAGTTACGGTAGCGTATGTGCATTTGCAATACCAGGGGCATCGCACAAACAGTCTGCTAACCCACAACAACATGTTGGACTATGCTCTAACCCTTCTTACACTGAGAACAAGCCCGTGCCCAGCAGTGAGAAAGTTTACAACAGGGCTGATATTATATACAGATTTTACGCCTGTAGAATTAAATTCATAAATAGGTGTTCTTAGATAATATTTTAATAAATTAACAGTTCACTATTTACTATTACATGAAGTATGTAATAAATACAATAATAAAATATTTGTCAGTATAATATTATGTAAAATACATATATTTCCTAATAACTTCACGGACGTTGATTACAAATCATGCGCTTATTTTATTAACGTTGATTAATAAAATCTACATTTATATAAATCTTGAAAACTTTGGTGTCTTAACTTATTATGCTTTAGGTGATTAAAAAGAAGTGTTTTAATTTTAAATGGCGAAATTCATTTGTTAGTTGTTCATAAAATAAGTATATAATTATAATTTTATATTATTTCTTTGTCAAGTTAAAATAATATTTAATTAGAGAAAACAATGTTAAACTAAGACTAATGGACATTGGCCACTTATTCGTTGATAAAGTCTAAAGTATAATCTCAAAACAATTTAAAACTGGTTTATTTAAATTATTCTGATATTAATACATTTGCTTATTATAAATAATTTTCTATTGTAAGTAATATACGACAATAAAAACCATACTAGAAACAGAAGTAGGTACATTTAAATTTAAGTTTTAATGGTACTACTGAAATCTTTTAAACTCTTCTGAAATCATAATTTCATCTGCATTTATTTTGATTTGTTGTTATCTCGGTCGCGTAGTATAATGTTAAGTAGAATCTCTATACTATGTTAGATTCAATTATACTAGGACGACACAACTTCGGGGCCAACGGGCGTCGCAGTCGATAGACGACTAGGCATTTTCGCAATATTAAAGTCGACCAAGTTCGCATCGAGCGACACAGGCCAAGGCGTCAGTCGCCTCGGGGTAAACAATGCTCGGCAGATGACCCCGTGTAAATAAGCCAGCCTATTATAAATGCAGGAAAATATGGCAAGTTGAAAAAGCCAGAGTAATTCTATTTACTGTATGGAAAATTTGGCAGTTTATATTAAATTTTTCCTGGTATTTCATGAAGTTATATTTTGAAAATATAATTATCATTTTAAAGATTGTTGCAATTATTATAAGAGAGCTAAAATTAATAATACATTTTCTATGACACTTAAGACGTTTGGAACATAGCATAGCTTCATAATCGAAGGATAAGATAAAGAGATGTATCACAACTATGTACACATTGCTTTGAAATAAAAACATGTCCAGACTATGACTAGTAGTCTAACATGTTCCTGACAGGAAAATCTAATTAAGTACACTTTGCACTTCTCGAGATTAAATGGTGAGATCATTAACGGCAACAGCGATAGCGTCTACATAACGCATCAGATACCGTAACTATTTATATATAACATTTGTTATCAATGATATAAATAAAAATCTTCATCATTTAGTCCAGTTAACACTTTCCTGTTTACAATATCGGACGATAACGTTCGCAATTCTAATATTAAAATTATGAACAAATTCATAAGCTATATAAGCCCAATTATACCAAAAATCCGTGCTCGACCTCGACTTCTGTATTTCGTAATCAACTAACTAATTAAACTATGTAGTTACAAAATTGTCGGAAAATGGGTAACATTTAATTACTGCTAGCTAATATTTAACTCATTATTTATTTGTATTATAGTGCAGAAAATAAAGGAAATTTTTGGAACTTTTAAGTAATCTTAGTGCTTTTATAGAAGAGCAAAACATAGCCAGCTTGAATTATCGACAAGCGGCGATAGTAAAAATATATATAAGGATTTTTATACGACGAATTGAAATATAGCTTAATATGAATCTAATATACATTATCATTTCAATTTTTATTTATGTTTATCGTAGATACGAAAATAAAGCTTCGGTACGCTGAGGCAGCCTTCAGGATGCCGAGCTCGGCGTGCCTTAGGACGGCACGAAAAATTTGCTGTCAGTACGCGCTTACATGTGTCATGCAGCCAATGGGCCTTACTACAAGGCAATACTACAGTTTTAGTTTCCAAATCGTAATGCTTGATTACAGTAAAATGTCATAACTCACTTCATTTAAAATTTGCTATTGGGCGTGTTGCCCAATAGCAAATTTTAAATTAAGTGAGTTAATGTTTTATGTTCATAACATTATAATTAAAACAATTTGTTTCGCCACACTGTTCTAGCAAAAGATCTCACCAACAATCTCCTACTTATGGTAGAGAGGCAAGTGAAGTATTAGAAATCTGTCAGGCGTCATACTCCCAGTCCAGACTAAAACATAGTTAAGTATACAATAACAAATAAATAATTTAGTAACTACATTCCAATACAATTAATTTGTGAAATACCATGAGAGCCCAACCGTTAAGGATAAATGCAAACATGATTCTACATAAAACTATTAGGTACTAAGCGTATAAATGTGATGAGACTCCTTTGACACAAATACAGTATAAATAACTACTTCAAGTGTAATTATAAAAGTAAAAATATTTCCTAAGAATACTAATGGAAATTTTTGAGTATTCTAATAAATTAAAAACAAACATGTACGAAATGCGTACTTTACAACCTTGTTCGAAAAATGAACACTATGGGGCTGACTTCTACGTCCTGTGGCACATATGAAGCAAGGATTTCATTTTTCAAACAAAATTTTACAATATTATATTTGATACAACAATTATCTAGAAAATATCATATCACTATGGTCATTAACTAAGAAATGGTATACAAACTGAGCCTTCTTTTTGTCTATGATTTGTTTATTTATCCTTGACTGGGGTTCCTGCATTTGATTTGGATTATCCCTCAGGAAAATGGCTCCAAACAATGTTGATAATGTTTTTGAATCCAATCCATTTTCAGCACCATGTTGCAAGGCCTCTTGCAAAAATTCACATAAATACAGGAAAACATTCTTTCGAAATTCTGGCAGCTCCATTATAATTTGTTTGCATTGTAAATAGTTTGCTGATGCTCTTAAGCAGACAGACTGAAGATTGTAGGGTATGATGGGGTCTGCAGTACTTTCTAGGAGCAATAACAATGCTTCTGCAACAGAGTGGATACTGCCAGGGATGGGGTCCACAGATCCACTGTCTAACCAATCTCTGATTTGAAGTATTTCTGAATGAAATCCAGGCTGTTCAAACAGATTGGGCTCCTTCAAGCCATGGAGATAAATATGGTCTACTAAGAACCAGATTTCTTTAGGTATAGAGTAAGTGGACTGGGTAGAGACACACTGATCTCTTTTATTCTCTAGTTCAATCAGTTTACCAACAGGAACTTCTTTAATGGGCATGTTCAGGTTCACTAAAACTTCAATGGAGCACCCAAAACAACTTCTTTGGTAGGTGCCATTTATAGTTATGAAGATATCTTTACCTCCTGATAAATGAAGCACCAATATGTCATATAGTTTGTCAGTACCAGCATTCATTTTACAAGCAGATGTTTTATTAATAAGAACTTTAAGCTGAATTTCACATTCTTCTTCAGCACAGATATATTTCTTGTAAGGTTCAACAATAAGCCACTCTTTACAGAAACTGGTCTCATCTAATTTCTTTATAAATTCAAATTCAACAGGCAGCTTACCTATATTTTTAATAGTTATGGTTCGTACTTGCAGTTCTAAGTAACGCACTGTGCCAAAATCTATTTCAGTTCTGTCAACTTTGACTTGTGGTATCAGTTCATTTTCCATCTTATCTAATTGTTTGATAACTTCTTCGTATACTTTCCTGTACTTCTCCTCATCAATAATCTTAATTGATGAGTTAAATATGGCTGAGACAGGCTTGTGATCACTGATATTCAATGCCGGATGGCTTCGGTAGGCAACCTGTGTAATTTTGTCTCCCCGCCAGAAAATTCTATCACACCAAGCTGGGGCTCTGTTCTTCTCGCTCGAGTCCCAGTTGTCTGTTCCTGGATCATATTTATAAGTAGGTTTGAATGTGATGTCACCTTCTGTGTAACCAGCAAACACATTGTTGTTTTTATGTTGCTGTTTTAACTGGTCCCATTCCAGCACAGGAACAAAATTGTTATCAATACACAACTTTTTTACAGTTGTAGGATCCAATTCTGTAATACGGTAGTTTAAGTCACCCAGCCAATATATTTGATCATGGTCTTTGATAGCTTTTGGAAGCTGGTTAGGTTGAATAAATCTTGTTCTGTTACAGATGTCTCTGAAATCCTGATTTCTTCTCTCATATTCTTCAACATGTGCTGCCAAGTGGGAGTTGACAAAGCACATTGAAGTACTGTGAAGGTCAAACCTTATAGAGACACCACCTTTGTTGCCCATCTTGCCCATGATTCCAGTTCCAACAGTATCACAAACAACATTACGTACATGAGAAAAATGTTTCTCTTTAATAAGGACAATCAGCATCATGCCAACTAGCCGTACTCTCTCAACTTTTACATACTTTGCTCTTTTGTCAACAAAGTGTACTACAGCATTATACCATTCATCTTCCCTCACAGTTTGGTCAAATAAAAATGTCTCCTTGGACAGATCCAGTTCTTGAAATCCAACTGCATAAATATCAGGAGGCTCCTTATCAACACTTAACCAGCCCTTCAGGGGAATTACAGGTGATTTGTCATTTACATTCCAGGTCCCACAAAATATAGTGAATCGTTTTGTAAATGTGTACTCATATTCTTTATCAGACATTTTGTGTTTGATCATGCTTTCTCTAATAGCAACTGGTGCAGAGCTCTGTGTGTGCGGCACTATTCCAGGCATCACCATATTGTGTGTTAGCATATCATTATCAGTTTTACCATGATATTTCTTGAGCCACACAAAGTCTGGTTGAGTTGGCACTTTGTTGACCGCTTCCATACCTCTGAATAGGTCATCGACAAAGTTGTCAACGCTGGGAGTCATTTGAATTTCAAACTTATACTTATTGTTACGAGATTGCAGGTTCAGGTACAGTATGGCCTCGGGATCGGAAGGTTTGTTGTCAATTTCACACTTGAAACTCTTATCTATCGGCAATACTATCTCTATCGACAAATCCGTGAAGGACTTCGGTGGGTAACATGACGTAAACAAGCAGAATACGGCTTTTTCGTCACCAAACTCAACAATTGCTAATAGCCGATCCTTTTTTATCCAATCGGGATGCAAAACTTTGGCATCACTTAAAAATGCTGTAACTCGTTCGCTTGATAGGAATTTTTCCTGCACCACCGATTTTATCTCGTCTTGATTCATTGTGTTTCAGTACTTTATATCCGTCCACATAACACCATATCAAGGAATTCAATGTTCATTCATTTCATGTATATTCGATTTATTTGACAACTTTGACGAATTATTTTGACACATTGAATATTTTCGTTTAGAAATGGTAATCGATGATCTGGCACTACGGTTTCTACTGGAAAATGCAGCGTGAATTGTTGCTTATCAATTACCCAGTTAATGTGCTTGACAGAAGCACAATTGCCCATAAATTAACCGCGTCATTTCTAATTCCGCATTTTTTAACTGAACTGTAGACTTGATATATAAATGTATATACATACTAAATCTATAGTGTAAAGTCCGTCTCACTAAAGAAGTCCCACGGCAATAAGTGGAACTAATTATGGGATCGACCATGTTGTCATTGTTTGTCAATTGTCATGTTGAATGTGGCGCCGCGTCTGCGAGACTTCTTTCATGAGACGGACTTTATATCATTAATATGAATACTGACTGATATTCGTTTATGAAGTAAGATACAAACAAAGGCAAGTTTTGTTTGGTGACGTTTACGTGAGTGTAATAAAACTGTTATTTCTAATATTTATAAACATTTATTTTATTGCACAAATCCTAGTTCCATACCAAAAGACATATTTTTGTAATATTTCAACATATTTAATTGTAGTTCTAATAAAATTATGCAATATATTGAACTATAGCCTAACTTATAAACAGTCAAATGAATCAAGTGATTATTTTGGTGTAACAATCTAACAACTGTTTTGTTTTTAATCGTAATTTGCGATGGTTTTTGACTTATACTAGAATATTCTGTCCTAGTATTCTTGCTATTGTTAATTTATCTAAGAATTAAGCGTATAAAATGGCAGGCGCGCCTACGGATTGGCAGTTAGGCTGTGTTGAAGTGAAGCAAAGGGGAGCCTACCTTCTACAGTCAGGGCAATGGTCTGATTGCACATTCCTAGTGGGAGCTGAGCCGCACCAAGTTGTCATTGCTGGTCACAAGCTGGTCTTAGCAATGGCATCGCCAGTATTCGAGGCTATGTTCTATGGTGGTATGGCTGAGAGAAACGATCCTATACCAATACTTGATGTCCAGCCTGAGGCCTTTAGGGCTTTGTTAGAGTGAGTATGTAAAAAGAAAATTATACATATTATTATTCATCTGATACCCTTGCAGAAAATGTACATTTTCATCTCGTATTTGCTTATTTGAATCATATGAAGTAGTTTGACTATGACATCTTCCTTTTACATTTTGATGTAATATAACACTTCTACTATACCTTTTATACATTCGCCACCTGTGTTGTTGTGCACAAACTTAATTAATATTTACTGAATGTTATATGACAAAAAGAAGAAGTTAAAGTAGAAAATGGTATCACTGTATAAATCTAGAATTTCACTAAAACAGAGCAGGTTAACTGGGCAAGTATCTATACTCGTTTCTAGGCTCCTTAATGAGGTGCTGGTTGTGAATGTGGGCCTTTTTTAAGATAGCCATACAAGTAAATATGTCTGGTTTTCAAAGTGTGCTAAGTTACTGTAACCTTATTATAAGATATGCTTTCATTGCTACACTAAAAGTATAAATAAAACTTTGTTATTACCTAAGTAGTCAGTACTGAAGGCCAATTCACATGGTGCCAATAATTCTTTACTGAGGAATGAGCACACATGAGAAAAGTTAATATTATTGGTAGAATGTATACTCTGTACCAAATCATTGTTTAATTTTTACACAAACAATATATTTTAAATCAGAGAATCATATGTACCTATTTGTATTGCAAAGCTAATTATAACCATACTTTGTTTCCACCTTTGATAGTCTGACTGCTTAGTATGTTTCTTTGATAAATTGCTTATACCTGTTTCTTTGGGGTGGATGGTAGTAAAAGGGCTGTAAGAACTAAAATGTAGCTTAGCAATACTTTATACCAATCACAAATAAAGTTATTACTGTTTTTAATAAATCCACCCTTGAGGAAATGCAATCCCACAGTTTGTAATACAGCCAAATCTCATATAAAGCTTTTGCTGTATTACAAACTGTGGGATCGCATTCTATTGATGTTTACCAGACACTGTTTTAGACCCTGCATTGCTAAACCTTTATTGGTACACTCAATGTTGTCTAGTACCTTTACTAGATAGACATCAATAGACTTACCACCATAATATGCAGGGGTTAAAAGCATAGACGGTGAATTGAGGGTGTAATACATGTTAGCATATTCCTTCAGGGATATAGGGGTCTATGTATGTATTTAGTAAATATTTTAATTATATTACAAATAAAAACTTTTTGCCTGCGATATAATGAATAAAGTTATTTTTACAGAACTTTCTCTTTTTCAGATATATTTACACAGATAATATAAACATAAGTTCCTTTGACAAAGCGTGTGAGTTGTGTTATGGCGCTAAAAAGTACATGCTGCCACATTTAGTGAAGGAATGTACCAGGTATCTATGGTCAGACTTGTACCCGAGGAATGCTTGCCGCGCATATGAGTTTGCACGGCTGTTTGAGGAGAATGTGCTTATGGATAAGTGTATACAGGTAATTATTTTATTGTTAAATGGTTATCCTGGTTGTAATACTGGTGTACTCTAGAAGTCAGGGTTGCATACCATTTGATATGTAAACCTTGGATGGACTTCTAGAGTCAAAAACCACCTTAAGACAATTTTTAAATAAATTACAATTGTTTCTATTTTATAGTGTTTTTATTGTTATTGATGTCAATTGTAAATCCTGATTGTATCTTGCAAGAAATTACAAGTATGTAAAATTTTTAATAAATGCTCTTTGCCCAAAAGCATTGTGTCTGGGCACCAGGGTGTAAGCATCGGCCAAGAGATGAAACTAACATATTTTAAACCTCAAATGTATGGTTATTAATAAAATTATCAAATACATTACACACAATATTAGCAGCAGCAGTGGGACACTGTTTAATACAGGGCTGATATTATTATTATTATCAAATACATACATGATACTATACAATGTGAACTTCATTCTGAACTTTTGAATGCTCATGTAAAGCAACATATGTATTGAAATTTTCTTCGACTAGCTAATCTATACTAATATTATAAAGCTGAAGAGTTTGTTTGTTTGTTTGAATGCGCTAATCTCAGGAACTACTGGTTCGGTTTGAAAAATTATTTTAGTGTTTGATAGCCTATTTATCGATGAAGGCTATAGGCTATATAACATCACGCTACGACCCACGGAGGCGGCGCAGTAACGATAAACGCGGGTGAAACCGCGGGAACATCTTTATATGTATACATGTTTTACAATATTTCAGATAATTAGCACAAATACCAAAGAAGTATTAAACGACAGCAGCTTCGAGGATGTGGAGTTAAACACTGTCATCACGGTCTTCTCACTAGATCACTTAAACATTGACAGTGAGCTGGACCTGTTCGAAGCCGCCATACGGTACGCCAAAGCTCAAGATAAGAGGATAATGGAGCGAAGTGTCAGTCCGCCTTCAGGGCCACCTAATGAGAAAAGATCTAAAAGTCCTGGACCTTCCACTTCCAAGGATAAAGTTAGTGTAACTCGTAGTCGTAAATATGCTATTATTGCAAGTTATATTAGATGGCGCCATTGGCACGTATTTCTTTGCTCCAGCCATAGCCATTTATTCAATTCAAATAATATATAATTTAGTTAGAGCATATTGTATGATATAAACTGTATGTAGATATCTACATACAGTTTATATTTTATACATACATTAATATGTTTAAATGCATATGCATTTAAACATATTAATGTATGGAATATATATTTATATTTAATTTTACTCAGGTTGTGAATGTGGAGAGTAGTGCAGAAAATAGCCCCGAGGCTGTGGTAGAGATACAGAAGGTGGGTGACACTGCTGAGCAACCAATACCAGGACCCTCAGACGAAAGTGCAAAGAAATCTGGTGAGCAAATATTATTATTAATCCTGATACTAACCCATGTATTAGGCACCATGTTGCTGATTTTAGATGCATGGTACGTTAAACAAACGAGGCGATCAAAAACATTAAAATAGTTTTACCGATTGCATGGTTGTTTATAAAATTTTGTAGTATTTCAATAAATACATGTAGCAACTTCACACAGATGAAGAA